>CAUYUJ010002448.1:550299-565299 GCA_963575745.1 Prorocentrum cordatum
TTCAACATGTGGCTGTCGTTTCAGCGCGGCACTCATTCGTTAAACAAACTACAAGAGCGTCACGGATTGAGGGCGGGTGGTTTTCAACATGTGGCTCTCGCCCTAGCGCGGCGCACATTCTTGGTTTTTTTTATATTACAAGAGCTTCACGGATTGAGGGCGGGTGGTTTTCAACATGTAGTTCTCGCCTTAGCGCGGCGCAAACTCTTTTTTTTTAAAAAAAAGAAGAAAAAAACATTGCAAGAGTTTCACTGATTGAGGGCGGCTCCTCGTTCAAAATGTGGCTCTCGCCTCAGAACGGCGCATATTCGTTTTAACAAGTGCAAGAGTTTCACGGGTTCCCATAATCAACGTGCCAGAACTTATGTTTTGAAAGGATCCAGGACTTTGCGGGTGTAACCGTTATGCTGGTTCGCTATGTTGAAGTCCCAGCAGTGGCGATATGGGACGATTCAGGATTGTCAAGACGCAACAAACACGTTGGTCCGTGGCATTGGAAGCCCGAGAACAATGTCTTGACATGCTCCAGGGTCTTCAAACGGTTCTTCCAAAGAGGCAGTTCCTTCAATGGCAATGAACCGTTGTAGGAGCCTATGAAGAGCGAGCTTGGAGGGAGGGTTTATTCCAACATCGTTGATGACTCTTCTGTTTACACTGGTCCTCCTCCTCCTCCTCCCCCTTCCTCCTCCTCCTCCTCCTCCTCCTCCTCCTCCTCGTCCTCCTCCTCCTCCTCGTCCTCCTCCTCCTCCTCCTCCTCTTCCTCCTCCTCCTCCTCTAGCCGCCGAGGGAAGGCACTGCTGCGAGGGCTAAGACGGGGCACGCTCGGCGTCAACTCCACCTGGCGCTGCCAATCTTAGCTGCCCCGAGGCGCCACACGCACCCCGTGTTCTGGGTGGGATGTTCATCGAGGGGTGGGCGACTAACCTTCCGACGGGGCTGCCCATCCCCCCCCCTTCTCCAGCTCCTCCTCCTCCTCCCTCCTCCTCCTCCTCCTCCTCCTCCTCCTCCTTCTCCTCCTCCTACTGTTCCTCCTCCTCGTTAATCGTTATCCTCATCTTCCTCCTCCTCCTCCTCCTCCTCCTCCTCAACCCCCCCTCCACCCGTTCCGACAGCACGTGCCAACCCCCCCAGCAGATCCGAGGGGGGGGGGGGGGGGCGATTATTGCTCCATCCAGAGTAGCGTGCTGACGCGGAGCTCAACGCGTAGACCGAAGCGTACACGTCTGCACCTCGACCACCCTCGACCTGCACCGTCCGAACCTTCCGCGCAGAAGCCCACGGTGCCGCCGCGATGCGGCCGCCGCTGCGGCCTCGACGGTGGCCGCGGCCGCGGCCGCGGCAGCAAGCGGCACCTTCAGCGCGGAAGGTTCGGTAGGCGAAGGTCGAGGGGAACCCGGAACCCGCACGCGCTGTAAGAAAATCACGACGAGAGGTTCTCCTCTGTCTTCGGCCTCCGGGGACCCTCGCCAGGCCACAGGGCCGCCAAAAGACAACTCGGGATGACAACCGGTCCGGGGGAATGGGTCGAGACATCCATAGGGGTTGACGCCATGAATAAAAAACATGGCGTCGGGGGCGTCTGGGAATGCCGCCGGGCCCTAACATCCGCCGATCTGATTTGTCCATCCGCGGCACAAGAGACTCCGACCAACTCCCCCAGGGGCAGTCTGTCCGCCCAGCTCCATTTCTGATGGCCCCGGGGCCCGAGAAAAGGGCCCCCGAAGCCAGACAACTCGAAGAACGCCGCCCGAGGAGGGGTGGCCTCGCGGCTGCGCCGGGGGCCAGATCCCCAGGCGCGCCCTCGCTCCTTTCGTGGAGCCTTCCCGTGCTTCTTCTCCTCCTCCTCGTCCTCGTCCTCGTCCTCCACTCTCCTCCTCCTCCTCCTCATTATCCTCCTCATTATCCTCCTCATTATCCTCCTCATTATCCTCCTCATTATCCTCCTCCTCCTCCTCCTCCTCCTCCTCCTCCTCCTCCTCATTATCCTCCTCATTATCCTCTCCTCCTCCTCCTCCTCCTCCTCCTCCTCCTCCTCCTCCTCCTCCTCCTCCTCCTCCTGCTCCTCCTCCTCCTCCCTCCTCCTTCTCCGAGGTCTTGTTCAGGGAGGGGTGGCCTCGCAGGCACGCCAGGAGGGCCGCGTGGGCCGCCCGCTCCGCGGCGTCCGGGAGGCGCAGCGCCGCCAGGCGCTGCAGCAGCGCCGCCGCCCAGTCCGCCCGCCTGCCGGGGGTGGGGCGCGCCCTGGGCCTGCAGGGGGGCGTGTCCCTTGGAGGTCCCGATGCTGAGGGCGAGGATGCGCGTGGCGGTGCTGCTCATACTGGTGCTGCGGATGAAGACGAGGATGACGATGATGATGATGCTGCTGATGCTGCTGATGCTGCTGATTAGGAGGATGCGGATGAGGATGATGATGCTGCTGATGCTGCTGAGGAGGAGGAGGTAGAGGATGAGCAAGATGACGTTGTTGTTGGTGATGATGATGAGGATGATGATGAGGAGGAGGATGATGCACATCCTGATGCAAATCTTGATGCTGCTGCTGATGCTGATGATGCCGATGATGATGCTGCTGCTGCTGAGGCTGCAGCTGATGCTGCTGATGCTGACATCCACCCGTTTCAGGTTCCAGAATCACCCTGGAACCGTTGTGGGGTGAAACTTGGAACCTGAGACGGGTGATTTTCTATCTAGGCGCTCTCAGGAACCTTATGGGCCGCCTCTCGGTCACGGGCATAGGGGGAGGGTGTACCCGAGCCCCGAAAATTAGCATCTTCCAGCTGGAATCTCCTATTGGGGAGCCTTTTTCTCGCGGCTGCGCCCTCCCGCCCAGTGTCGGGATGGATCTTCACCTCGGAACCGTTCCAGGGTGAAAATCCACGTGGGACCCTTCCCACTGCAAGACGGCGCTCTCGGGGATGGGGGGGGGTAAAACCGACCCTGTTACCCCGCCGGATAGCACCTCCTTCAATTGACCGAAGTGTTGGAGGTGCCCAGAGCCAGTCCTCTACGAGCTGCGAGCAGCCTGTGGGGAACTCCCGCCATTCCACGTCCAAGTACGGGAGGTCCCCAGAGGCCGCCAGGACTGTGGTTTTGGGAGCCCCTGGGGACCCCCCGCAATTCCACGTCCAATTACGGGGGGTCCCCAGAGGCCGCAAGGACTGCGGTTCTGAGCCTCTGGGGACCTTTTCGCAATTCCATGTCCAACTAAGGTCCCCGGGCGGCTCTGAGGGCATCTGAAAACCTCCCGTACTTGTGAAGCCAATTGCGCGAGGTCCCCAGAGGCCGCCAACACTGTCGTTCTGGAAGACTCTGGGGACCTCCCGTACTTGTGAAGCCAATTACGGAAGGTTCCCGGAGGCCGCCAAGACTGCGGTTCTGAGAGCCTCTGGAAACGTCCCGTAGTTGAAGCCAACTACGGGAGCTCCCCAGAGGCCGCCAAGACTGCGGTTCTGGGAGCCTCTCGGGACCTCCTGACAATAAAGCAAATTACGTGAAGTCCCCAAGAGGCCGCCAGGACTGCGGCTCTGAGTGATCGCGCGGGGTCCCCAGAGGCCGCCAGAACTGCGGTTCTGGGAGCCTCTGGGACCTCCCGTACTTGTGAAGCCAATTACGTGAGGTCCCCAAAGGCCGCGAGGACTGCGGTTCTGGGAGTCTCTGGGGACTTCGCGCACTTGAATCCCATCGCAGGATGTCACCCAAACGCAGCCAAGACTACGGTTCTGGGAGCCAAAACCGACCTCCCGCAATTGGAGCCAATGGCGAGAGGTCCCCAGAGGCCGCCAGGACTGCGGCTCTGGGAGCCGATGGCGACCTCCAGCAATTGGAGCAAATTACGGGGGGGGGCCAGAATCTGCCAGGACTGCGGTTCTGGGGGCCTCAAAGGAACCTCCCGTAATTGAGCAAAATTACGGCAGGTCCCCAGAGGTTCTGGGAGCATCTGGGGAGCTCCAGTACTTGAATCCAACTACGGGAAGTCACCACAGGCCGCGAGGAGTGCGTTTCTGGAAGCCTCTGGGTACCCCCCGCAATTGAATTCATTAACGGGGGGTCACCAGAGGCCGCCAGGACTGCGGTTCGGGGTGCGCCTGGGGAACTTCCGAAATTGAGCCAAATTGCGTGAGGTTTCCCAGAGACAGCAAGGATTGTGGTTCTGGAAGCCTCTGGTGACCCCCCGTAGTTGAACCAAAGTACGGGAGGTCCCCAGAGCCTGCGAGGACTGCCGTTCTGGGAGCCTTTTGGAGACCTCCCGAAATTTGCTGGGAGGTCCCCAAAGGCCGCCAGGACTGCGGCTCTGGGAGCCCAAACCGACGTCCCGCAGACTGCGGTTCTGGGAGCCTCTGGGGACCTCCCGTACTTGTGAAGCCAATTACGTGAGGTCCCCAGAGGCCGCCAGGACTGCGGTTCTGGGAGCCTCTGGTGACCTCCCGACGTTGAAGCCAATTGCGGGAGGTCCCCAAGAGGCCGCCAGGACTGCGGTTCTAGGAGTCTCTGGGGATCTCCCGTAATTGAAACACATTACGGGAGGTCCCCAGAGTCCGCCAGGACTTGGGTTCTGGGAGCCTCTGGGAACCTCTCGTAATTCAAACACATTACGGGAGGTCCGCCAAAACTGCGGCTCTGGAAGCCTCTGGGAGCCTCCCGTACATTGAAGCAAATTCAGGGAGATCCCCAGAAGCCGCCAGGACTCCGGTTCGGGGAGCCTCTGGGGACCTCCCGCAAATTAAAACAACTTACGTGAGGTCCCCAAAGGCCACCAGGACTGCGGTTCTGGGAACCTCCGGGGACTTCCCGCACTTGAAGCCAATCACGGGATGTCACCTAACAACCGCCGATACTGTGGTTGTGGGAGCCAGAGCCGACCTCCCGCAAGTGGAGCCAATTACAAGAGGTCCCCAGAGGCTCGTCTGGGATCGTGTCTGAATGGGCTGATGGGGCTACCCGAAGCGTCTAGATTCTTGCTCTAATTTTCCAGTAGAGCCCGGTCTCTGCTTGTTCCGGGAAGCCACCCCAAGGCCCCAAGGGCCTCAGAGAAGAGCCCCGTGGATTTCGGCGCACCGATTACTTTTGAGAAGGTTGTCAAATGAGGCTCCCCCCAGTAAAGCGCTCGAGCCGCTATAAGAAAAGTCAAACCCTTCCGAAGCCGTGCGATGATCCTCCTGCTCCTCCTCCTCCTCCTCCTCCTCCTCCTCCTCCTCCTCCTCCTCCTCCTCTCCTCCTCCTCCTCCTCCCCTCCTCCTCCTCCTCTCCTCCTCCTCCTCCTCCTCCTCTCCTCCTCCTCCTCATCCTCCTCCTCCTCCTCCTCCTCCTCCTCTCTCCTCCTCCTCTCTCCTCCTCTCCTCCTCCTCCCTCCTCCTCCTCCTCCTCCTCCTCCTCCTCCTCCTCCTCCTCCTCCTCCGATGATCTCATCATCATCACCATCATCAGCATCATCATCATGATGATCATCATCATCATCATCATCATCATCATCATCAGCATCAGCATCAGCATCAGCATCATCAGCATCAGCATCATCATCATCCTCATCCTCATCCTCATCCTCAATCCTCATCCTCATCCTCCTCATCATCATCATCAACATCAGCATCATCATGATGATGATCATCATCATCCTCATCCTCATCCTCATCCTCATCCTCCTCCTCCTCCTCCTCATCATCATCATCATCATCATCACCATCCTCATCCTCATCCTCATCCTCATCCTCCTCCTCCTCATCATCATCATCATCAACATCAGCATCATCATCAACATCAGCATCGACATCAGCATCAACATCAGCATCAGCATCATCAACATCATCATCATCACCACCATCACCATCACCATCACCATCACCATCACCATCACCATCACCACCACCACCACCATCATCATCATCATCATCATCATCATCAACAACAACATCATCATCATCATCATCATCAACATCAACACCAACACCAACATCAACATCAACATCATCATCCTCTGCCTCCTCGCCAGGTGCACGCGCCGGGTGCTGCAACCGCAGCCCGGGCCTCGGGCTCTTGCTCGTCACGATCAGCTCGAGCAGGCCGAAGCCCAGCGCGCGGTAGAAGCAGTTCCCGTCCTGCACCAGGTCACGCGACCAGCAGGAGGCCTAGATACCCTACGAAATGATTAGCTCAAGCGGCAATTTAGTATCGATGTCGGCCCTCGGTGGCCACTTGTGGGCCCTATGAGACCGTCAGGCAAACCCGGGAAAGTTGTCGGAACCTCTGGGGCCGCGGACCCTCGGGGACCGAGGCAATTTCTGGGCGCGTCTGGCACTCCTTGGGCCTCTGGACGGGCGTCCATGTCATGGGCCTCCGGGGGGGTCGGGGGGTCAGGGTCCAGGGCGGAGACAAAACTTGACAAGACCCTTGGAAACCGTGTTTACTGTTCGACGTCCACCCGGCTTTTCGGCTGGGCGGGGGCAGTGCTGGCCGCTGACCCATAACCGTTCCGCTTCCGGGAGCCCCCTGCAGGCCGCGCTCACGGGTTCTGCGTGCTCCCTTCGGACCTGCGCGGCCGACAAGGTCAGGTTATCCCGGGAGGAATGGGGGGGGGGCGGGCGGGCCCGATGACTTAAGTCGGGCCTGTCCCCCTACAGGGGGATTTTGGACGACAAATTCAAAACACCCTAGACATACCCCAACATGGTCAAACAAAAAACAAAAAATCGTCCCCAGAGTATGTTCTGACTATTTTTGGATATTCCCGCTGTAGAGGGACAGACCCGCCTGAACCCTAGACAAAGGCATCTCTTGCGCAGCCTCCGGCGGCGGTCGAGGTGCTGGGGCCGCCCTGGGCTACTATAGGGATGCCTGCTGAGGCCGGCTGGGGCTGCACGGGGAGTGGCTGTCTGTGCCGAACCCGGTGCCCCAGGCGGTGGAACCTCCTCCTCCTCCTCCTCCTCCTCCTCCTCCTCCTCCCCCTCCCCCTCCTCCTTCTACAATTACTCAATATGAATACTACTCTCCCTCTTCCCCTGATGGCGTCCTGGGAGTAGTAGACCCCCCCCCGCGTACTGTTTTTTAGAACACAGGATTCCCGGGAGTTGGGTTTTCGCATGCGTTTTTTTTCAAAATGCTGCTCTCGCTGAGGCGCCGGCCTCATTTCTGCTCCCGAATCGTTCCGAATCGTGCTCCCGCTGCAGCGTGGGCCTCATTTTCGGATCGGTGTTTGGCCTCCGTCGTTCAGGATGGCGTTCTCGCCCCAGCGCGGGCCTCTTTCTCGCGCGCCCATCCGCCCGCCACCACCGCGCCGCACCACGCCCCGCCCCGCCGCACGCACACCCACCGCCACTTCCACCCACCAACGCACGCACGCACGCACGCGCACCACCACCGCGCACCGCCACCACCACCGCACTACCCCACCCACCACCACCACGCTACACCGCGTCACACCACATCACACGCGCGCACACACAGACACACACGCACGCACGCACGCACACACGCACACACGCACACACACACACACACACACACACACACACACACACACACACACACACACACACACACACACACACACACACACACCACCACCGCCACCACCACCACCGCCATCACGCACGTACGCACCTGGCCCACCACCAAACCACCAAGACGCCACACCACGTCACACCACAGCACACGCGCACACGCACACACACATCACACACACATACACACCACCACCACAACAACCACAACCACGCACACACGCACGCACGCACGCGCACCACCACCCACTACGCACACGCGCGCGGAGCCACAGGTCCGCTACGACACGCGTCCGCGATAGAGAAAATCAGCGCCATGGTAAGGGATGGGAGGGAGGGGTAGGATGTCAGATGTAGACGCGAGCGCACCTAACTTGTCCTCCTCCCCCTCCCCCATCCCCCTCCTCCTCCTCCTCCTCTTCCTCCTCCTCCCCTCCTCCTCCGCCTCCGCCTCCCTCCTCCTCCCTCCTCCTCCTCATCCTCCTCATCCTCCTCCTCCTCCTCCTCTTCCTCCTGTTCCTCCTCCTTCTCCGCCTCCTCCTCCTCCTCCTCCTCCAGTTCCTCCTCCGGTTCCTCCTCCTCCTCCTCCTCCTCCTCCTCCTCCTCCTCCTCCTCCTCCTCCTCCTCCTCTTGGGATCACCGCCTCGATATGTCGAGGAGGTTCCGTGCGCGGCCCCAGAATTACCGACGTCCCTTTCTTCGGGGGGAGCAACCGCTCGTGCTGATCTGCGCCTCTTTTGCGATGGCCCCGGCGGCGCCGGGGCCCCCAAAATCCCAAGGGGCCCGAGAGCAACGAGAGACCAGCGGCCGACATAACCACATCGTCGGAGATCTGGACGAAAGAACAACACACGCCCATGCCCAATAAGGAGGTCGGACAGAGGAGGACCGGCTGTGGGTGTATGGGTGCGGGATGCCGGACCCCAAGGGAGGCTGCTGTTCGGGCGGGGACCCCCATCCGACAACACGCACCCATAGGCCTCCCCGTCCCCCCCACATGAGTATGGGTGTGTGTGTGTGTTTGTGTGTTTGTGTGTGTGTGTGTGTGTCGCTCGTTCGTCAGATCTGGGTTCTCCTTCCCCTCCCCCCCTCTCATGATCAATCCTCCGCCCCATGCTCCTGCTCCCTCCTCCCTCCCCCCTCCCCCCTTCTCCTCTGAGGGGCCACGGGAGAGGCCTAGGCCAGCCCTCGGGGGAGGAACGTCGCCCAGGAATCGGCAACACATCAGCGATGGATCAGCGATAGGCCCTCGAACCTCACTCGCCCTGCGCCTTCCGCACCTTCCGCGCGACAGGTGCCGCGCTGCCGCGGCCGCCGCCGCGGCTGCAGCGGCGGCCAACGTCGAGGCAGTAGCAGCGGCCGCGGCGGCCGCCGCGGCCGCATCGCGGCGGCCCCTTCCGCGCGGAAGGTGCGGAGGGTGCAGGTCGAGGGCTCGAGCCTCGATCCTCGAGCCTCCCATTCTCCCCTTAAGGGGGCCCAAAGATACGTAAATAAATGCACACAAATCCCAGAATCCCCTATTTCTTAAAAAATAGGTTCTTGAATGTTTGTCCCCACATGCTTGATGGGGTTCTGGTTTTCTTCCCTCCCGCGTCCCACCCGTGTCTCCCTCCCACGCTCACCTCCCTCCCTCCTCCTTCCTCACCTCTTCTTCCTCTCTCACATCACCCACGCGCAACACATGCACGGCACGTACATGAGACACGCGTCCACATGCAGCCGCACGCATGCACGCACTTGCGCACGCGCACACACACACATCATGCAACGCACGCTCATGACATACGAATGCATATATATATATATATATATATATATATATATATATATACATACAGCCGCACGCATGCACACGCGCGCGCACACACAAGCGCACACACGCACACACGCACACACACACACACGCGCACACTAACAACGCCAGTGCACGCCTGGCGTGTTCACTGCATCACACACCACGACGTATGCGCACACATACTGGGCACCCACATGAGACACACGTTCAGATACATCCGCACGCGCAACATACACATACGCATGACACGCCATATCCGAGACATACGTGTAGGATTCGCAATTAAAAGCAGGCGTGGCGTAACTTCGACACCATAGGGGCTGCTCAAGGGGTGGTCTCTGAGCGCGGCCGCTATCCGTCACGGTCGCCAAAAGCATAGCAGGCGTGGCATATGATCGACACCATAAAAAGGGTGCGCAAGGGGTGGCCTCTGAGAGCGGCCGCCATCAGTTACGGTCGTCCTGGGCATAGCAGGCGTGGCATATCCTCGACACCATATGGGGTGCGCAGGGGGTGGCCTCTGAGACCAACCGCTATCTGGCACGGTCGTCCAGGGCATAGCAGGCGTGGCATATCCTAGACGCCATAAAGGGGGGCGCAGGGGGTGGTCTCTGAGCGCGGCCGCTATCCGTCACGGTCGCCCACGCAGAGCAGTCGTGGCATATGTTCGACACCATAAAAAGGGTGCGCAGGGAGTGGTCTCTGAACGCGGCCGCCATCCGACACGGTCGTCCAGGGCATAGCAGGCGTGGCATATGCTCGACATCATAAACGGGTGCGCAAGGGGTGGTCTCTAAGCGCGGCCGCTGTCCGTCACGGTCGTCAAATGCATAGCAGGCGTGGCGTATCCTAGACGCCATTAAGGGTGCGCGAGGGGGGCCTCTGAGCGCGGCCGCTATCCGTCACGATCGTCCAGGGCATAGCAGGCGTGGCATATCCTCGACACCATATGGGGTGTGCAAGGGGTGGCTTCTGAGACCAGCCGCTATCCGGAACGGTCGTCCAGTGCATAGCAGGCGCGGCATATCCTAGACGCCATCAAAGGGGGGGCGCAGGGGGTGGTCTCTGAGCGCGGCCGCTATCCGTCACCGTCGCCCACGCAGAGCAGGCGTGGCATATGATCGACGCCATAAAAGGGTGCGCAAGGGGTGGTCTCTGAACGCAGCCGCCATCCGTCACGGTCGTCCAGGGCATAGCAGGCGTGGCAGATGCTCGACATCATAGGGGGGTGCGCAAGGGCTGGTCTCTAAGCGCGGCCGCTATCCGTCACGGTCGTCCGGGGCGTAGCAGGCGTGGCAAGTTCTCGACAACATACGGGGTGCGGAAAAGGAATGTCTCTGAGAGCTGCCGCTATCCGTCACGGTCGTCCACGCAGAGCAGGCGTGGCACATTCTCGACACCACAGGGGGTGCGCAGGGGGTGGCCTCTGAGCGCTGCCGCTATCCGTCACAATCTTCCAAGGCATAGCAGGCGCGGCATATCCTAGACGCCAAAAGGAGGGGGGGCGCAGGGGGTGGTCCTTGAGCGCGGCCGCTGTCCGTCACGGTCGTCCAGGGCATAGCAGGCGTGGCAGATTCTTTTCGACACCATAAACGGGTGCGCGGGGGGTGGCCTCTGAGCGCGGCCACTATCTGTCACGGTCGTCCAGGGCACAGCAGGCGTGGCACATCCACGGCACCATAGGGGGTGCGCGCGCGGTGGCCTCTGAGCGCGGCCGCTATCCGTCACAGTCGTCCAAGGCATAGCAGGCGCGGCATATGCTCGACACCATATGGGTTGCGCAGGGGGTGGTCTCTGAACGCGGCCGTTCTCCGTCACGGTCGTCTAGGGCACAACAGGCGTAGCATGTGCTCGACACCATAAAAAGAAGGCTGGTCCCTAAGCGCGGCCGTCATCCGTCACGGTCATCCACGGCATAGCAGGCGTGGCATATGTTCGGCACCATAGGGGGGGCGCAGGGGGGGGTCTCTGAGCGCGGCAGCTATCCGTCACGGTCGTCCACGGCATAGCAGTCGTGGCATATGTTCGACACGATCAGGGTTGCGCAAGGGGTGGTCTCTGAACGCGGCCGCTATCCGTCCCGTTCGTCCAGGACATAGCAGGCGTGGCACATTCTCGACACCATAGTGGTTGCGCAAAGGGGTGGTCCCTCAGCGTGGCCGTCATTAGTCACGGTCGCCCAGGGCATGGCACGCGTAGCATTTCTCGACATCGCAGGAGTTGCGCAATGGGTGGTCCCTCAGCGCGGCCGCTATGCGCCCTGGTCGTCCAGGGCACGATCGCGCGTGGCATCAGCATCATCATCATCATCATCATCACCATCATCATCATCACGAAGCACTGTAGCCACCCTGGATCATGCTGGTTCGGACCGCTGGATATGTGAACGCGGGCGACAGCAAGTGACTCTCCGTCGAATGTACGGTCCCCGTCATGGCGCCCAAATGCGCCATGTCCGCGCTGCCACCGCCGCGCGAACAGCTCAAGAAATCAACGCTAGAAATGGGCGCCCAGGTGAACTTGGATGGTTTGCGCGGAAATGTCGTCAGGCATTGGAACGTATTGGCACAATACGCATTTCATGCTTACCACCGACAGCTGATGAACTGGTCGCCCGAGACGCAATTCACTACTAAGTACGAAGAACTGCCACGTAAACGAAGCGATAGCGATGCAAGGAGGCGGTGCGTGGTGAGATACTTACTGAACCCTTCTACGGGCTGGTTTCCGAGAGACGGTTCTTCCGATTGCCCTTGGCAAAAAGGGGCGGACGGTGGCACGCCGCCTGCGCAGGCTCGGCGAGTGCAGGAGGCCGCCATGGCGGGCGCTGATCCCAGGACAACATACCACTCGTATGAAGACCACGCCCGCGAAGGATACGCCAACGAAAGCTCCGCCAACGCAGGCTTTCACCCCGCAGAGGTCTCCGGCAGTTCTGTTGGCTACCTCTGTTCGGTCCAACGGTACGCCTCGCATTCAGCTGTCCCCGGGGCCAGCGGGGACGGACTACCGTTGGTCGCAAGGGCCACGGCCGCGTGAACTGCGAGAATCAATCCAGCTCGAGAACTTGTCGTCACAAGCGGGTACGAAGACCGTCAAATGGCACAAGGAATTTGCGGCGAAGCGAGCTGCTGATCCAGAGTGCCGACCATCGAGAAGGGGCGACGTTGTGGAGGGCACTCAACAGGTATTCTACCAATGATGACTCCTGCAGAATGGATGGGCCTACCTTGTGTTCGTTCGCCTTGCAGCGTGGCATGCTCGGTAGAACCGGCGCCAAGTTCTACGGGGAGGTCAGCGACGTCACCCCCTGGCGATGGACGTTTCGATCCGCCGCGGAGCACCATGGCACCGACTCTCTGCGCGACGCGGAAGACGTCGCGGTCGCGCACCGCACGCGCCAGGCGGCCCTAGCAAAGCGGCTCGAGGCGGTGAAGTTCGTCGACCCAGCTGACCAGGAGGACCCGGGGCGATCGGGGAGCCAGGAGTTACCCCCAAGACAGGTACGAGCACATTTGCGTTGCTATCGGGTACGTGTGGCACTTCATACAGGAGCCGGTGTACTGCGAGAGGATTGCCGCGCACTGTCTCCCATAAACGCAGCAGGCCGCAAACCAGAAGCATGCTTTCCGCAAACTGAAACCGATGGTGCTGTTCGACGCTACGGACGAGCAATTGTGGCGCGGCCTTTGGGCCGTGCTCCACAAGGAGTGGGCGCCGCGACCCACGGCGAGCATCCCAGAATGCCACTGGCGAGGGTGGTTTTTCTCACCGACCAAGACTGGGCGGCATTGCGGTGCTCCGCCCACGCCGGGTAGCAGTTTTTCTCGGGCCCCGGAGACCTCCCCTTGAAGGGAACTCGCCTTACGCCAAAGAGGCGTTTCGCCTGTCGCCCCGCTTGGTCGACGAGTCCCACTGCACGAAACCGTGCGCCCCGACTCTTCATTGAAAACAATTGATACTGCGAGGGCGAGGAGGGGCGGGAGCCCCGGGGAACTGCAGGTTGGAGGAAGAAGGATTCCTAGGGCCCATAGATTCCTGAGGTTTCCTGGGTCTTCCTAAGGATTTCGGGGGTTTCCTCGGATATAGGGGTTCGTCGCAATAGAAATAGAATTAGTAGTAGTAGTAATAGAAGTAATAGAAAGAGTAGTAGTAGTAGTAGTAGCAGTAGTAGTAGTAGTAGTAGTAGTAGTACTAGTAGTAGTAGTAGTAGTAGTGGTGGTAGTAGTAGTAGTAGTAGTAGTAGTAGTAGTAGTGGTAGTAGTAGTAGTAGTAGTAATAGTAGTAGTCGTAGTCGTAGTCGTAGTTGTAGTTGTAGTTGTAGTTGTAGTAGTAGCAGTGGTTGTAGTAGTAGTAGTAATAATAATAGTAGTAGTAGTACTCGTAGTAGTACTCGTAGTAGTAGTAGTAGTAGTAGTAGTAGTAGTAGTAGTAGTAGTAGTAGTTGTAGTAGTAGTAGTCGTAGTAGTAGTAGTAGTACGTTAGTAGTAGTAAGTAGTAGTAGTAAGTAGTAGTAGTAGTAGTCGTTAGTAGTTAGTAGAGTAGTAGTAGTAGTAGCAGTAGTGGTAGTAGTTGTAGTGGTAGTAGTAGTAGTTTAGCAGTAGTAGTAGTAGTAGTAGTAGTAGTAGTAGTAGTAGTAGGTAGTAGTAGTAGTAGTAGGTAGTAGTAGTAGTAGTAGTAGTAGTCGTATTAGAAGTAGAAGTAGTAGTAGTAGTAGTAGTAGTAGTAGTAGTAGTTAGTAGTAGTATAGTAGTAGTAGTAGTAGTAGTAGTAGTAAGTAGTAGTAGTAGTAGTAGTAGTAGTAGTAGTAGTAGTAGTAGTAGTAGTAGTAGTAGTAGTAGTAGTATGAGTAGGAGTCAAGCTAGCCAGCTCGAGCGAGTCAAGCATGGCATGCCCAGTCCCACCCGCCCTCCCACAACATAAGAAGCAAAGCTGGCACAACTGGGGGCCGAAGTCACACCGGCCAGCCGGTTTGGTACAGCTGATGCGGCCGCGATGGCGGTTGCCGACGGGAACTGGCGAGCGCGTGTTGAATGCCGCGCACGCATTGCCAGACGAGTCGAGAATGGCCTGGTACACCGCAGGAAGCCAGAGGTGGCCGGAGGAAGCCCGACGGTCTGACAGGACACCCCAAAGCATTTTTGTGAAAAAGCATTGGGTTTTTGATGTTTTTATGTTGAAATGCTTGCAAACACACGGTGTTCGGTAGGATTCTGACATGAACGCGCGAGTGTGCTCTTTGTGGTATTTTTTGCACAGGATTCGCGGCCTGGGTGCATGACAGAGCATCGCGAGTGCACCGCGCGATGACGTGAAATCGCTGGATTTGACAGAACTCTTAAGATTCCTATGGTTTTCCTATGATTTCAGCAAGAGAGCCCGGGCGGGAAATTTGTACAATTTTTGTGAAAAAAACATTGGGTTTTTGATGTTTTTATGTTGAAATGCTTGCAAACACACGGTGTTCGGTAGGATTTTGACATGAACGCGCGCGTGTGCTCTTTGTGGTATTTTTTGCAATGGATTATCGCCGTGGACGACAGGACGTCCATGTCGAGAGGAAAAAATAAGAAAAATATTGATATTATATTGTTTTTTACAGGTTAGGATGGGACCCCCTGGATGCGGCCCCTAATGGCCGGCCTGAGGGGGGAGTAGGAGTATATTCTAATAAGGAATAAGGATAGGAGTAGTAGTAGTAGTAGTAGTAGTAGT
>CAUYUJ010002448.1:567799-605299 GCA_963575745.1 Prorocentrum cordatum
AGAGAGAAGGACGAATGGAGAGGGGGAGGCAGATAAGACAGAAGACTGGAACTACGTTCGCGACAGGAAGTCGTTGGCCGTTTTCTGCTTCCCGGGAGCCTTCATGGACACCCTTGGCGATCAAAAAACGGCCCAGGATGAAAGGCCAGCCCTGGGGGATGTCTCCGGACCTCTGGACGCCGACGCTGCGAACGACAAGTCACGACGTCGGAGGTGGAGGTCCTTTGCCGCCCCTCCCCCGTTTCCTCCCTCCTCCTCGCTCCTGCTTCCTCCTTCTCCTTCTCCTCCTCCGGCCTCTGCTATGTGAGTTTTTTTTGGTGAGCTTTTGGCGCGTTGGTTTTCCCTTGCCTCCGCCCTGCTGTCCTGGGATCCTGAGTCGTCTCAGGCTTTTGCCTTTTCTGGGCCCCCTCTGCGCACAGTCCATTCTGCAACGCCCAGGCCTCAATTTTCCCAGCCAGCTGGTGGGGTCAAAGTGGTGGTTAGCCAGTAACGCCCACGCTTTTGCCCTGTCTGGACCCCCATCAGGGTAGTCAGGCTCCCAAGGCTTGACCGGCGCCACCGACGGTATCGGCGAAACAACGGCCGCCTGCATCATTCTCGCAAGTTTCACCTCAGCTACCATCACGCCAGACATATTAAAAGTATGTGGGACTCCTCGGTAGCTTAATTCCCTTCCTGCTCTTCCCCCTCCCCTCTGCTCCTGGGACGGGGCCAAAACGAGGATAAATCCGCTCCAGAGCTTGCCGGAACGCTCTCAAAGCGCTCTGGAGCGCTCTGAAACGGCCCTGGTGCCCGATACATCCTCCAGGGCCGCTGGATCTCAGAGATTCTCAAATTTATCCCCACACGAACCCAGACATGCGACGTCCTGATTTTTTCAATACGCGGCCCCCAGAAGTCCCGACTCTTTCCCCGGAGCCGGCTTTTCATCCCAAAACCTCCCGTCCTGATCTTTTTAACGACGCGAGCATGTCTGGTAATCTATCCTCCCCCTCCCCTCTGCTCATCCTGCCCCCTGGCTCCGCTCCCTCCTCTGGGTGGCGGCGGCGCGCGGCGCGCCGCCGCCAGCCGCCCTTCTCACTCTTCCGTCGGGCAGAAGCGAGCTGCCGCACCCATCTGCCGCCACGTCGGCGGCAACGCAGCCTCGCGTGGGATCTGCTCGCTGTGAGGGTCCCAGGGACACACAAACAAATACACACAAATCCCATGATTCCCTATATGTTTCCCTATTTGGGGGGTTTTCGTCTTCTCCCCCACCTTCCGATGCGTTCCCATATGTTCTGGGGGATCGACGATGAATTGTGCCTGTGTGTCTTCCCCCCCTCTTGAACATTTAAAAGCCGAACTCTAGACACAAACGCTTTTTCCGACTCCGCGCTGACACTTGCACAGGACAGCGGATCCTGGCGCATACGGGATCCTGGTCTATACATGTTTAGCTGTTTCCCCGGGAAGCGGAACAAAACGGTATACACCACACCACCCCGACGTCGTCCCCGAGCCTCAAGAGGTCCCAGGATGAAAAGCAATCCGCCACTGGTAATGTATATGTTCCAGTTTCCAACAATTAGACAAGCGCGCTCTCGCAAAGTAACTACTCGCAGATGGCCTGGATCCGCCGCGGGGGTTTTGGGAAGACTGTTTTTGCTTCGGACGTCTGCGAGTGGGCATTTCGCGAGTAGCAGAACGCACTCGGTGATCAATGGGGGGCTCTGAATTTTGGTGTCTGTTCCATGGGAACCTGCGTGGCCCCCGATCGGGGCCAAATCTGTACCGGATTTGAAGCATGTGGACCAGGTTTTGGCCGGACCCCCCCCCTTCAGAAGGGAGACGACAAGAACAAGGAGGGGGAGGATGCAGAGGGAAGGGCGAGGAGGAGCAGGAGGAAGGGCCAAATGCGGTCCAGATGCAGGAAAAGCTGGATTCAACGTCTGCGCCGAAGGCTCCCATGAACGAGCATCGAAGTAAATGGGTGGGAGGGAAAGAAGCGTGCACCTTTCGTATCCTTTTTAGGCCCCAGGGGGCTCCTGTAGGGTCCCTTTAGGGCACAAGAGGTGCGGCTTTGTTCACTCCTCCATTCATCGCCCCCCCACTACGCAAAGCCCGACGCGCCCCGAACGCGCGTGTGCCGGACGCGCGTTGGATACCCTCCTCGCCCGTTGGACCATCCTCGACCCTGAGGAACTGGCGTCGCAATTTGGTTCGAACCAGGCGAGTTCGCCTTGTTTTGGGCCTCGGGGGCCTCACAAATCGATGCGGCTCGACAAAAGATGCAGAAAAGTCGGGTTCAGGGCTCCAGTCGTGAGTTTCTACGATGTTGCAATGTTTCGCGCCGTTTCCGCACCTTCCGCGCGAAAGGTGCCGCCGCGATGCGGCCGCGGCAGCGCCGCACCTGCGGCGTGGAAGGTGCGGATGGTGCATGTCGAGGGCCCCCCCCTCCGCGCACGCACCGAGACCCCCATCGCGTGGTGAAGAAGTCATGGCGCGAGGCTTTGTGCTCTTTTCGGCCTTGGGAGCCCTCGCCAGGCCCGGAAACCCAGAACGGCAAGCTGGTCCAGGGGAACAGGTCGAGACTCGGTCGACGTGAGGAACCACTCATCGTCGGGGATCTGGGTGCAGCCAGACCTAGGCCAGAAGAACATCCTTCAAGAGCATGAGGCCCTCCGCCGGCCAAGCTGAAGAAAATTCGAGGGTACACTTCCCCAGGAGGTGAAAAAACATCCAACAAACACGAAAAGCATGACGGTACCCTCCCAGAACCGACCTCGTCCTTATACCTCGGTCCGACCGTATGGCTACGCGCCCAAATCTCCGACGATATGTGTTTGTTCCCATCAGCGGTTTTCCCTCGCTTTCGGCTCTTCGGGGGCCGTCTTCGAGCCATCGAAGACGGGCCCGGGACGGAAAACGGAGAAGGGGTCGCGGCTCGAGAAAAACCCGTCAGCGGATGTCAGGGCAGAAAAATCCGCCAGCCGCATGTGAGCGACAATCAAGCACGGGTCTCACGCGAGATGGCATAGCAACATTACGCGGTGGCTTACGCGGGGCGCCGGCGCGTCACGTCACATTGGGCGCCACATCGTCGTCGTCCGTCCTCCTCCTCCTCGACTCGACTCGACTCGACTAAGGGCTGTACAACGTTGCCCGTACCAATAGGGAAAAGAGACAGGGAGCATGCACATGCATTCGTGCAGGGGAAGGAAGGCAGCAGCAGCGGACAGAGAACTACCTAAGACGGCAGCCAGTGCACCACAGGGCGCCCCTCAGGAACGGAAGAGGCAGGAGCCACCGCGGCGAAGGCCCCACAGGGCGCAGAAGAGGGGGACCACGACCCCTCGGCGAGACAGGCGGGGGAGGGGAAGGCGTCGAGAGCTCCCAGGGGACAACCCGCGACACTGCGCGGGAAGGGACCGAGGCTGGACCAAACGTCAGACATCAGACCAGAGAGGAGTGAGGCCATGCGGTCCATGCCTTCGTGGAACATGGGTCCGTCGTCCTCCCCCGTCCTGCGGGCGAAACAAAGAGGCGCCTGCCTTCTTCTCCTGCTGCGGGCGGGAGGTGGAGGGGGGGGGGAAGGAAGGGGCAGGTGAAGCCGAGGCGGAGCAGCCTCAGTCCACACTCCCACGTAGGCGTCGGCCACTCTTTCCCACACAACTTCAGGGAGGGCCAGAATTTTTTGCACCTGCATGGGCAGACACAGAGCAGCACGCGAGGTCGGTGCCTCGGAACGGCAAGGGGTATGGATGGACCACACAGCGGGCACTCGCCCGTCGACGGCGGCCAAAAAAAGGCGCGCAGCAGCTCGGACCCACGAGTTCTCTCTCCCAAGCACCTCGCGGGCAGATTCGGAGGCCCACGGGACCCCCCACTTGAACCTGGAGTCACGCCACAAACTAGTTCCGAGATGGGGTTCGGGCGGGCGGTACGCCAATTCCCAAGACATTCTTTCACCGAGAACGCAAAGGCCAGCAACGGCACCTTCTACGATGGCATGCTGAATGCTGAGAACTAAATCCAGGTCCAGCGTGAACTTCTGAGTCTGGCTGGAACAAGCCGCAATGACCCGCACCTCTAACCCACTGAAGCTGAAATGCTCGCAGAACCACGGGGGGAGAGAAACGAACAGATCGAAAGAGGGAACGAGGATCACGACATAAGATCTCCCCTGGAGAGAAGGGGACCTGGGCACCGAGGAAACAGGCGGGGGACACGAGGGCACTTCCACGGAGACATGTGGGACCTCAACAGACAAGGCGCGAGGAGCCACAACTATAGGACGGAAAGGGGCACCATGAACTTTGCGGGCAGGAATGTGGGCGAAACACTCAGACAGACCTTTGGATCTGTCGTCGCTTTTAACATTTTTTCTTTCAACAATGGCTTCAGCTAACTCCGAGGGGGAAGGGCGAAGCGGGGAGGCGGCCCAAGCCAGCCTACAACCTTGAGCGCCCTGAATATGTTTCAACAGCCTCGCGCCGTCCCAAAACTCAGTCACGCAGAAGGGGCACAACGTGCCCGTGACAAAATTGGTAGGGCTCTCGGAGGTCTTATGGGTCTTACCCACATGGACCTTGATAGTCTTGGGGTCGTCCGCCGTGAGTCCACACATGTAGCACAGGTATTTAAGAATGGGAGGGGAGGGCAATTGCGAACCAGCACAGGAAGAATGGGGTTCACCTGGGGACTGACCTTCCACGTCCTGAGGGGCAGGGCGCACAGCATGGATGGGCGTGCGCTCTTCTGCTTCAAAATCTGTGTCTGGTCTTGACTGCTTGAGCTGCTTGACCCAGCGGTCGTGCTCTAAGTCCTCGACGAAAAAATGCTTAGCCGCCTTCGCAGCCTTGGCCACGAGGCCTTTGAAAACGCCTGGCGTGCGGCGGGCAATCTCGAGGAGTTCTTCGATGTAATCCTGATCACTTTGGCCCGTGGGAAACCTAAATCGTCGCATCCATAACATGTCAGCTTGAACAAGCTGGGGCCAACACTTCGGCACACTCCAGAGAACATCGATATACACTCTCACCGCTGGCGGGGCCCGAAGGAGGACGCTAGGAAGCATGCGCAATCTGGCAACCGACAGCACTTGGTCTATGGCTAAGCGTTGGGTTCTGAGGTAAACCATAACATTAGAATCCTGGTCCCTGGTGTGATTTCGGAGGCCCTTGTTGGCAGCCGTACGATACACCTGAGAATGGTAGGCGCGGATCTTCTTAAGAAGGAAATCAGGGATGTCATCCCAAACTCCAGCCGCGAAAAAGAAACGAGTAGCCCCTAACGTTTCCGCGTACCGAACCTTAGTTTGCATCGAGAGGAGCGGGGAGGGGGAAACCACCTTCTTGATGGGACGGAGAGCACCAACCATCGAGGCGTTCCTAGCACAGATTTCTCTGCCGATCCCTCCATTGGCAGACACAAGCGCACCCAAAATCTTATGAACTTGAACGACGTCGATGCGTGCGTCAAGAGCAGGAAGATGAATCCTGGGCGGGAGAGCATCAAACAAATTACGAGACGCCGCCTTGGCCCCAGGACCCCTAAAACAAATCAGGGTTTTAGTTTTAGCACTGTTAACGAGGAGCCCACGCTTGCCTACAGAATCGTGGATAATTCTGAAGACCTTCGAAAGTTGATGAACGATCGTGTTAGCTGGTCCGCCCACCAGGATCGTCAGATCGTCAACAACAGAGAAATCCGCCGCTGGATCATGCCAGTCTTGAGGCCTAGAAGCATGATGGGGAGCAGGAGGGGCCTGCCAAACAAGATCTTCCGCTTTCATGCGTTCTTGAATTTCGCGGAGGGCACTGGAAAACACCAAGTTGAACACATCCCCCGCCAAAATGGAGCCAGGGCGCGATCCCACAGAGGGGGCGACCCACGAAGCCGAGAGACCGAGCTTCCACATGGAGCCCGATTGCGATTCCTGGAGTAAGAACAAGATGTGCTCCGTATCCACTTGGGCCTCGAGAAGGGGCGGGGCGCCAAGTTGGGCTCTGACGCCTTCCTGCAAGAAAGGGGTGAGCTCCATCGTTTCCAGGGCGTGGGCGAGGGAAGTCTCTTCCCGTGGGAGCGCTAAGGCCACCTGCTTCACAGCGGCATAGAAAGCAGCAACAAGATCAATACACAAGGCACCCGCGCATTGTTTAGCCTGCTTGGTAGCATGCCAACGCAGCCGAATTCCCAGCAAGACATGCTCAACTCCTTTGCCCTGGATACCACCCACCTGCGTGCACAAAAGAGAAGCATAAATGAAGTCAGTAGCTTTCTGACGTAAGAAACGATGGTGCATCTTGGAGATGGCGTTGCATTTATGAATGTTGCGTTGCGCGGCAGCCGTCCACACATCACCGCTGCCTTTGTGGAAAAAGGCCACCTCCCCGAGCTTGAACCCCAATGGCTCACGGCAATGCGCAGCTGCTTTGACCAGGATGGGAGCGAAAACCTCGGATAACCCGCACGGATCAGCTTTGAACAACTCATCTCGGAAGTAATCAGGCCCCGCACTGCGGTGGGCCTGCGCCTTGCTAAACAAAAGCTGCAAATCGAAGGGGGAGGGAATCGCCTCGATACAACGGACAAGGGGACCCAAGGGATTGATTCTACACTCGTTGTTATACTTACAGACCCCTTCACTATAGGAGAGCTCCTTGGCCCGTTCTATCTTCGCAAAGTGCGCTTGCACAATTTCATGGACCTGTTCAGGGGTACGGGCAGGTTTTCCTTGACCATCCAACATAAACGGGAAACTCGGAGTCTGTTTCGGCACGCGCCCAGCGAAACGCAAAACACGGGAGAGATGGTTCCACTCAGCCTGGGGGGTCCGTCCGTCGATGCTGGCCCTGACACTAGCCAGTTCTTTCTGCAAGAAAGCGTCTTTGTCTAACTGGAAGGAGCGAGCCAAAACATCAGACTGGCCTAAAAACATGCTCTGAAGTCGAAGCATGAAAATATCAGCTCGAATGTCCTTGGGATCTTCACAGCGCGCAGAGATGACAAAATCTTTGGCGTATCCGCCAAGTTCTTCGAATATCCGCTTCCATTCCTGCATGATCGACTGGTAGGTCCTAGGCAACTGCAGGGCGATGTGGGGGGGCAGCACGAACTCCTCCAAACGCGAGCCACCATGCAACCCCGCAGAAGTGTGGTCAGGAGGTAACCCCATGATATCGGCAACTTGGCTAACCCACTCCTGGCTTTCTATGTGTCCAGGTGTCGCCACTGAAAGATCCCCTTTCCAAAGTCGAACCGCAAAACGACGGAGGGCATCAATTTTTTGAGGGGACTGGGAAACGCCACTGGCTTTCATCAACACTCTTTTGGTGCCCCTCCTAACGCGAAGAAACAAAAGGGAACGGTTAGACACATACGGGGGTTGAGTAGTGCGAGCATCCTTGGGGAAGGCTTCGGCAGCCGCAGACAAAACCTGGCCCTGAACCATCCGCAGGTGGGCATTCATGTCTGTCTCCCAAGGGATAGGCGGAATTTTGGCGATAGCCTCACGAAAGGCCACCACCGCGTCAGGTTGCTTCGTTTTAAAACAGTCAAAGACAGGACAGTTCTTATTTTTCTTCCTGTGCAAAGTCTCTGCCCAAGCGAATTTGACCTGCAGCGGAGCATGGTCCGTCTCTTCCATTCCGTTGTCGAAATGATGCAGCACGCTCACTTCCTTGGCGTGCACAAAAAAAAGCACCAGAGGTGGCCACATAGTCGATCCTGTGCTTCCCCCCCCCTTTCGTAACATAAGTATAGCTCGGATCATGGGGGGTAGAAGTATTGATCACTTTAAGAGCGAGAGAGGCCATTTTTTCATGGAAGGCGTCCCCAGGCTGATCCTGACCCTGGATAAATCCCTCGGCCCCAATGACCTCGCTAGTCACGTCACCAACTCTGGCGTTAGCGTCAACCAAAACCATATCAATATTATATTCCGAAATGAGACGCTCCGCCTGCTCCCAATACTCCCGCACCTTCGGCATGCCTTGTCGCACATGCGGGGCATGCAACGAGGCAACTCTGAGAGCAAAGTGAGGCGCACTAACAGCCACGGCAAGGAAGCGGGGATTGGAGTGAAGGACACAGAGTTGATTGCGGCTCAAGAAGAGCTGCTTTCCTCCAGCCTTGCCGTAAGGGATCTCTCCATTGAACCAAACTTCACACCCCAGACCAGTGTCGTCAACCCCCGAGGAAACGGCCCAAAATTTCCCTTGGCGGCGAATCCCTTTTTTGTTCCAGGCCTCTTGAAGCCCAACCACCAAGGCATCGGTTTTTTTCGAGTTGGGTCGTAATGATCTGAGTCCTCATGAATCTACGTTTCCCAACAGTCCCCACCTTTTTCTCCACCGAGATGCTTTTTACATTGTACTGAATAACCGAGAAAGCAAAAGAGGCCTTGACCTTGATTCTTTCGTCTATGTGGGGCTCGGAGTCGGGAATGGGGACGCCCATGATCTGATGTCTTACTTTAAAGTCCTGCGGGCCATGAGATAGCTGGTCCTCCGCATCAGCGGTAAACCGCACAGGGTAGGCCGCGCGATCCTCAGCGCGCGCAAAATCAAGCCAATTCCACTCCAACGCATGCACAAAAAGCGTGGTGCGCACAAGGCAAGGCGGTAACACAGTGACACGGTTGATGTTGCCCTGCATCACATTGCGGGCAATGAAGTCCGCGAGGGTGTTCCAAGGGTGCTCATTGTGGGCACGGATATAACAGACCTCCAGAGGCCTGACGCAACGCACCGTACGAACAATGGCGACAAGGAGACGCATAACCTCGTGTTTGGGGTCAACCGTAGAAACACCATTGACAACATCAACAGCATTCTTGGAATCAGAAAAAATAAAGACTGGACACGTGTCCTGCGAAGCCAGGGACTCTCCTAAGATCTGAACGCACGTCCAAAATATGCCCAGAGCCTCATGGTGCAGAATGTCGGGATCGGCTGACAATGGGCGAGCCTGGCACGACGCCCCCCAGCCACAGGACCAGAAACCCCCGAACGCGCAGAGGTTGTCAGAAAGCTTACGAACACATACAGACGCCCAAGCTCCCTGGGTACCCGCACCAGGTTTGGTCGACCCATCCGTATAGAAGTGAAGCTCAAGGTGAGGTTCACTGCAAGGGGGGGACTCCACGAGGGCATCCTTTGAAACCTCTGGAAGGTCAAAACTGTTAACATCCTGGTCTAAGGGCGGGCAATAAACCTCCGACAAAACCTGCTTGAGTGACGGCTGATCCGTGGGGATGTGTATTCTATAGAACGAGTCAAGGATTTCTCCAGCCTCGGGTGGGGGTTCAGAAGGGGGGGGGACAGGGTCGAGATCTCCATGAACTCCGTCCTGGGGGGGGCCTGGTGAGCGCACTGCCTGGCCTTCATTAGTAGGTCGGCTGTCCGTGACAACGCTAGGGCAGAGAGAAGCAGGAATAGCATCACACAGGCTGATCACGAATTTCGAATTACCTGTGCTTGGTACGGGCAACCGATTTTGTCCATGTTGGTCCCGGGGCTGCGTGTGGCAGGAGCTGCAGACGTCTCTTGAGACGTCGCATGTCTCCTGGGCTGAAACTGATTCCCCTTGCTGGGTAAAAGCTCCGCCGTTTGGCGGTGTCACTGTACTCCCACATATTTCGTTAAGGGCCCGAGCTGGTGCAGGGTGCCCCTGCACGCTATTGCCCAAATACAAAGCCGTGGATGTAACCAAATCAGTCACCCACTTACTCAACAAGCGCGCGCCTGCCACTGCAGACAGAACTGTTAGCCGTGTGACTGATCTGTTCGCACTGCTATGCAAACCTACTGCGCCTCGTAGATGGGGACGAAGAAATCGAGGTACTGGTATTGCCAACGGTTGTATGCTGGCACCACTTGCAAGGTCCAAAACTTCAGCTACATCCAGGATGCCAATACCACCAGCCATGCGGTCCAACCGATCTCGAGCCTGGTTGGCAGCTCTCCGTGCGCGTTGTACATATGCGGTGTGTCGTTCAGGGTCTTGCTCTTGCAGTCGTCTAAGGTTGCGCTGGTACCGAAGCCTGCCGCGACGTGCTCTCCGCCAAGTCCTGGAACAGATGTCGCTAGCGATGGACCAAGCATCGGTAGGGTCCCGAATGTCTGCCTGGACTGCAGGATGCGTCACCAACATATTGTGCACATAAGGCGTACATATGTCCTGCCAATCCTGCTTGGCCTGACCTGGGTCAAGGATGCTCTCCAAAATATTCCAATATGGTACTTGGCCACGTATTTCGATCTCGATGTGACGCTGGACTCTTTGTGACTGTAATCGTACAGGGTCCATTCGTCTGGAAATTGCCCCACGCAGCGCAGTAGCTGTCACAGACACGTGTAGCATCTTGAGATTTGTCTGGACCATAGCAATCTCGTCGTGCAAGCTATGAATACCTGGTTCCACTGGCGCCTCACCCACTTGACCCTCGGCACTTTGCTCGATGTCTGCGTCCCATGGCGGAGGAGGTATGTACGATTGAAACTCGGGTGCGATGTAGTGCTCCAAGGGTGCAGCTTGGGTAGCCACTGGGTCCGCAGTATCGTGAGCAACCATCCATTCCAAAAGCTGTTGTTCTTCATCGATTGCACGGTGTTGTTCTGCCGTGAGCAATTCGTCCATGCCTCCTGAGGCCAGAAGCTGAGCCCGACGCATGGCCGTGTCGAGCATGCGCTGGAGAACATCGTCAATGTTTGACTGGGCCGAGGTGCTTAGCTCGCTGGCGAGTCCGAGGCGGCGTCTGGCTGTGAGTAGTTCGTGCTGGTGGCGTCGCAGTATCCCAAGCCACGCAATCGGTCCAGCCCTCCATGCTGCTGTATAGCTACGTAGGTAACTGAGGCGGTGTGGGTGATCTTTAGCGAATACAGACTCACATATATCTCCAGCTACCGCCCGAATAATGTCAGTATCTCCATTGTGTAGGGGCCGCAATGCAGCGTCTTGATGTAGACGATTGCTAACCATGGGAATGCACCACAGAAGCCTATCCCGTCTCGCTTGATCCACTGACCACAACGCTGCGTCGTAGGCCCAGCATGGGCAAAACTGCTCCAGATGAGACATCAGGTAACTTCGAGCTGACAAGGCCCTTCTGCGTGCAGCACGGTCATCGCCTCTCTGTAAAGCCCCGAGAGCCGTAATATCGCACTCGTGGGGGGGCAACGCACGCTCCTTGGAATTAAGAGCTCGGCTCACCCGTATGGGCTCTAAGGGTCCGTGCCCCCCCCCCCCCCATAAAACGCCATTGGTGTCGCACTTCCCCTGATGTAGCAAGAGGTCTGCCCACTGCAAGTGTGCGGGCGTAACAGTCACAACCTTCTCCGACTTGGGAACGGACCAGCCGCTTCGCCTGTGGGCACCCGTGCCTTTGGTATATGCGTGGGCTCCTGCAGCTGCCAGTGGCGGAGGTAAACCTGGAGTATTGATGGCCCCAGCTCCAGGGTAAAGGTACTGCTCGTAGAAGGGATGATGATACGAATCGTCAACTACCAGGTCCCGAGGTAGAAGTGAAACTTGTCGATTGGGTCTTGGCCGTGCTGTACCCGACGGCGAGACACCACTCTGTTGCTGCCGTTGTAAACCTGTCGGCGCAACTGCGTAGTGAGACTGAGGTATTGGCCGTGTAGGTCCCAACGGCACAGTGAAATCAAATGACATTGATTCATTCAAATCTAAGCTATAACTTTGCAAACCCCCAGGAGCTGCGTGTACTGACTGAATTGGCTCTGTACGAAAATCCATCGTCGATCCAATCTTTGAATTATTGACGTAGTAGTAGGTCTCCTGCAGTCCCCAGTAGACCTTCTTCTTGTTCTTGATGATGTCGTTCACAGGTCTGAATCCGCTCTGCGTTCGACTGTCTGAGATTTGCTCTCGGGTGTGGCACCCGTCGGCATCAGGCTGGCGCCCGTTTCGTCGGTCGCGGAACGTCTGGCGCCCCGAGCCCTCTGTGGTGAGTTCGGTACTGCGACTGATGCTGCTGACGGTACTGCCGTCGATGCCGCCGCATCTGGACAAACACCTGGTTGTCGCAGGGAAGCCTGCAGCCTGGCAGCAGCCTCCGCCGCTTCTGTCCGTTGAATCGCATCCAAAGCTTCCGCCTCCTCTACCTTTCTCACTGCTTCCAATGCTGCTGCCATCTCTGACTTCTCGTCCTGAGAGCTGAGGATCTCGATTGGGGCGGGGCCCGTGACAGAGTGGGTAGGTGCAGGGATGAACTCCGCTTCGAAGGGCTGGGTCGGCGAGATCTCGATGGAAGGTTGGGCAGAAGGCTGCGGGGTGGGCGGTACTCCCCAAAACTGCGTCGGCCCCAGTGCCCCTCCGCGTTCCCACATAGACGCTGGCACTGTTGCTGGCTGGGCCGGTGGGGGCTCCTGAGGCTCCGACGCAGGGGGTGTAGGAGACAATGGCGGGATCTGTGTCGGCGTCAGTGGTGTAGCTGAGTCGGGCGTAGGGCGGGGTGCCAGCCCTGCTGCAGAAAAGATCGCCGCTGGAGCTCCCATGGGTCCTTTCCCTGGCTGATGCTGTAAAGGATGTGGCCCCACCTGATAGGGATCTGTTTGGGCCCTGGAGAGCTCCACACCTTTGCCCAACTTGCCGCCCTTCATAGCTTCCAACTGCATCGCAATGTCGGGGGACATCCCTGAATTCTGCTGCTGCTGCTGCTGGTGGAAGATGGCTGCGGCTTGAGCTTGTAACTGAGCATGTTGCTGCTGAGCATGCTGAGCCTCCATCATAGCTTTGACTTGGGCTTGCTGGTTGCCCTGTTGCTGGCCTTGCTGCGCCGGCGGAGCTTGGGCATGATGATGCTGCTGGAAGTGCTGTTGCTGGCCCTCCGAGGTCTGCGCCTGAGTCACTTGCTGCTGAGGCGGGCTCTGAGCATGAGTCCAGGTATTGCCAGTGATCTGCTGCTGCATGTGCACTCCCTGTCCTTGGAACTGGTACATAAGCTGCTGCTGCTGCTGCATGAAACTGGCCAAGAGAGCTTGCTGTTGCTGCTGTTGCTGGTCCATTTCCTCCTGGCGCTTCAGCATCATCGAGAAACAATCGGCCATCGTGGCGTTCTGGCTCGGTGTATATCCCAGGCGTGATGGAATCGAGCGTCTGGCTTCCTCGGCTGACTGAGAAGAAGACGGGAGCGACGGCCTGGATCTGGGCGGGTATTCGCTCGACGGCAGCTGCTGTGGCGAGGTAGGCGGAGGATGCTGCGGGGGCGGGCACGGCGGGCCCGCTGGGAGCGCCCCAGGATCTTGCGCTTGACCCGTCACAGCCGCCAAGTAGCTCTGCCCGTGGGTCCACTGATGCCTCTGTTGAGGAGCGCCATCCATATTCACATCGCCATTGGTCGTCGCCTCCTGTTGTGCTGCAGCACGTTGAGCTGCCATGGTAGCCTCCTCCTCCTGAATGGCCTGCTCGATGTCCTGGACAGATTGACGCGACTCCCCGACCAGTTCGACCAGCTCGTCCTCCTTTGACTCCATCTCCCGAAGCTTGAATTGGAGGTCCTTTAGCTGCTCCTCGAAGCGCGACTGCCGCATGCGTGCATCTGCTAGCTGCTGGCCAAGAGGTTTCAAGAGTGTGATAGCGTAGCAGATCATGGCCATCTCTTCTTTCTCCTGGGTCTCCTCTTTGCCTGCCCTCTTCGCAGCAACCACCAGGCGAGCCAGTGTAGTGAGGCGCTCTTTTGCTCTCTTGCTCCAGTTGGCACGAAGGTTCCCCTGAAGCGGTGGAGCCCATCGCTCCCATTCTGGATGGGACTCGGCCGTCTCCTTGAGGGCGGGGGTGAGCCTGGTTACTACCTGCTGCGTCTCGCGGTCGATCGCCTGAGCCTCCTGCCAAGGAGGCTTGTGCTTGTCCCTGTTGCGCTGGGCAGAACGAGCTCGCATGGGTGCTTTGTAGGGAGTACCACATGCACAATACCAAGACGCTGCACTGCTGAGCTGTCCGCAAGCGCAACGCCAACGCTGGTCGGCACGCCAGGCCATGTACTGTCGATCTCGTCCTGCTTTGCTGAACTCGCCCGCCGACGGGGCTGAATGGTGTCGGGCCAACAGGCGCCGTGCCCTCCACACACGTAGAAGGGTCCTTGCAATGGACCTCTTCTTTCGGGCACGGCGATGCCAGCTGGGCTCCGCTGGCTGGAAAGAGTGCGTGATGGGCAACGGGGTGCCTCACACGCGGGAAGAAAGGATAGTGGTCAGCCTAAAGTGAGGTGCTGACGCACTAGAGGTAAGAAGACTTGCTGCGGGTCGGCCTCCCCAGGCGGACCCGTCAAGCCCAAACCTTCTCCTCCTCCTCCTCCTCCTCCTCCTCTCCTCCTCCTCTCTATCTCTCCTCCTCCTCCTCCTCCTCCTCCTCTTCCTCTCTCTCTCTCTATCCCTCTCTCTCTCTCCCACCCCTAGGGGGCGAAGCTCAAGGAGTACGCACACGTGCACTGCGCCCGCGCACCCGCGCGGCCGCCCGGCCCTGCTCCTCCACCGCCGCGACGAGGGGCCCGCCGATGGCGGGCACCGCACCGCTGGCAGCAAAAATCAAACAGCGCCTGTGGCGGCCGCAATAGCCAGAAGGAGGGCCGATGCCCGTATCCCAGCATTCTCCTTGCGAAGCCTTTTGGCCCCAAATGGGCTGAGCCGATACCCTCCCCACAGATGCTCGGAAGAGCGAACCAGATCACCAGCGGCGCCAACAGATCTCTGCACGGCCTGCCAAGCGTCCGTCGACGGGAAAGAAAAAGCTCCGAGTACGACACCAGACTGGATCCGAGAAGCCAGCTTTCTAAGGAACCCAATATCCTCAAGCAGCCTGGATGAGTGGTCATCGCAGCAGTCAACAAATAGCACAGACGAATTGAATACACCAAAAGCATATCCCAACATCGCAACAAAAGCATCGTCAGCTCCAGGCCCCCAACCCAGGTGAGCGTGCAATGGTGACGGTGATGTAGGTAGAACTGGTGAGCACTCAACTCTGGGTGGTAGTGGCCGCTCGTCCAAGACGGCCCCTTGCCAGCTCCAGGGAAAGCAGGGCAAGTAGGAGCAGTGGAGCGCAACCCCATCTTGCGCTTCGAAGTCGCAAGGTGCATGTCTTCACGTTGAAGATCTGCCAGGGTAGCTGCGCCGAGTAGTTGAGCATTCGCCATCAGGTACCGCACACACGCTCCAGTAGGCCGACGGAGATGACGAAGTAAACCATCACGATCAGCAAAACTGGCAGCGCAACATATGCAGGCTGAGCCATCTGCACAAATCTGAGCGGCGTCATTGGGTTAATGCACGCGTGTCTAGTGTCCACGACATCCAGCAACTGTAGAACATTACTTGTTAAATTCGCAACGGAAGCAAACACGCGGTTCTGACCATCGGGGGCATTTTGTAGCATCAGCCCAGAGAGACATGCTCCAGTTTCCAAAGAATCGACGACCACCTTAGCCATCAATCTGTTGCCACTTAGATCGAATACATGCCTTTTGTTAAGTGTGAGTGAGAAAGTGCCAAGTCCTTCGCCATATACTTGAACCAAGCAGCTAGACCATCGAGATCATCAGGTTGCTCATCGGGTGCGTCTGAACAGTCCTGCTTCATCCCTCCTCCTCCTCCTCCTCCTCCTCTTCCTCCTCCTCCTCCTCCTCCTCCTCCTCCTCCTCCTCCTCCACATGGGCCCCGACGGGTCCCCGCGGACGCGCCGCCAGCCGCTGTACCCCTGCCGCTCCAGCTGGCCCACCTGCGGGGGCGCGGGTGGCACCCGGAGCCGCCGCCCAACCGAACCCAAGCCGCCAGAACAGCGATCCATACATGATAAGCAACAAAAGTACACGTCGTTCATGTCTACTCGTGTTCATTTCTGTTTGTGCTCGTTTCTTATTGTTCCTGGCCACTTAATGGCCACGAAGAGGCCCAGGATAGAACAATTAGAATGAAGGGATCTTGCCACTCCCCCAAAAAATCCAAAAACTTTCGAATAATTGGAAATGAGCAGTGTGTACCCCTGCCCTGAGATCCTGGCGTTGCAATTTTCTCGCAACCAACGTTTTCGCCCACTTTCGGGGCCCGGCCCGGGACCCCTGCAGATCGATCCGGCTCGAACAAGTGGAGCTGAAATCTGGGTTCGAGGGTTCAGGGCGTGATTTCTTACGACGTTGCATTTTTGTCGCGAGGTCGGATCTCAGGGTAACTCTTCGGCAAGGAACCTAAGTTGGGAGAGCCGGAAGAATTGGGGATAAGGGGCTATGCCTTGCAGACGTGCCGGGCTAAGCCACCCATCCGTTAGGGGATGTCCCTAAATCCGGGGGTCTAAGCTAGGTCACGAGTTCATTGTGTCATTCGGGTTATATGGGGTACGAATATGCATAATATACATCCTGCGATGATTTCGTTTCAAGCCGCGGCCCTCCCTCGACTTGCAACCTTCCGCGCGGCAAGTGCCGCCGCGAAAGGATCGCGGCGGCCGCTGCTGCTGCTGCTGCTGCTTCGACGGTGGCCGCAGCTGCGGCCGCGGCGGCGACCGTGGCAGCGCGGCACCTGCCGCACGGGAGGTGCGGACAATACAGGGCGAGGGCTGCGGAACTCCTTACCCTTTACCCTGGGGTGGTTTTCCGCCCTGGATCCGTTGCCCATGCTTCCGGAACCCGACAACGGCAACCAGAGGCCGAAGCAAGGAAGGACTCCGCGATTGAAGAAATCAGGTGGCCTCAAGTCTGGGATGATGGAAGCCTCCATTTTTTATATTATCTCGGGTTATGAAACAGCGAGGGCCCGAAGTTAAAGAGCGATGCTGGGAAAACCTGAGGGGATTTGATTGGCTCAATCCTGGTTCATCGGAGGTGTTTGCCTCGCCTTCCCTCAGGCATCCACATGCCTACATTCAAACCCTCATCCCAGGCGGCAACAGAGCTCTTTCTCTCTTTGCGAGCCTGGGCGGGGGGGACAGGCACATCAGAACTGCATGAGGTCTCCCAAGCGCAGGCGGTACGGGTGCTTGCTTCCATTGCGCCTCAATGCTTGGGAAGCCTCGCAGTCAGACGGCCTCAAGGACGGGAAACGGTTAAAGAAGTCGCCCAATAGAGAGAGAGCGGCAAAAGGAGGCCTCCCAGATGGGTTCGAACAGATGGGATCGGGGGATCGCACCGCGTCGCCGATGTATCACAGATGCGCCGACGACGCATCGGCGACACCGGCGATACATTGGCGACGCCAGCGTGGAGAAAGTCGGGCCCCACGTCGAGTCGCATCCACGATGCGTCGGCGGTACGGAGCGATCCACCGACCACAACCGCTCGGACCCCACTCTGGAGGCCTAGAGACGAGGTCGGTGGAAAGCTGGCGCTCGGGCGCGTCAGCAGCGGACAACCAGCGGTGCGCCCGCGGTGCCGCTAGAGGTCCGGGACACGGCGCGTCTGCAGCGAGCCCAGAGTGAGGCCGAAAGCGCGCCTGGGGGGGAACCCGAAATTCGGCCACGCGCAATGACCCTGGGTGAAGGTGGCCTTTGGTGCGCGGCTTGGGGGGGCCGCGGGGGGGGGGGCCAAGCACAAGCGCGCAAGACGCTACTATCGCATCGCGTTCGGCGATCGGGGGTCCCAGTGGGCCCGCACCAAAGGTCACTCTGGCGGAGGGTCACTCTTACGTCTGGTCGAAAGATGGGCGGCCCCAGTCCCAAAGACCCTCGGCCAGGCAGCCCCGCGCAAGTGCCTCTCAGTTGGGCACACGCACAATCCGCTCTGGAAAAGGATCTGACGACCGCGCACTGGAGGTCCGCCCGTGCGTCACGCGGGTCTGGGTCGCTCTCGGCGCGCGCACCAGAGGGAGATCAGGTCGATGTCGGCGGCGCTGCGCACCACGCTGAACACCATAGTGCCGGCGGCGCTGAACGCCGCGGTGCATCCCGTTCCCGAGGATGGAGGGCCGCGGGACAAAGACCTGGGCAGGGGCCGACCCAGCGCGCAGCTCGACGGGCACCGCTAGAGCACCACGGCAAGATGCCGTGCACCGCACAGCCCAGACATCTCGGAGGCGAGCAAGCTCAAGCCGCCAGACCCCTGTGATAAGGCTACCTGCGCCCTCGCGGTCAAGACCTCGCACCTGACCTCCAGCAGAGTCCTCCCTGCAACGCGCGCAAGCAGTCGCGAAGGAATCGTCTGAACTGTCGAAGGCGGCCATCGTGTGCCCCAGTTCCTTCAGATCCTGGGCGCTGATCGACTACTCGTGTCCCTCAATAGTTCTGGGTCCCCGGACTACATGTACCCCCCGGGCTACAGGTACCCCTCCCAGGACTTTAGGTACCCCCCCCCCCGGACTACAGGTACCCCCGTAAGGGCTACAGGTACCCCCCCAAGGACTAGAGGTGACCCCCCCTGGACTACAGGCACCCCCACAGGACTACATCCACGCGTGCGTTGACGCGTACGCGTTGCCCCCCTAGACTGCAGGTACCTCCCCCGGACTACAAGTACCCTCCCCCCGGACTACTTGTGCCCCATCCTGGGCTATACTGGTACCCCCCCCCGGACCACAGGTACCCCTCCCCCAGACTACAGGTACCTTCCCCGGCCGGATACAGGTACCTTCCCCGGACTACAGGTACCCCCAGAACTATTGAAGGACACAGAGATCACGCAAGAGCGACCCCAGGCAACAGTGACCCTTGGTGCGCGGTTCTCGGGGGGGGGGGGGCGGGGCGCGGGGAGGCCAAACCCGAGCGCGCAAGCCGCTGCTACCGCATCGCGCTCAGCCACCTGGAGCCCCGGTGCGCCCGCACCAGAGGTCACTCCGGCGAAAGATCACTCCCTCAACCCCCGACGCTGACCCCCAGAGGTCTGGACCCCTTCCCCGGGACCGGTTTTTCGTTCTGAATCGTTGTTTGACGGTCCCGAGGTTCGGTAAGGGCCCCTGGAAGCCGAAAATAGCAGCAGCAACAACAACAACAACAACAACAACAACAATCATTTAAGACTGGGGACACTCCGTTCTCACCAGTGCCAGGGTTTTCATAGGAGGCGGGCAATACCCCCACTTTGTGGGGGGGCCGGTTCAAGCTCTACCAAATTTCCAAACGACTCTTCGCCACCACCCACACCCAGCTTCCCGCCCTATGACGTTCGGACACTTCACTTCGTGGCATGCGGACGACCGTGGCTACTATTCAGGGCCCCGCGGCCGACGACGACGGCGTGCGCGCGCGAAGAAAAAACGAATGTGTCCCGCATGGTATTATTTGACAGGGATGATGGCCCTGGCAGGTGCGCAACCGTTGTCGCAGAAGTTCGAAAAAGTTGCTCGCAAAAGCCCGTTTGACAGAAATGTTTAAAAAGTGTTGGGTTTCCTACGAATCCGCAAGAGCGCGCGGGATGAGATTTTGACATTTTTTTGTTGAAAAACCATTGGTTTTTTGATGTTTTTATGTTAAAATCGCTCCGAACACTAAGCTTTTGGAAGGATTTCGTCTTGCGCGCGCGAATGTCCACTTTACCTTATTTTTTGCAAGGGATTCTTGAAATTTGATTATATTAGAACAAGAAATGTCATTTTATAGTGTTTTTTGCAAGGGAAAACGGATTACAACAAAACAACCGGATCTGGATCACATCGTTTTACCTGAGGCTTCCTCACGAAAATGATGAAAATGTGGCTGCGGCCTAGGCGCGGCGGGGGGGGCGTGCACCAGGGGGCCCAACAATAATTATTCTTTAGAAGTAATAATGTTCAACAACAACAACAACAACAAACACGTCGAGATGTTTTCACAACGCGAGGGGGTCTGGGGAGGTCACCCTGGCGACAGGTCCCTCTTGCGCGTAGCTGGACGGAGGCCCCGAAGGTCGGGCATGTCCTCCTACGGGGGATTTTTGACGAAAAGCAACATCAAACAATGATCGATAAATGCCAGGAAAATCGTCCCCTGATTATTTCTTCACCATGTTTGAATTTTCGTCCTGTAGAGAGACATGCCTGACTTGGCGCCAGGGGGCCCACAAATGCCCGTGCACTCAGGCCATATAGAGGCCCCATCGGGAGCCAACACGGTGCTCCCAAGGCCAGCGCTGGAGAGCTCCCAACCCAGATGTTGGCAGCAAGACCAACGAAAGCGTGCCAAGAAAAAATAGGATCCATCAAACAAAACAGGGATGAAAAGGAAGAGGAGAAAGAACGGGAAGAACCCTCCGCACTCCTTGCCCGCACATTTGGACTCCCGAAGTGGGTACGGAAAAAATGGGTACAATGTCCAACAACAACTGTTGTCCCAAACCAACAGCGGCCGCTGTTGGGCAGGCGGCCTTCTGTCTCAAATGGACACAGGCCGCGGCGGCGCGGACAGCGAGCCCTGTTCCAAAAGAGCAGGACCTGCTGCTGGGCATCGCACCCGCTCTTTCCGTAATTGCCCCTTTTCGTTCGTGCCGAGCACAGGCTACGGCTGGCGGTCTGGGAGAGCGACCGCGCTCCACGCGGGCACACCGAGCACCGCCCGCGGCTCTGCCTCTCCAGCGCGCCAGGCCACGCCCTGCGCGGGCGGCCGCGCGCTCTCCGCGCCCTGGCGGGGCGCGGCCAGGAAGGCGGGGCGCGCGACCTCGCTGGGGATACCCGTCGGCCGGCAGCAGCGGGCCGAAGCGTGAGGCAGGACGGCCTTGGAAGTGGACCCCAGCGTGAGGCTCCCTCGCGCCGCGGAAAATCACAGACGGGAGGTGTTTCGCTATTTTCGGCCTCTGGGCGCCTCGGGACCGTCAAAAAACGACTCAGGACGAAAAACCTGTCCAAGGTTAGGTCGGGCCTGTCCCCCTACAGGGGGATTTTGGGTGAAAAATTAAAAATATTCAAACAGTACTCCCCATATGCTCAAAAGTAATAAAAAAAATCTTCCCCATACTATTTTTTGACAATTGTTAAATTTTCAGGCGGCTGAAGTAGATTCCCAGACATGCGACGCCCTGATTTGTTCAATACGGGGTCCCTGGAAGTCCCGACCCTTTCTCCGGGACCGGTTTTTCGTCCTGAACCGCTTGCTGACGGCCCCGAGGCCCAGCGAGGACCCCCAGAGGCCCGAAAACGCCAGGAACCTCCCGCCCAGATGCTTTTACGATACGCGATCATGTAGTGGGTTGGGACCTGGGGTCCACGAATACCTCCTCGCAACGACCGGCGTGTACCTTCGCTTCAGGCCAGCTCAGGCTCGGCGGGCGAGGGGGCCCGGGGAACCTCTCTCGGCCAGCCTCCGGCGGAGCGGCGGGCGTGTGAACCACCGCGGCGCCGCAGAACTCTTCGGCCGCCTGCTCTCGCCCAGCTTTCTGCTGCTCCCAGCGTGCTTCACAGGACCACATCTCAAGAATGATCTCGAGCACCCAGACAAGCATCGAAACGGCGTCGCACGAGTATCGCCTCCCAGGGCCCGACACGTGAACACCCTCGAGCTTCGGTGCTTTCTTGGTGCTCGAAACTCTTTCTGGTGATCGAGGCTGAAGTAGGTTGGAACATCATAAGTCCAGCTCTTGGAGCGCACGCGCCTTGACCACTCGATCAACCAGATGGGCGTCACCCATCCTGGGCTGAAGTGTACAACACCTGTGGGCGCTCGCTTGTGTGGCAGTGCGATGGGCTTGGCCATACCTCAGCACGAAACTACCGGCTAGCAGTCCGACTAAATGAGAGTCAGGCTACACAGCGTATACAAAATGGCGACAATTCGTCCACACACCCTCTCCTCTAGGGTCGGCATGTCCTCCTACAGGCGGATTTCGGACGAAAAATCAAAATAGTCAATCAGATTTCTATTGTCTGGTTTCAAAAAATCACAAATAATCAAAACATCGTTCCCTGACTCTTGCTTGACCATTTTTTGAAATTCCTCCTGTAGAGGGACATGTTCGACTTCACTCTAAGGGTCTGGCGCCAGCGGGCCCACAAATGCCTGTGCACACATGCCATATAGAGGCCCCATCGGGAGCCAACACGTTGCTCCCAAGGACAGCGATGGAGAGCTCCCCACCGGATGTTGGGAGCAAGACCAACGAAATCGTGCCAAGAAAAATTACCCCAGTGCGACCCTACCTAGAAGTTGGAGCCCCTAGGAAAGCAGCATTAGTTGTTATGCTATGCTATGCTCCGCTATGCCATGCTATGCTGCGCTATTCTATGCTATGATATGCTATGCTGCGCTATGCTATGCTATGATATGTTATGCTATGATATGCTATGCTATGCTATGATATGACATGCTGCGATGTGCTATGCTAAGCTATGTTATGCTATGATATGATAAGCTGCGCCATGCTATACTCTGCTCTGCTCTGCTATGCTCTGCTCTGCTCTGCTATGCATTGCTATGCCATGCTATGCTATGCTATGCTATGCCATGCTGCCCTGTGCTATGCTGTGCTGTGCTGTGATGTGCTGCGCTATGCTATGCTATGCTATGATATGCTGCGCTATGCTATGTTATGCTGGGCTATGCTATGAGATGCTGTGCTGCGCTATGCTATGCTACGCTATGCTATGCTATACTGTGCTCTGCTAGGCTAAAGCTCAGCGAAGCTAAGGTGAAGGTAAGCTAAGCTAAGATAAACATGAGCTAAGACGAAGCTAAGCTAAGTTAAGATGAAATAAGCTACGCTAAGATGAGATAAGCAACGCTAAACTAAGGGGACGTACCTGGGGGAACCGCGGGGCGGATGCCGGGGGAACCGCCCAGGGCGCGTTCCATTGCCCGGCCCTTTAAGCCCAGAGGGTAAGAACCCTTCTAGGCAGAGCCTAGGTAGGGAATAAAGATAAGCAACGCTAAGCTAAGGGGACGTAACTGGGGGAACCGCGGGGCGGATACTGGGGAAACCGCCCGGGGCGAGGACCACTGCCCGGCCCTTTAAGCATACACGGTAAGAACCCTTCTGGGCAGAGCCTAGGTAGGGAATAACACCTATCAAACAAAACAGGGGCGAACAGGAAGAGGAGACAGAACGGGAAGAACCCTCCGCATTCCTTGCCCGCGACCCCTCTGGCCTTGTCCACGATCCCGGCGTTGTACCGGAACTCCTCGGCCAGGGAGCGGATGGGCTCCCAGGGCCTTGGGGTGGGGCGGGGTGGGGTGGGGGCGGGGGCGACAGGGGGGGCGGGGGGGGGGGGATGGAGGGAAATAGTCCTTCCTACGCCTCCTCATCCTCCTCCTGTAGTGCTACAGCCAGCTGTAGAAGTGCTCTTGATGAACGTCTCGGCCATGATGTGCGGCCCCTTCATGGGCATCAACGGCGGCGAACTCTCGGCCCTCCTGGCGGCACTGAGGTTCGGCACTCCACCCGTGACGGCGATGGTGGACAGCACCTTCGCCTTCCTGGGAGCAGCGGAGGTCCGCCGCGAGAAGACCACCTCGCATACGCACTGGCTCCATCCGTGGTGGCGACCGTCGGCGCCAGCAGGGCGCTGCGGGAGGCGGGGCTGGCCAGGGGCACGACCTGGTGCCGGCGCGGCCCGTGCGCGACGCTGCCACGACCGAGGAGCTGGCCGTGGCCGCGCGCCGCGCCCGCGGGGCGGCGGGCGCCGCGAGGGCGGGGAGCTCCGCGGGCCCCCGTCGCGGGCCGCCCCTCGCGAGGGGAGCCCGTGCGGCGCCGGGGCGGCTCGCCAGGCGCCGTGGGCCCGGAGGCGGCCGGGCGGAACGCCGTGGTCGGCCTGGAGCGCTCGGTCGGCGGAGGGGCGTCCCGAGGACACCGCTGGAGGTGCAGGACTTGTTTTTTTGCTCCTCCTCCTCCTCCTCCTCCTCCACCTCCTCCTCCTCCTCCTCCTCCTCCTCCTCCTCCTCCTCCTCCTCTTCTTCACTTCAACCCCAGAGGTTCCTGGGCCCGAGCAGGGCCTGGGCCGAGGCGCCTGTGCGGGGGCGAGGTGGGCACCCGCACAGGCCGGAAGGAAACAGAATCGCGCACGAAGCTCGCACTCCACGAAGAGCTCGCACTCGGGAGGAAACTGATATCCTCGGCTTCTGGCTGCCATACGAGTCCAAACGCCTTGTGGAGGTGCCGGACTCCCGAGGTCAGGGGCCCTGGGCGCGCCGCCTTGAAGTGCAAGGCCCTCGCGACCTGCCGCGGCGTTGGCGTCGAGCCGCGCGCATCATCATCATCATCATCATCATCATCATCATCATCATCATCATCATCATCATCATCATCATCATCATCATCATCATCATCATCATCATCATCATCATCATCATCATCATCATCTCATCATCATCATCATCATCATCATCATCATCATCATCATCATCATCATCATCATCATCATCATCATCATCAGCATCCATCATCATCCATCATCAGCAGCAGCATCATCAGCAGCAGCTCATCATCAGCATCATCATCACACAGCGGCAGCATCATCATCATCACCATCACCATCATCATCATCATATCATCATCATCATCATCATCATCATCATCGCCATCACCATCATCATCATCATCAGCAGCATCAGCATCATCATCATCACCATCATCATCATCAACATCATCATCATCAGCAGCAGCATCATCACAGCAGCATCTCATCAGCATCATCATCATCATCAGCATCATCATCATCATCATCATCATCACCATCATCATCATCATCATCATCATCATCATCATCATCATCATCATCATCATCATCATCATCATCATCATCATCGCCATCACCATCATCATCATCATCATCATCATCATCATCAAGCGCAGCCTCTCCTCTTCCCCCTCCCCCTCCCAATCCTCCTCCACCCTCCTCCCTCTTTTCCTCCCCCTCTGCCTCCTCCCCCTCCTCCGCCTCCTCCTCCCTCTCCTCCTCGTCGTCCTCCTCCCCGCCCTGCCATATCCTCCCCACCCTCCCCCTCATACTCTTATGCAGATTCCTTATTCGAATATACTCCTACTCCCCACTCCCCGGCCGATAGCCGCCCCATTTGGGACGTCCCATCCTAGCCGGCAAAAACAATATAACCTCAACATGTTTCGTCCATGTTCCTCTCAACATGGACGTCCTGTCGTCCACGTCGGTAATCCATTGACCTGCAAACATTGTTTTACCACACGCACTGTGTGTGCAAGCATTTCAACCTACAAACTTGTTTTACATAAAACCCATGGTTTGGTCATCACAAGTCTTCAGAATTCCTGCCCGCGCGAAATTGCTGAAGACATAAGAAAATTATCCCAGTGCGACCCTACCTAGGAGTTGGAACCCCTAGGAAAGCAGCATTAGTAGTAACAGTAACGCTAAGCTAAAGCTAAGCTAACGCTAAGCTAAAGCTAAGCCACAGCTAAGCTAAAGTTAAGCTAAAACTAAGCTAAAGCTAAGCTAAATCTAAGCTGAAGCTAAGCTAAAGCTGAGCAACAGCTAAGCTAAAGCTAAGCTACAGCTAAGCGAAACTATAAGCTAAAGCTAAGCTAAAGCTAAGCTAAAGCTAAGCTAAAGCTAAGCTAAAGCTAAGCTAAAGCTAAGCTAAAGCTAAGCTACATCTAAGCTAAAGCTAAGCTACAGCTAAGCTCAAGCTAAGCTCAAGCTAAGCCAAAGCTAAGCTAAAGCTAAGCTAAAGCTAAACTAAACGCTAAGCGAAAAGCTAAGCGAAACGCTGAGCTAAAGCTAAGCTACAGCTAAGCTAAAGCTAAGCTAAAGCTAAAGCTAAAGCTAAAGCTAAAGCTCCCAGGGGACTGGGGGGAACCGCTCCCAGGGGACTGGGGGAACCGCCCGGGGCGCTTTCCACTGCCCGGCCCCTTTAAGCTAGAGAGTAAGAACCCTTCTAGGCAGAGCCTAGGTAGGGAACCATGCGATTCCGATGACTTCGTGACAAGCCAGCAATATCATCACGCCGCGCGGTGCACTCGCGATGCTCTGTCATGCACCCAGGGCGCGAATCCTGCGCAAAAGATACCACGCGGGCGAGATGCGCGCGCGTCGCCGCGAGCGCATGTCCAAATTTGGGTATGTCTGGGGGGGCAGCACTAAGTGGGGGCCCGAAACGCACCACACTCGACGCCCACACTAGCGCCCGCACTTGACGCACACACTCGCGCCCTACACTCGCACGCCCCACTCGCCCCTTGCGCTCGGCCCCCGTACTCGACCCCCGAACTCGGCCCCCGCACTCTACGCCCACCCTCTACGCACACACCCACACCCCACACTCGCACTCCACACTCGCCCCTCGCGCTCGGCCCCCGCACTCGACCCCCACACTCGGCCCCCGCACTCTACGCCCACGCCTTGCGCACGCACTCGCACCCCACACTCGCACTCCACATTCGCCTCTCGCACTCGACCCCCGCACTCGACCCCCGCACTCTACGCCCACGCTCTACGCACACACCCGCACCCCACACTCGCACTCCACACTCGCCCCTCGCACTCGGCCCCCACACTCGACCCCCGCATTCGGACCCCGCACTCTACGCCCGCACTCTACGCACACACTCGCGCCCCACCCTCGCACCCCACGCTCGCCCCTCGCACTCGGCCCCCGCGCAGGACCCCCGCACACTGCCCCCGCACTCTACGCCCACACTCTACGCACATACTCGCGCCCCACACTCGCACTCCACACTCGCCCCTCGCACTCGGCCCCCGCACTCGCCCCCCGCACTCTACCCCCGCACTCTACGCCCACGCTGTACGCACACATTCGCACCCCACACTCGCACTCCATACTCGCCCCTCGCACTCGGCCCCCGCACTCGGACCCCGCACTCTACGCCCACGCTCTACGCACACACCCGCGACCCACACTCGCACTTCACACTCGCCCCTCGCGCTCGGCCCCCGCGCTCGCCCCCCGCGCTCGGCCCCCGCGCTCTACGCCCGCGCTCTAAGCGCACGCTCGCGCCCCACACTCGCTCTCCACACTCGCCCCTCGCACGCAGCCCCCACACTCGCCACCCACACTCGACCCCCGCACTCTGCGCCCACGCTCTACGCCCACGCTCTACGCACGCACTCGTGCCCCACACTCGCACTCCACACTCGCCCCTCGCGTTCGGCCCCCGCGCTCGCCACCCGCGCTCGACCCCCGCACCCTACGCCCACGCTATACGCGCACACACTCGCGCCCCACACTCGCACTCCGCACTCGCCGTTCGCATTCGGCCACCGCACTCGCCCCCCACACTCGACCTCGGCGCTCTACGCCCACGCTCGCACGTAGCACTCGCCACTCACACTCTGCCCCCGCGCTCGCCCCCCCCCCCACCCCACCCCACCCCCCCACCCCCCACCCCCCCACCCACCCACACTTCTCAGCCATGCTCGCCCCTCACGCTCGACCATCGTGGTCGCGTAAATCTCACGACGTCGAACGAGCGTGCGCATCCGTGTTCCGTCCTCCTCTTCCTCCTCCTCCTCCTCCTCCTCCTACATCCTCCTCCTCCTCACCTCTCCCTCTCCCCCCTCCCCACCCTCCCTCACCTCCTTCCCCCCTCTCCTCCTCCTCCTTCCCCCTCCTCCTCCCTCCTCCTCCTCCTCCTCCTCCTCTTCCTCCTCGTCCTCCTCCTTCTCCTCCTCCCTCCTCCTCCTCCTCCTCCTCTCTCCTCCTCCTCCTGGTGCTGCTGCGACCCCAGCAGCCAGCGCGGTGGCTGAGGGAACGAACTGGCGAAGAGGGAGGGCGAGGGGGAAGAAAAAGAGCAGGGGGACGACGAGGAGGACGAGGAGGGGAGTGGGAGGAGAAGGGAGGAGTAGGAGAACGAGGAGGAGCAGGAGGAGGAGAAGAGGGCTGAGGACGAGGATGACGAGGAAGGCGAGGAGGGCGGTGAGGAGGATTCGGAGCAGGATGACGGTGACCGTGACCATGATGGATGGAAGGTAGGGGGCCGAATGCCCCCCTACCATCCATCCGACGAGGACGAGGAGGCGGAGGAGGAGGGGGCGAGGATGAGGAGGAGCAGGACGAGGAGGAGGGCGACGATGAGGAGGAACGGGGACGACGACGAGGAGGACGAGGCGGAAAAGGGGGACGAGGAGGACGACGAGCACGAGGAGGACGAGGAAAACGGGACGGATACGGATGAGGAGGACGAGGCGATGGTGACCATGACCGCGATGGACGGAAGGTAGGGGGCCGCACGCTCCCCTACCATCCATTTGATGAAGACGAGGAGGCGGATGAGGAAGAGGAGGAGGAGGAGGGCGAAAACGATGAGGAGGGCGGCGATGAGGACGACGAGGACGAGTAGGAGGAGGAAGAGGGCGATGATGATGATGCTGAGGAGGAAGAGGAGGAGGAGGAGGGGGGGAGGAGGAGGACGAGGCGGAGGATGAGGACGACGATTACGAGGAGGACAAGGAGGACGAGGAGGACACGGATGAGGAGGACGAGACGATGGTGATCATGACCATCATGGACGTAAGGTGGGGAACCGCACGCCCCCCTACCATCCACCTGACGAAAGTGAGGAGGCGGATGAGGGCCGACAGGCGCGGCTTCGAGTGACACAGAGCCGCCGAGAATCAAACGTCCTCCTATTGGTTGCGCCATAGGTTGCGCCTTCGGCCGCCGAGACGAAAACGGCTTCCTGTTGGTGGATCCATAGGTTGCCCCCTGGTTTGCCGAAAATACACCGTCCTCCTAACAGGTGCGCCCAGTCCAGTCAGTCCAGTCAGTCTCGTTCGCGCGCTTCATGGGTGCGAGAGAGGGAGAGAGAGAGAGAGAGACAGAGAGAGAGAGAGACAGAGAGAGAGAGAGGGAGAGGGAGAGGGAGAGAGAGAGAGAGAGAGGGAGAGAGAGAGGGAGAGAGAGAGAGAGAGAGAGAGAGAAAAAAAAAAAAGAGAGAGAGAGAGAGAGAGGTGTCCGTGGCATGTCTTGAGGGCGTGCCCCTTTGCTGCGCGGCACCCTCTCGCCGTGTTGGGCGGCTCCTGGGCCGTCTTGGGCGGCTATCGGGACATCTTGGGCAGTCTCGGGCGGCTCTTGGGTCGTCTTGGGGCCCTCTTGGGGCTTCAGGGCCGCCTTGGAGGCCATTCTGGGCGACTTGGAGGCTTCTTGGGCCGTCTTGGGGTCCTCTTGGGGTCGTCTTGGGGGCCTCTTGGGCCGTCCTGGTGCCATCTTGGAGGCCTATTGGGCGATCTTGAGGGCCTCTCGCGTCCCAGCCCTGAACAAGGCTGGGGTCGGATAGTGGTCGTCCTTTTGGGGCCTCTTGGGCCGTCTTGGGCGGCTCTTGGGTCGTCTTGGGGCTCTCTTGGGGGCTTCAGGGCCGTCTTGGACGCCATCTTGGGCGTCTGGGAGGCTTCTTGGGCCGTCTTGGGGTCCTCTTGGGGTCGTCTTGGGGGCCTCTTGGGCCGTCCTTGGGTCATCTTGGAGGCCTCTTGGGCGAGTTGGGGGGCCTCTCGCGTCCGAGCCTGAAAGGCTCGGGCCCGATAGCGGTCGTTTTTTCTTGGATCCCTCTGGGCCGTCTTGGGCGGCTTTTGGGCCGTCTTGGGGCCCTCCTGGGAATTTCAGTGCCGTCGACGAGCGACGACGACGACGCAAGCAGCATGTAAGTGGCGATCTGCCCATTGTTCCTGTGTACACCACAACGCTCGCGTGCACCGCAGCGCCTGCGTACACCGCAACAGCCGTGTGCAACGCACCGCCCGCGTATACCACAATACTTGGGAGCACTACAGCGCTGGTGTACATACACCGCAGCAGCCACGTGCAACACAACGCCTGTGTACACCACAGTGCTTGCGTGCACCGCAGCGCCTCTGAGCGCCACAGCGCCTGTCTACACCACAGCATATGCGTGCAACACAGCGCTGGCGCACACCGCAGCGCCTGCGTGCACAGGACAGGTAGAAGGAGCATGCACGTCAGGATCTGATGCAGAAAACTGAACGCCACGCCAGTAATCGTATGCGACGTTTTTCCCTCCTCCCTCCTCCTCCACCTCCTCCTCCTCCTCCTCCTCCTCCGTCTCCGCGTCCTCCTTTTCCTCCTTCTTGCCCCCTGTCGTGCGGCTTGGCGTCACAGCGCACGTGCGCATCCCAGCGTGCACCGCGGAATGGTCGATTGAATCGGTCCACTTGGTTCTCGGGCGGCCACTTTAGCTGGAGCCCCCTGGACGCAAATGGGAGTTAGGGTGATGCGGGCGGACCCGGGGGGATTCGCCGATTCCAGCGGCACTCCTGTGTCCGTGAGGATGTGTTTTCCATTGTTTTCTCTGGAATCCACACGCGCTCCATTTTGCCACAAGGATTCCTTCTGAAATTCTACGCACAACAATGGTGCTGTGTTGCGCGCGGCTGATGTGGTGCACACAGGCGCCGCGGCGTACACAGGCACTGCAATGCACGCAGGCACTGTGGTGTACACTGGTGCTGTGTCGCGCACGGCTGATGCGGTGCAGGGAGGCGCTGTGGTGTACACAGGAGCTGCTGTGCACGCAAGAACGGTGGCACAAACTGACGTTGTGCTGCACGCGGCTGCTGCGGCGTACATCGGCGGCGCGGTGCACGCAGGCGCTGTGGCGCACGCGGGCGACGTGATGTGCACAGGCGTTGTGTTGTACATCGCCACCTACATGTTCGTGCCACCCGTCCTCCGTCATTCCTAACCATTCCCAAATGCCGCCGGCGCGAAACGCGACGTCGTCGACCCCCCCCCCCCAAAGATGATTGCCGTCATCGGCCCAGACTTCAAAACAGTCTCCAGCAGCGTCCGCGCGCGCGACGACGATGAGCGACGAACGACAAACCGCAAGCGACGACGACGAACGACGACGACAACGACGACGACGACGACGACGACGACGACGCTTGCGGACCATTCACCTACGCGGATTCCTACGCGGACACCTACGCGGACCCCAACGCGCACGGCGGCAGTGCCCGGAGCGCACCTGGGGGGGGGGGGGGGGGGGGGGGCGGTGCGTCATAGGGGGGGGGGGCATGGCGCCCGCCACGCCCCAAGTAATAAAGAAATGGCCTCCATCTGCGCGCGCTGCGCGGGTATCTGGAAGAGCAAAGTCTGATGCACACCGCGTCTGCGAGGTCAATCATACATGGGCATCGTGCGCTGCAGAATGCACGCGCCAGAAAATCACATTCGCTACTCGAACGCACCGGAACGTGGACGATCCAACCAACTATTCGTTCAGCGATAGACGCATCGTATAGCGTGGACAACGGTGCAAACCCGCATGCGATTGGAAACGCAGACGGCGCAATGCGCGAACAGTCGGACCAACAATTTGTTCATTGCGACAGCGTTTTGCGTTCGAGTGAAATCCAGACAAGATCTGCAAAAGCAAAATCTGATTTACACCGCATCTGCAAAGACAGCCGCGCATATGTTTAGCATGTGATCCATAATGCACACCAGAAAAATGTCAATCGCAATTCAGAAACACCAGAAATTATCCCACCAAGTATTCGCGCAGTGATACCACGCATCGCATAATCTCGAGAACGATGCAAACCCACGCGCGATCGGCAACGCAGACGGCGCAATGTGCAAATAATCAAACCAACAATTTGTTCATTGAGACCGCACATCGGATGTGAGTAACTCCCAACCAATATCTGGAAGAACGAAGTTCGATTTACACCGCACCTGCGACGTCCATCATGCAGAACTATCATGTGACGCAGAATACAAGCCGGAAGAATGCCATTCGCAATTCGGACACACCAGTTTGTGAACAACCCAGCCAAGTATTCGTTCAATGATACCACGCGTCGCAGAATGTGGGGCGCGCCACATGCAAACCCATGTGCGATTGGAAACGCAAGCGGCGCAGTGCGTGAATAATCAAACCAAGTATTTGCTCGTTAAGACCATGCATCGCAAGTGACTAAATCCAACCAAGAGAAATGCCCTCAATCATGGCGGGCTCGCTTGTGCAACGCGGACCGGATGCCATGGAATTTCTCGGCCTCGCAGCAACAATGCCCATCGTCGTGAACTCCAAACCCATGGAAGCCAAACGGCGGAGACATTCCTGGATAAAGCTCGACTAAATGCTTCGCAAGCAATGTGCGCAATCGGGGCAAGCTAATAGGCACGTCTTTAGCAGGCGGTTGACCGAAAGTACGCAATCAATCGTCTTTGGCGCGTGGTCCAACAACAATGCCGTTGCTTTCGAGCGTCATCAACATGATATTGGCTTTTGCACGCGCCAACGCGCTTCCCACAGCACCCTGAAAAGTCTGCCTAATCTCTCTGCTTGGCGGGGCGACATTGTACAGCGCCGGAAGGGCGTGGCCAAGCACTTTACATGCGACGTAGGGTTTGAACTCACCAAGCGACATCCGCCAACATGCTCCATGGCACGTCGATGCAAAAACAAACACCGAGTGCTGTCTGGCAAGATTTCAATATTCTTTTGAGGGGGACCACCCCTCGCATTGCACCCAAGGACGTTGCTCCGGATGAACCGCCGGAACCCCCCAAACCCCGAGAAGCAACAGCCCTCTGGGCGCAGGTGGTCTAGAGCGTTTCCTCTTCCACCCCTTCCTCTTCCCCTTCGGGGAAAGATTGTCCCTGCCATTGAACCCCCCCCCCTGGACCTGGGCGGGGGGGGGCCGCGGGTCGTTGGAGCGCCCAAGAAGGCCCAAGATGGTTCCAAGAGCGCTTCAGAACCCAATACAGCGTCCAAGATGGCTCAATCTAGCGGGAAATCGTTCAAGATGGCCCCCACGATGCCCCAAAAGGCCCCAAGACCGCCCCAAGACGGCCCCAAGTTGCCAAAGAGCTCTCAAGGAGGCCCCGAAGATGCAGAAATCCTCCAAAAACTTACAAAAATCCATGTGTTATGCTTGTTCGCTTCCGATGGCCTTCCGACGCCTCAAAATGGCTCCAAAATGGCCCAAGAGGGCCCCAAGAGAGCCCCATGGCGGCCCCAAAAGCGCAGACGAGCGCTCCAAGAGCGCCCCAAAGGGGGTCCAGGAGGCGATTTTGGTTGGAGCTCCCGATGGGGGGGGCGCAATTAAGGAACCCCCCTTCGTCGATCGATCTCCTCCAACATGGCCCCCAAAGCGCCCCCACAGCCCCCGAGAGGGCCCCAAGAGGCGCCCAGACGGCCCCGAGAGGCGCCCAAGAGGCCTCCAAGAGGCCCCCAAGAGACTCCCAATAAACTTCAATAGGATTCCCGAAAACAAAAAGCATTTAAGACGCTTCTGGCTCTTCGGTTCGCCGTCCTTTCCCTCTTCCTCGCCCACCCCTTCCTCCTTTTCCCTCCTCCTCCTCCTCCTCCTCCTCCTCCTCCTCTTCCTCCTCCTCCGCCTTCTCCTCCTTCGCCTCCTTCTCTTCCTTGTTTCTTCTCCTCTTTCTCGTCCTCCTCGTCCTCGCCCTACTCCGCATCCTCCTCCTCATTGTCCTCCTCCTCCTCCTCCATTTGCTCCTCCTCCTCCGACGACGGCGATTGGTCATCCATCCCCCCCCCTTCTTGGAGTATGCGACAGCTTCCCCAGCCCTCTGTTATGTTGCATGTTCCCCAACTTCCCCGATCACCGCAACTATCCTGGGCATCGTTTCTGGGTGGACTGGTGGGGGCACGCGAAGCGTCAACAATTTGTTTCCTCTGGGCACCCCGCGCAATCCCCCTCACTCACTCGCTCATTCATTCACTCACGCACGCACGGACACGTATCGTCGCCAACATCATCGCTCATGCACTCACTCATACACGTACGCACCCGGCGTCATTATTTGAAGGAGCTTGTCTTGTGAACCCACGTCATCCTGACCCCCGGCGCACGAGGCAATGGGCTCGCCAACTGCCTCCCAGTTCCGTTTCCGGCGAGAACAGAAAAATCGGGCGACGAATTCAAACCAGCGCCCTCGCGTGGGACATCCTCGAAAAATCGGCCCCGCCCCCCCCAGAAACCCCCGGGGGGGCCCTGGAGGTCCCCGGCGGGGGGGCGGGGAGGAGGGGGGGGGGGGGCGGTGCACGGGGGCGCAATAGATATTCACGAACCCCCGAGCAACCGCAGAGCAGCTGCGACTCGTCATCATTCACACACTCATTCACCCATCCACTCACCTGCTTACTCACCCAGTTCTGGGAACAGGCGCGTGCGCGCGTGGATGTCCACCGAGTGGCTGTTGCTGAGGATGCGAAAGGGTGGGGTCGCGATCCCTAGCAACAACCACAATTCGGAAGGTGTTTTTGGGACCAGGCGCGCGCGCGCGGATGTCCACCCAGTGGCATGCTTTTGCTGAGGATGCGAGAGGGTGGGGTCGCGATCCCTAGCAACAGCTACAATTCGGAAGAAGGCAGTTTTGGGACCAGGCGCGCGCGGATGTCCACCGAGTGGCACGTTTTGCTGAGGATGCGAAAGGGTGGGGTCGTGATCCCTAGCGGCAGCTACAACTCGGAAGAAAATGATTTTTGGGCCAGGCGCGCGCGCGCCCGGATGTCCACCGAGTGGTACTTTTGACATGATGCGAAGGGTGGGTCCCTAGCAACAGCTACCATATGGAAGAAGGTAGTTTTGGGGCCAGGCGCGCGCGGATGTCCAACGAGCGTTTTTTTGTTCCGCGGGGGGGGGCGGGGGCGAGAAGGTGGGGGCAACGACTACAATGCGGAAGAAGGTAGTTTGGGGAACAGGAGCGGGTGCGCGGATGTCCACCGAATGGTTTTTCTCTGCTATGGATGCGACAAGGTGCGGTCGCGATCCTTAACAACAGCTGCAATTCGGAAGAATGTAGTTTTGAAACCAGGCGCGCGCGCGGGTGTGTCCACCGAATGGTATGTGTTGCTGGAGATGCGAGAGGGTGGGGTCGCGACCCCTAGCAACAGCGACGTTTCGGAAGAATGTAGTTTTGGGACCAGGCGCGCGCGCGCGGATGCCCGCCGAGTGGTACTTTCGCTGAGGATGCGAGAAGGTGGGGTCGTGATCCCTAGCAAGCAGCTGCACGAACAAGGTTATTTTGGGGCCAGGCGCGCGCGCGGGCGCCCACCGAGTTGGATTTTTGTTTGCCGAAGATGCGAGAGGATTGGGCCGCGATCCCTGGCAGCAGCTACATTCCGGAAGAAGGTCGTTTTGGGTCCAGGCGCGCGCGCGCAGATGTCCACCGAATGGTACGTTTTGTTGAGGATGCGCGAGGGCGGGGTCGCGATCCCTTGCGAAAGCTACATATCGGGAGAGCGTAGTTTTCGGACCAGGCGCGCGCGCGGATGTCCACCGAGTTGTATTTTTGTTGCTGAGGATGCGAGGTGGCGGTGCCGCGACCCCTAGCAACAACTACAACTCGGAAGAAGGTAGTTTTGGGACCAGGCGCGCGCGCGCGGATGTCCACCGAGTGGCATGTTTTGCTGAGGATGCGAGAGGGCGGGGTCGCGATCCCTAGCAACAGCTACACTTCTGATGGAAAAAAAAAACAAAAAATATCTGCTTTGGGGCCAGGCGCGCGCGCACGGATGTCCACCAAGTGGCTTGTCCTGCTGGGGATGCGCGAGGGTGGGGCCGCGATCCCTAGCAACAGCTACACTTCGGAAAAATGTGGTTTTGGGACCAGGCGCGCGCGCGGATGTCCACCGAGCGGCATGCTTTGTTGGGGATGCGCGAGGGCGGGCTCGCGACCCCTAGCAACAGCTACATCGGAAGAAGGTAGCTTTGGAACCAGGCGCGCGCGGCCCATTCTGTGGGAAAATATACCATGCGCGAGGGGCCAGGGCCGCCGCGCGCGCGGCGGCCTTGGCCCGTTCTGTTAGGAAAATGCATAGTGCGTGCGGCGGCCCTGGCTCATTCAGCCAGAAAATATAGCATGCGCGAGGGGCCAGGGCCGCCGCGCGAGCGGCGGCCCTGGCCCAATCTGCATGAGAAAATACATAGTACTTGCGGCGCCCCACACCTTTTCTGCTGTGGAAATTACACCATGCGCGAGGGGCCATGGCCGCCGAGCGGCGCGGCGGCCTTGGCACGTTCTGTATGGCAAAAAAAACATCTTGATAGAATTCCCGCGGAGGCCCGGCCCATTTCTGTGTAGGAAATTATTATCATGCGCGGGGGGCAGGGCCGCCGCGCGCGTCGGCCGCCCTGGCCCGTTCTGTATGGGAACACGTATAGTACGTGCGCCGGTCCTGGCCCATCCTGCGCGGGAAAATCTACCATGCGCGAGGGGCCAGGGCCGCCGCGCGCGCGGCGGCGCAAGCGCGTTCTGCATGGGAAAATGCATAGTGCATGCGGCGGCCCTGGCCTATTATGTTGGGACAAGATCTGATTCGCAAGGAGCCAGGTCCGCCGCGCGCGCGGCGGTCCAGGCCCGTTCTGCATGGGAAAATGCGTAGTGCGTGCGGCGGCCCTGGCCCATGTAGGAAAGTATATCGTGCGCAAGGGGCCAGAGCCGCCGCGCGCGCGGCTGCCCTGGCTCGTTCTGCATTGGAAAATGTATAGTGCGTGCGGCGGCCTTGGCCCATTTTGTGTGGGAGACAGATACCACGCGCGAGGAGCCAGGGCCGCCGCGCGCGCGGCGGCTCTGACCCGTTCTAGATTGGAAAATGCAAAGTGGCCGTGCGGCGGCCCTGGCACATCTTCATGCGCGCGGAGGCCCTGGCCCGTTCGGTGCATAGTACGTGCGGCGGCCTTGGCCCATTCTGTGTGGGAGACAGATACCACGCGCGAGGAGCCAGGGCCGCCGCGCGCGAGGCGGCTCTGACTCGTTCTAGATTGGAAAATGCAAAGTGCGCGCGACGGCCCTGGCCCATTCAGTGTGGGAAATATACCACGCGCGAGGGGCCAGGGCCGCCGCGCGCGCGGTGGCCCTGAGCCGTTCTGCATGGGAGCACGCATAGTGCGTTCGGCGGCCCTTACCCCCTCTGCATTTGCAAACGCATCATGCGCGAGGGCCAGGGCCGCCGCGCGCGCGGCGGCCCTGGCCTGTTCTGCATGTGAAATACAGAGTGCGTGCGGCGGCCCTGGCCCATACTGTATTGAAAAAAATACCATGCGCGACGGGCCAGGGCCGCCGCGCGCGCGGCGGCCCTGGCCCGTTCTGCATGGGATAATGCATAGTGTGTGCGGCGGCCCTGGCCCATTCTGTGTGGGAAGATATACAATGCGCGCGCGCGGCTGCCCTAGCCCGTTCGGTATTGGAAAATGTATAATGCGTGCGGCTGCCCTGGCCCATTCTGCGTCGGGGAAATCTACCATGCGCGAGGGGCCAGGGCCGCCGCGCGCGCGGCGGCCCTGGCCCGTTCTGCATGTGAAAATGCATAGTGCGCGCGGCGGCCCTGCTCCATTCTTCATTGGGAAAATATATCATGCGCGAGGGGCCACGGCCGCCGCGCGCGCGGCGGCTTTGGCCCGCTCTGTGTGGCAAAATGCACAATGCGTGCGGCGGCATTGTCATTCTGGCTGGAAATATACCATGCGCGAGGGGCCAGGACCGCCGCGCGCGCGGCGGCCCTGGCCCGTCCTGTGTGGGAATATGCATAGTACGCGCAGCGGACCTGGCGCATTCTGCGCGGGGAAAGATGCCATGCGCGAGGAGCCAGGGCCGCCGAGCGCGCGGCGACCCTGGCCCGGTTCTGTATGCGGCGGCCCTGGCCCATCCCAGAGCTCCAACTCCATGGGTTTCTCATGGCGCATCACGTGT
>CAUYUJ010002449.1:0-12500 GCA_963575745.1 Prorocentrum cordatum
CACCGTCGCCGCCACTGCGGCCTGGATCTTTGGCGCGTCTTCCACCGGTACACCTTTCTCTGGCGCCAGGGGTGGCGCCGCGACTCGTGGCCGCAAGGCGTCGCCAACAGGCGCCGCAACTCGTGCTGCAGCCTGTGGGTCTGGGCACGGGAAGAATGCGACCTGCGTCTTCGACCAGTTCTCTGGCAGCGGCCGCGCTGGTGGCAAGCGTGCTGGAAGTGGGGTGTCTTTGTCCGCTTCCACTCCCTCAGGAGCTTCAACCGCAACTGCGGTCTCCTGCGCAGCAGGCGGGTCTGGTGTTGCGTGCACTTGAGCTGGAGGAGCTGGGGGACTGCTGCTGCGGGTGCTTCGGGCACAGGGGCTGCTGGAGGTTTGGGTTCTGCGGGTGCTTCTGGTGCTGGAGCTGCGTGTCCTTCTTGCGCAGGAGCTGCGAGTTCTGCTGGTGTTGCTGGTGCTATGTGTGCAGGGGCCGAGGGTGCCGCAACTGCGGTGCCGCCTGGAGCCGCAACTGCGGGGGGTGGCGTCGCGCCCGGTCGCCAAGCAGACGGCCGCAAATGAAAGCGAGGCGGCTCAACAAGGCCGCACTGCGACGCGGGCCACTTCGCTAGGCACGGAAAATCCGCACATGCGTGCACCTTTATCTTCTTGGGGCACGGAACGCCGCTACTGCGGCTCAAGATGTTGGCGAGCCCAGTGGTGCCATACTTCTTTTTCCTCGGTGCGCAGCCGCTGTCGTAATGGAGCCACTCCACCTCGAAATGCGTTCCGTCCTCCTCGCCATACCATGTCCGCCCCACGGGAACATCCATGAGCGGTCGCGTGGCGAACGACTCGGGCCGGGCACACGGCTGCGGGCTACAGAACTAGGAAGAGGGAGGGGAGGAGGGAGGAGCAACTGAAGACGATGCGGAGGGGCGAAGAAGGAGGTACTTTTCAACAACGCCCGCGCGGAAGCCCCAATCATCGCGCGCACAGGGTTTCAATGCTTCACTCCATGCTTCTCTAAGAAAAACGCTCGCCCACACAATTTGGCGCACTACGGCGTGCACCCGTGGAACACCCTAAACCTTCCGCCTGCCCCCTCACACCGCCTCGCCCTCCGCGTGTTCACGCGCACCCAGCCACCCCGCAACTGCGGGCACTCAGTAGCCACACCGCAACTGCGGCCCATACGGCTTCGGGCCTCAGTCGAACAGACTGGGGATTTGGAGCTCGAGGTAATCCAGAGCCGCTTGCTTGCGCTGGTGCTGCGTCTTGCCCTCCCACTCGTAGTCGTAGCCCTTCACCGACTGCGCCGACTGCCACTTCTTCTTTGTAAGTTTCTTCACCTCCATCTCGATCCTTTTGCCCTTGTTGGCACACTCTCGCGTGATGGTCGCGACCCAAGCGCCCTTGAAGTCCCAAACGACGGTGGAGCCAGAGCCGCTCCCCTGCGCCACGAGGGGGTCGACCTCCTTTTGCTTCGCCAGCGGGGTGGCAGGGTCAACCGCCGTTGCCCAGTCCCTGTCCGCCACTGCGGCCTCGTCCTTGTCGCCGTCGCCGATGTCGGGGACGCCGCCGAGGCTCACGTCGTCCACGATCATGTCGATCAGCCACCCAAGGTCTGCAGCGTCCAGCCACAACGTCCTCCGCTTGAAGCTGGCCACCCGCACGTTTCGAACGGCCGTGTCGTGCGGAAACTTCATGGGGCTCTTTGCGGGCATCTGTACAGAGTGCACAGTGGCTATGGCCGACTCCACGGCCTCGCCCCTGGGCAGGCCAGTACTCGCCGCACGCGTTCCAGTCTTCTGCTTCTTGGCGCTGGTCGGGGTCGCTGCCTGCTTCTTCGTGGCGTCCGTGGAGCTGACCAGGGACGACATGGGGTCATCTGCTTCGTGCCCCGCGTCGCCGTCGCTCTCATCGCCCGCAACTGCGGCGCCGCCCTGCTTCGCGACTTCTTTCTTCAGCGCGTCCCAGGCCTTGGAGGCCTTCAAGGCCCCTGCGGTCGGTTTACCTTTGGCGCACACCTTGAGCAGCCAAGCCTGTTGCATGTTCACGTGCACGAAAGTTATCTCTCCGAGGGGCCATGCGTGGAGCACCTTGACATCCTTTTCGGGGACGGGGGTGGTCTGCGCAAGCCAACCTCCACGGATGCACAAGACCTTCTCAACGCACACCGGGCTCCATTCGCTCGAAGTCGGCATGTGTGCTACTGCGCTGGACACAGCCGCAACTGCGGGCAAGGCGGAGGTGCGGGCAGTGGGGCCGCGCGCGGTTGAGCCAGATGGCGAGACGAACGCCTCCCTGGAGGGCCTCCCCCGGTCCCTGCGATCCTCGCGCCTCCCTGGAGGGCCTCCGCCCTCAGAATGCTTCAAAGCAGTGCCGGGGCACTGCTTTGAAGCACCTGGGTGCTTCAAAGCAGTGCCGCGGCACTGCTTTGAAGCATTCTGAGGGCGGAGGCCCTCCAGGGCCTCCGCCCTCAGCCCAGGGCCCTCCAGGCCCTCCAGGGCCTCCAGGGAGGCCCTCCAGGGCCTCCAGGGAGGCCCTCCAGGGCCTCCAGGACCCTCCAGGCCCTCCAGGGCGGAGGCCCTCCAGGGCCTCCAGGGAGGGAGGGAGGGAGTGAGGAAATGAGTAGTTTCGGCTTCCAACTTGGGAGGAAGGGGAGAAAGGAGGAGGAGAGAGGGAGGAAGTGGAGGAAGGGCGAGCGAGGAGAGGGAGAAGGGAGGGAGGAGGTCCGTTTCGAACCTCCGTGCTCGATCGTCAGCGGTCCGCTACTGCGGCATCAGCTAACAGAAGCAGTGACACTGCAAAGTACACGAGCGCTCCGCAACAGCGGTCACGCGTGCGCCCCCCCCTTCGGCCTGTTGCCCGCAACTGCGGTCACGCGAGCAAGCCGCCCTGACTGCCGCCACTGCGGCTTCTGAATTAATTAGAGCGACATCTTCCCGCTTTCGTCGAACCCTTTCTTCGATTTCTTCGGCGCGGGCTGGCCCGAAGGCTTCCCTTTGGCCCTCTTGGCCGCGTCCGTCTTCCACGTCTCCTCGGCCGCCTTCTTCTTCGGTGCGGTTTTGGGTCTCGCCTCCCACCGGAGCTCTTCTCCTTTCTTCACGGCCGTGGTATTCACCAGCACAGGGACATTCACGGCGAGCACGACCCCGCCTGTCCCAGGCACGCACACCGCCAATTCTTTCGTCTCCAGCTCCATGTTGATGCGCGCAACTGCGCTTTCATTACGGCTGTTTCTCTGCTGATCTCCTGTTCCGTGACTCTGTTGACTGCCCAGAAGACGTGCATTGTCTCTTGCGCATCCCACTTCCATGCTCTCAACCGCACATCGTGGTCAGCCACGTCGGCGGGCGTCTTGTCCGCAGGCGGCTTGAACTCGGGGTGCAAGTAGAAGGTCGTGGGCGTGGCCCCATTTGGATCTCCTTTCACCCAGACTTGCACGGCCACCCTCTCGGGGTGCGTGCTTGCGGCGTGCACCTTGGATGCCTTTGGGACGCACGGCCACACTCGATGCATTTTTCGTCGTTTGCAGCGGTTGCCTTGACGGTGCGTTTCTCTGTGTCAGCGTCTTGCAACACCTCTACTTGCGCTTCCGCAACTGCGGACATGTGGCGCGCCCAAAGGCACAGCAACACTGCGCTGACCAAAGCAGGCTCCCGCCCCAGCTCCTTCGCTGCCGCTGAACGCCTCCATTCGGCGATTGGCAAAGGGAAGGATCCGCGTGGAATGGCCGGCGTGTCCCTGCTGCGCTGGTGGTTCGTCGGTAATTGCGTCGTGGGGTCAAAGGAAATGACCGTCGGCATCAACTCGCGCTCCTCTGCGGAAGCCTTTGTCTTCCCCGCCACTGCGGGCTCATTCGGTTCTGGGCGCGGCAACGCGTTGAAATCGAACCAATCGGGCTTCCCGCCTCGGACTCCCACTTCGCCGAGGGCCTTCTCAAGGGCGTCCCGATTGGACTTCGGCTCGACCTTCCCCGTGGCCTCCGCGCAAGCGCGGAGGAGCGCCTGACGATGTCCTGGGATACTTCGTTCCTTGAAGTTGGTGTCCTTCAGGTACTGTATGAAGCCGTCTGCGGTCAGTATGCACAGGTTCGCCTTGAACTCGATCGCCTTCTCAGGGCCCATGCCGTCGATGGCCTTGCTCAGCGTGAACAAGTACAAACGGAGAGCCGAGTTCATGTCGATGAGGAAGTCTCGGAACTCCTTCTTCTTCCACGATTGTTCTGGGTCAGGGCACCACACAGGAGTGTCAACGCCCCTCTTCCTCGCAGGCGCGTTCCTGTAGCATCGCATCACCACGGCAACCTTGACCCACGGCACTTCGTCGGGAAGCTCGCTGGCTGCCCCGAAGGCACCGAGCCGAAGGGCCCTTCTCCTGGATTTCACGTAGACCTCGCAGAACTGGAGCAGCAAGGGGATGAACTGCGCTTTCGTGCTCCCGAGCCCAACAACGAACGAGAACAGCTCAATGAAGTCTGGGACCTGAACGACTCGATCGAGTTCGTGCATGACGGAGAGCTTGACCTTTTCAAAGGCAACCTGATCCGCAACTGCGGCGTGCAGCTCCGCGTCAACAGCCTTGCACAGAACACGGAGCGCGGTGAGTTCAGTCGTTCGCAACGCAAAATCGGCTCCTGTATTGAGGGACTGGCTGATGAGCGAAGCACCAGTGGGTTCCTCGTCCATGATTTTCCAGCTAAGCACTTCCATGAGCATCCCCCCTGCACGAGTTTCTTAGCGACAGGGTCATGTTCCGCCACTGCGGCCATGTCGAGATTGCCGTCCTTATCGAGCACGCGCTTCAGCCTCGCGCTCTCGTCCTCCGTGAACTCCATGCCTTGGGGGATGGGCCACTTGGCTCCCAGGGCGCCCGCCCGCAACACGAGGCACAAGTGGGAGTGCGAACACGTCCCATACGCAACGTCTGTTCCGCAACTGCGGTCGAAGCACGCAGCGAGGTGGCCGGTCGCTTTTTCCAGATTGTACTCTGTGTACGTCTGGAACTTCGGGTCCTCCTTTTTTCTCAGCACCAGCTCTTGTTCTGGGTACATCTGAACGCAGACACCTTCGTGGTCAGCTTCGGCTTGCGTGAATCCAGCCAGGAAGATTTTCACAGCGAGTTCCCGAACCCTTTCCTGCTGAGGGTAGTGCCCGCCTCGGTTGCCCGTGTGCGGGGCGAGCATGAGCACAGGGAGGCGCACCTTGTCCCCTGTCCTGAATCTAGACCTCAAGGCTTTGGCCCTCTGAAAGATCCCTTGCGTTCCGCCTGGAACTGCGGCTGTCTCGTCCGCCACTGCGGCTTTCTTGTCCGCCACTGCGGCATTATCTGTGCCGACGCTGTCGTTCATATCTGTGCCGACGCTGTCCGCCACTGCGGCCCAAAGCTCCGATATGGCGGACTATGGCACGACGTCCGTCGCTCAGGGTGGAGGCGTGTGTGCCAGGAGCCCAACGACCTGCTGAGCCGAATGCCTGCGGACGACTGAAGGCCCAGTTTTAATGCAAAATATCGGGCGAGAGCTTGGGGGGGGTGCAGGCTGGAGGAGGGAGGGGGGTGCAAGCTGGAGGAGGACGAGGAGGGGAAGGGGAAGGACAGCTAGGACGGAGGTGGCGGGGGGATGCGGCCTGGAGGAGGACGAGGAGGGAGGAGGGAGGAGGGAGGAGGGAGGAGGGGGGAGGGAGGAGGGACGACGACGACGACGACTGCTGACGACAGACGACAGACTTGACGACGACGACGACCGACGACGACTGCTGACGACAGACGACAGACGCGACGACGACGACGGCAGCGACGACGACGAGGACGGACGACGACGATGATGATGACCCAGCGCGCGCACACTTATTGCAACCTGCGGCTTCGCAACCGCGTGCTCTCCTATTATACGCAACCGCAACTGCGGCTTCGCAACCGCAACCCCGCAACTGCGGGCTATCCTACACCGCAACCGCAACACCGCAACTGCGGGCTATCCTACACTGGGATGCACTACGCAGGCAGCAGGCGCCCAGTAGTACCGAGCTCTGTTCCGCAACTGCGGCTCCTCGGTCTTGCCGCACTCACCGCTCGTCCGCAACTGCGGCAGATCGCGGCTCTTCGTGCTTCCGCTTGCTCGCCCGACTTGCGCGTCCGTGGCCGACGAAGACGATGTTTTGGTGATGCCCTCGCACCAGTGCGTGCTGAAGGTCTTCTCGTTGAGCTCCTTCTGAATGACCTTGCCGATTGGGGGCAGCGCTGCCAAGTGGAGCTTTTCTCTGACTCCGCTACTGCGGTCAGGGTCATCCTCCCACTTGGGCATGTACTTCGCTGGAACCCAGCGCCGAGAGATGATGGAGTCGCTTGTTCGATGCATCCAATAAGGGAGCCACTGGGGATCGTTCTTCGACGGCCTCCCTGCAAAATCAATGTTGTAGTCCGCAATGCGCACGTCGCACGGGCCAATGGGGAGGACGTAATTCGGATGCATGACGCGTGTGCCCTTCACAATGCCTCCGAACAGGGCGGGTCCAGCCCTGAACACCACCCCCGCCGGGCAGGTGCAGCTGGCTCCGCAACTGCGGCCCAATGCTGCGAGCTGCTCAGGCGGGATGTCAAACAGGCCGCACAAGAACCGCACATCATTTTTATGGATGGCAGCAACCGCGTCCTTGAAGAAAGCTGGATGCCACGCTTGTTGTTCTGTTTGCGTGATCTTGCGTTGGAGACGTTCGGTGACTGCGTGTCTGGACACGACGGCAAAACGGATCACCGCGGCAGGATTCATCTCGGAGCCCTTCAGGCGAAAGCTCAGGATCGTGACGGCGTGGGTGGCCCCATGAACATGACCCGCAACTGCGGTCTCTGCGATGATGTGCGGGCGCACGAGCACCTGGCCCGTCTCTCTGAACAGGGGAACCGTCGTCCAGTAAGGCTCCTCGGAGGCGTTTTTCATAGTGACAGCGTTGTCGATGGCACTCCTGAGTCCAACGCGAACGTCGTAGCTGCAAGCGCCTTCGACGTTCCCCGTGCGGACCAGCTCGGGGTCCCATACGACGAAGACGACCGCCGCAGTTTGGTGCAAGATGCACCTGAAGACATCTTCCTTTGTTGCCACCTTCGAGATGACCACCACGTTGAACACCAAAGCGATGGTGGACGGAACCCGATTGCCGTCTGCTGTACGAAGGAATCCTTCGTTCCACTTGGGGCGTTCCCCAACGTAGTTTATCCCTGGAGGGGACCTGTCCGCTGCTTCTTCCGCGGTGCTCCCGCATCTTCCCGCAACTGCGGTTCCGACGGAGGCCCCGCGCGACCCCGCGACTGCGGTTCTGACAGCGGCGAGTCTTCCGTGGGAGGCGGCCTTTTCCTCGGCCGCGAAACGGCCGAGGCGGTTGTCTCGGCGGCTTTCTCCTGGGAGGCGGCCTCGTCTTCGGGTTGGGCGCCTCGTTTGGACTCGGCTGCGAGCAGCACGGCCGAGGGCGCGCTGCTCCCAGATGAGCCGCGCGCGGCACCTGGCTCGCCGGCCAACCCCGCAACTGCGGTCTCGGTGGCGGCTCCCGTCACTGCTGGTTGGTCCTGCTGCTTCGTCGGCGTCTGCGCCCGAGGCCCCCATTTTGCCTTGGGGGTCAAGTGCGCCCTGCGCAACTGCGCCTCTTCGCGCCTCCCACCAGCAGAGCTCCCACTCGCAGCGCTAATCGGCGGCGGCGGCCGATATTCGATGGCCGACCGCGAGGAGCTAGACGACTGCGGGGAGGCCTCGCGCGGCGGTCGCTCGGGGCTTCCGCTACTGCGGTCCTCCGTCGGCTCCGCGACTGCGGCATCCGCGGCAGCCCCTTGCAGGCCGAACCTTTCCCGCAGTTGCTGCTTCAGCTCGGCGAACCGCTTGTCGAACTCGGCTTTGCGACCTGGGTCCATGGCGTGGCCGCGCGCGGCCCCCGTCCGACGGGGGAACTGCGGCCGGCTTGGGAGAGGAAGGACAACGAGGGAGACGGCGGGGATGAGGACGAGGAAGGCGAAGAGGAGGATGGAGAGGACGCGACGGAAGAGGATGGCGCGAAGAGCTCAGACGAGGGTGAAAGGAGCAAGGGGGCTGCGACGAGGATGACGGGCAAGAAACGGAGGAGGAGGAATCAACAAAGTCCGCAACTGCGGCCCTCGGGGGGAAAGCGACGAGGACGACGGGAAATGACTCGGCCAACGGAGGCGGGCTACGGCCAACGGAAGGAACTGCGACGAGGAGGAAAGGCGGAGGGAGGAGACTGCGACGAGGACAACGGGGAAGGGGCGACGAGGACGACGAACAACTGCGGATCCATCTGTTTAAGTACCTGTCTCCGCAACTGCGGCCGCGCTAATTAACGTCACGAGTGCTTCAACGGAGTTGATGCGCGCCCGAAGCACCTAATTACAGCGGTCAGTCGTGGGAGCGCCGCAACTGCGGCCAAGCTGTATGAAGTCGCTAGAAGGCAGCGCCGCAACTGCGGCCGAAAGCGCGCATAGTGAGTCAAACGAGCGCGGCGTCACGCGATCGGTTTCCGCAACTGCGGTTCCATGGCTGCGCAATCCCGCAACTGCGGTGTCAAGGCTGCGCGGACCACCGCGGTTGCAGCTGCGCCCCCTTGCTCGCGTCGAACCGCCCAGGATTCGGATGGGCGTGCAGCATCTTCCAGAACGTGAACGTTCCGTGGCCATCGCTCTTGCCGAGACCTGCCCTCGGGCCCCGCACGGGATGCGAGTGCGGCTCCACCTCAGACGTGTTGAACTTCGGGCTAGACCAGGATGGGTGGACGCGAATGCCCGAGCCGTCGTCGCGGATGAGGACGAAATCCCACTGGGGCAGAGGGATTCTTTGCGCCTGTCCTCTGTCCAACCCTTTCGTGTGCCTCATGTTGTCGAGACTGCTAGGGCACGGGCGGCACTCGCAGCGGACCAACCCGCGACTGCGGTCATTGTCAGGGCCGCACACGACGCGCAGCATTGTAGGTCCATCCATCTGCGCGACCATCTCCAGCCAAGACCACTGCACTTTGACAGTGTGGTCCCAGTCCCAATCCCTGTTGTCCTGCGCCTTCCCCTTTGCGCGGTACTTAAGGATCTTCGAAATTTCCTCCGCAACTGCGGTACCTCCGAAGACGGGCGTGCGGCTGCCGAAAGGGTTTTCTCGGTCTTCGTACTCGTCTCGGAACCACTTCATGGCCGCGTTGTGCTGCTTATAATTGCCGTTCCAGTTCGCCCTGAAGTTCTCGAAGAATTCCAACTTGAAAATTGGCAGCGGCTCATTGCGCACAATTTGAAACAGCGCAACTGCGCCTTGTTCTTCGCGCCCTGGGGGAAGAAGGGGACCGCCTCCTTTGCCCGCCGCTGTTGCGGCCGCGGGCTCCGCGGCAGGAGAACCTGCCGAGGCACTCGAGCGGCCACCTTCCCATGCATTCCACCAGCCACCCTCGTCGTCCCACCCGCGGGCGCCCTCCATTCCCCAACCCTCGCATCCGTTGCCGCCCCATCCGCCGCCCTCCCATCCGCGACTGCGGTCACTTCCGTCGCCGCCATCCTGCGCTTTTCCTCTCCATCCGCCCAGAGAATCTCCGCCGCCCCAGCCGCCACTGCGGTCACCTCCGCCGCCGTATCCGCCACTGCGGCCGCCCCAACCCCCACTTGTTCCCCAACCGCCGCCGCTGCTCTTTGAAGAATCCGCAACTGCGGCCAGTGTTTCCTCTTCCGCTTTGTCATCCCACCCTGCACGCATCTCTGCCCCGACTGCAGGCCGCGGAGGCGGGCGCGAGCCCGCCCAACCGCCGTGAAACCTACCGTCGGCGCGGGCTTGAGCCGAACGTGCATGGAGGAGGAAGATGAGGAGGAGGAGGGTGAATGTGAGGAGGATGATGCGTTCCTGGGAGGTGTGCCTTCGCGTGCAACACAAGAGCCCTGAGAATTCCTGAGGCCCCTCCAACAGCCAAGGACGCGGATGACAAGAAAGTCGAGAAGATTGGGAACCGATTGAGGATTAAGAGGCGTGCGACGAAAGGGATGATGATGACGTAGAGGAAGATCAGTGAAGGGGAGGAGCGGACAGGAATTATGGAGGAGTGATAGCAGAGGAGGAAGAGGGGGAAGGGGGAGGAGGAGAAGGAGGAGGAGGAGGGAGAGGAAAAGGGGGAGGAGGAGGAGGAGGAAGAAGGTGAGGAGGAGGAGGAGGAGGAGGAGGAAGAGGAGGAGGAGGAGGAGGAGGAGGAAGAGGAGGAGGACGACGACGACGAGGAGGAGGAGGAGGAGGAGAGGGAGAAGGAGAACGGGGACAGGAGGACAAGGACGGAGAAATAACACAAATGAGGGGGAGGAGGCGGAGGAGGAGGAGGACGAGGAGGAGAAGCGGGAAGAGGAGGAGGAGAGGGGGGAGGAAGAGTGCGCGTGAGACTGGGAGAACGAGGTAATTAATTAGAGAGGGAACGGGGGAGGAGGGAGGACAAGGAAGAGCATACAGCGATGAGAAGAGGAGACAAAAAAAAAAGAAGAAAAAAAAAAAAAGAAAAACAAAAAAAAAAAAGGAAAAAAAAAAAAAAAAGAAAAAAAAAAAAAAAAAAAAATAAAAAAGCAAGCATACAGCGACGAGAAGAGGAGAAGGAACAGACGAAGGCTCCTGCTGATCGCAATTCCGCATCGTTCAAAGCAGTGCCGGGGCACTGCTTTGAACGACTGGTGATGTTCAAAGCAGTTCCCCGGCACTGTGTTCCATCGTCGCCGTTATAAGGGCTATTGGATTAGGGTGGCTGAGTACTGCTCGCTCAGATTGGGCTGCCCCACATTAGCGTTCAGACAGAAGTGGCACACGTGTGCTATCGTTAGGTCGGGCATGTCCCCCTACAGGCGGTTTTTGGGCGACAAATTTTAAAAGCCTCAAGAAATGCCCCCAAGTAGTCAAAACATACTTTGAAACATCGGCCCCAGACTATGCTTTTACTACTTTTGAGCATTCCTCCTGTAGAGGGGCAGGCCCGACTTGACACGAGCGGCGCAGGTGTGCTCTCGAGAAGAGGCGCGCGGGCGCGCGCGGACCTAGGTGCCCGCTGGGCACGGACAGGGGAACTCCGGCACGGCCTCGTCGAGGAAGCTCTCCAGGCTGAGCAGCGGCGGGCTCGCCCGCGGCGCCGCCCCCCGGAGCAGATCCCCCAGGCTCCTGCTCCTCTGGCTGGCGAGCCCTCCGAACGGCCAGGCGCGACCGCGGCCCCCGCCGCCCTCGCAGCCCTGGCGCCTCGGCGACGCCGCCTGCGCCGCCGGCGCCGCGGCCGGCGCCGCGGGGCGCGCGCACGCGCGCTGCAGCTGCAGGCCGCCGCCGCCTGGCGGGCCCCCGGCGCGAGGGGTCCGATCGGCGGCCCGCCCGCCGCGGCACCCGTGCGCGCGGCCGAGCGGCGCGCCCGAGGCCGCGGCCAGCAGCGCGCTCTGCCCGCCGCCGCCTGCTGCGCCCGCGCCCGCCGCCGCGGCGGCCGGCGGCGGGTGCCGGCTCCTGGCTACCTACCAGGTCACCCCAACCCAGCCCGGAGAGCCGAATTTCGGGCTGGGGGGGGGTACAGTCAAAAACCCTAATACGGCAGGTTCGTGTCGTGCCGACCCCAGCGTTGGTTTTTGACACCGCAGGGATCGTCCAACCTTGAACGATCGGCCGCTGCCGCAACGTCGGATCGTTCAACATCGATCGATTCTGGGTCGCCGGCGGCGTTCAACCTTGAACGCCCGCGCTGGAGTCGCCGCTGGTCGACACGACGCAAACCTACCGTAAGGACGCGCGGTAAGGACGCAAGACCCTTGGAAGCCGAAGTTGGGATTTTTGGGGCGGGCAAGCGAAAGAGCGGGCAAGCGAAAGAGGCCAGGGACGAATCGCAAGAGCAAGGAAGAGCAAGGACGCAAGGGTACCCTGAGCAAAGTCGCGCGTCCTTATTATTCCTCAAACAGCTTGCTGAACGGGGTGCTGTTGTGATAGAAGCTAACTCTGGCCGAGGGAAGTCGGAGCAGAGACATCCTCACAAACATTTGATGGTCCGGGCCGTTTCGCTTGAGAGATCCTCAGAACTCTCGTTTCTGAGTTGGCCGGGATTGGCCGTTTCGCATGAGACATCCTCGAAAAGTTGCACTCCGGGACGCCGCGCGAGAGGTGGTCCAGGCCGTTTTCGCCTGCAGACATCCCTCGAACTCTGAGCCCGAGGTGCCGTGCGGGTCGTTTCGCCTGAACATCCCGACAACTCTGAGCTCTGAGATGCCTTGCGCGAAGTGGTCCGGCCCGTTTCGCCTGAGATATCCTCGAAACTCTAACCTCGGAGATGCCGCGCGAGAAGTGGTCCGGCCCGTTTCGCCTGAGACATCCTCGAACGTCTGAGCTCTGAGATGCCTTGCGCGAAGTGGTCCCCCCGTCCGCGCGCCTTAGACATCCTCGCAACTTTGAGCTCTGAGATGCCGTGCGCAAGGTGGTCCGGCCCGTTTCGCATAAGACATTCTCGCAACTCTGAGCTCCCAGATGCCGCGCAAGAGGTGGTCCAGCCTGG
>CAUYUJ010002449.1:15000-57500 GCA_963575745.1 Prorocentrum cordatum
ACCCCCTTAACGAATCCCACCAGCCCTCTGGGCGTAGGTGGTTCCGGGAGTTTCCTCTTCCAACCTCCTTCTTCCCCTTCGGGGAAGGGTTTACCCCTCCCTCTAGACCCCTCCCCTGGACCCGGACGGGGGGTTTCGCTGGTAGTTGGAGCGTCCAAAACGGCCTCGGCGAGGAAACCAAAATCATCGGTTTTACCAGGGTTGTGGCCCCATTGTGGCCTCTTGGGGGGGCAAGGCTAATCAACCCCACCCTCTTCTTTGATCGATCTCCTCCAAGATGGCCCCAAAAGGCGCCCAGGAGGCCCCAAGAGGCTTCCAAGAGGCCTCCAAGAGGCACCAAGAGGCCGCCATGAGGCCCCAAGAAGCCCCCAAGAGGCTCCCAGGATGGTTCCGAGAGGCCTCCAAGAGGCTCCAAGAGGCCGCCATGAAGTTCCAAGAGACCCCCAAAAGGCCTCCAACAAGCCCCCAAGAGCCCCCCAAGAGGATCCCAAGCGGCCTCAAGAGGCCCCCCCGAAGCACCCAAGACGCCCAAGAGCCCCCATTGACCGCCAAGAAACCCCCAAGACGCCCGAAGAGGTTTCCAAAAGGCTTCCAAGAGGCATCCGGGCGGCATTCAACCATCCACCCAGCGTCATCATTCTCCTTATCCCTCCTTTGCTCGGTTCCTCGCCACCCCCTCATCTATCCATCTGGCCTCCTCTTCCGCCTCATCCTTTGCACGGATCGGCTGTCCCTTTCGTTGCTCCCCCACTTCCCTGATCTCTTGAACTTGTCTGGACATCGTTTCTGGATGGGCTGGTGGGGATATTTGTTTTGTTGATCTGCGGCCCGCAAGGAAAAGTCCAGAGGGCGTGTCAATCAGGCTAACTGGGGCACAGAAGCAGATATTTCGTGCAACATGCAGAACAAATTGGGGGAAACGGGCACACAGGCAGCCGCGCGTGGCGACGTTGCACCAGCGCAAGGACGCCAGGCGCCGAGCAGGGCGACGGAAGGACGGAGGGGGGGAGGAGCGAGGCGACGGAGGGACGAAGAGAGGGGGAAAAGCGGGTAGCCTCACTCACGGAGCACCAAGTGCTCGCCGGCGAGCCGACACAGGTCCAACCACAGGTGGACACCAAGTCACCGTGCCCAATGTCAGTCAGGTCGGCAACGTCGGGGGGAAACGCCGGCCAGGAAGAGGCATAACCTGGCACAGTATGCATCACATGAACTGGAAGTCGAACTCCAGGGCGACGGCGCCGAAAGCGGAACGGCCAAGACGTGGAAAGGCCGGGCCTGCAAGATGCCTCTGGCCGAAAGCCCCCACCATCCCAGGCGAGCACAGCACCAGCACGCAGTGTTGAGAGGGAAGCACCTCATCCCCAGGAGGTGACCCAAAGTATCAGGCCAAGGCCACACTGCACGGCGTCGTCACCCCTCAGCAGTCGTCGGTGGCGTCAGGAGGGGGGGAGAGGAGGCGCAGCCGATAGCCGCAGAACATTTGAATACAAGGAGAGGAGGCGCCGGATGTTAACGCCTCCAGACGAAGACCCAACACGTGAAGTCGGTGCGTCGTTGGCGTGTGGCGCCGTCGTGGGGGGGGAGAAGTCACATGGGCAAGGCCGTCGGACTTCGGGAGTGTGGAGCGCATGGGGGGGCCTTCGGCCTGCCGCCCCGGTCATCCAAAGTGAGCGCCCCAGCGGGCGACACGGGCCCGTGTTCCTGTGAGGCCGAAGAGCCGTGGGCAGGGTTATTGCAGCCAGACCGCACGGGCTAAGAGCCCACGGAGTACCGTGGGGGTCTAAGCGCACTGTGAATGTGCACCTCGCTCCCAGGAGGTAGCACGTGTATTAAGGCTGCTGCCTGTCACTGCGGTGAAACGAGCCCCTTTCATGAAGGGACTGCCCACGGCCGTTGCGGCCCGTGGGGGGCCATCCGCCCCCGGCGTCATCCCCTCACCCGAAGCTTGCTTGTGGGCAGCCAAGGGACTTATGAGGACCATGGTGGCCCCTGCCTGCGTGGAGCAGGTCTTGTGAACGTCACACGTCGTCGGTCAGTCACCACAGTCGTCCAGGGCGTCAGGAGGGAGGGGAGGAAGGCGCAGCCGATAGCCGCAGAACATTTGAATAAATGGGGGGAGAGGAGCCAGAGGCTGGCATTGTTTGTCGAGGACCCAACACGCGCGGTCGGCATGTCGTCGGCGCGTAGCGCCGCCTGGTGGGGGAACGTCATCAGTGCGGGGCAGTCGGACGTCGAGGGTGCGGAGCGCATGGGGGGGTGCCTTAGGCCTGCCGCCCAGCCGTCCAAGGTGTGCGCCCTGGCGGGCGAATCGGGCTCATGTCCTCGTGAACAAGGCCAAAGTGAGCCGTGGGCAGGTTTATTGCAGCCATACCACACGAGCTAAGGGCCCCCGAAGACCTGTGGGAGTCTATACGCAGTGTGAGTTGTGCACCTCACTCCCAAGAGGTGGCGCGGGTATTAAGGCTGCTGCCTGTCACTGCGGTGAAACGAACCCCCCTTGGTCACGGGACAGCTCTTGGTCGATGTGGCCCGTGGGGGTCTTCCGTCCGCGCCATCTTGTCCTCACCAGTTGCGTGCCTGTGGGCCGCAAAGGGGCGCTCGAGGACCATGGGGCAGCCGACCCATTGGGTCCCGCATGGCACGTCGAGGGCCCATTGGCCCACAGGGTCAGCGCGATGGATGCCACTCTGTATAGTTTGGTGGAAGCTGCACCCAGCTGGCCGAAGTCGTTGTCCTCAAGAAAGCACGCGTTGCGCTCCGAGACAGGCTGAGTGGCAACACGGAATATCGACATGAACGGGGGGAAGGTGGGCAAAGCCGCGGCCTGGGGATCCGTGAGTGGGAAATGAGGCTCGAGCCGTGGACGTGCACTGAGAAGCGCCCGACGGGGAGCAAGGGGGGACAGGACAGGGAACGGGCGCTGGACCCTTGGCCGCGTGGCCCTCGATGACGGGGCCTGCCTTTCCTGGGCCTGGAGCAGAGACATCGCGCCTTGGCTAGACCCGACGGCGTCACTTGCGGTCGAAGTCCCCTCCGCGCTGTCGCTTGTCGGCGTAGTGTGCGTCTCCTCTAGGGCGGTCCTTTTCTCCCTGGTCCTCCAGTCTGTGCCGGCCCATGTGCTTTGCCGGCGGTCCCACCCCTCCCAGGACTGCCATGGGTGCCATGGGGCGGCTGAGCTGGATGCGCCCGTCTGCGCGGCAACCCTGTAATCGGTGTGCGCCGGTGGTGCAGCTGTGGCCTCTCCAGGCTTGCTCCATGGGTACCGCTGGCCATCTCCACTGGGCTCGCCTGGGGGGGATGTATGCGTGGCGTCACTGGCCCTGTCGGGCACTGGTGGGGATACGCGAAGCGTCAAGAATTTGGCCCACCCCATGCCTCTCGGGCAACCCTCCAAACGACCCTGGAGAATCCCACGAGAGCCCGAAGACGGCCCCAGAGGGCTCCAGACGCTCCAGCGCGCTCCCGAAACGACCCCAAAGAGCCCCAAGACGGCCCACGACGACCCCAAAGAAGCCGTCATACCCCCAAAGATCGTTCCAACACGTCCCAAGAGGCCTCCAAGAGCACTCCCACGAAGGCCCCAAAAGGCAAAATTAATATTTTTTCTGTTGGTTGTTGGTGAATGTTGGGGTTCTCCTCTTTTCGGCTTCCGCGTCCGACGCTGCCTGGGAGGCTCGAAACAACCATCCGAAGGGGGTTCCAGGCAGTCCAATAGAGCCCCAAGACGGCACACCTTGGTTCCAAGATAGCTTAAGAGAGCACACCCTCCGAAGCATTCCAAATCGTGACCCAGTCGTTCAGGGAGACCGCGGTTGGAGACAGGGTGGCCCGAGAGAGCTCCCAGAGGCCCCCAGAAGACGCCCAGGAGGCCTCCAGAAGGCCCGAAGAAAACCTGAACAACTTTTGCGAGGCCCCCAGAGGCTCTCCAGGGAAGAGCCTCTGCAAAAAGAGCTTAGGAGGATGGGGAGAATACGCAGGGTATGGCGATAATGAGGAACGCAAACATGGAGAAGGATAACGAACAACATTGTTATATATAAAGGCGATGCCCGACAAGGCAACAAGACGTTATCGCTAAACTGTCGGCTTGACCTTCCTGCCATCCCACCTGCATGCCAAACTTCAAGGACCAAGGTGCATGGCGCGAAGCGCCAATCCAGTCTTAAACATATAGATTATCATACGCACCTCTCCGAGGGAGTAGAGCTCAGAGGCGATAAATGCATACGCGCCGCGTCGTTCGTGATTTTTCTGGCCGTTTCGCCAGGGACATCCTCGACATTCTGAAAACCGGTGGCACCCCTCACACAGATCGTGACGTCAGGGTCCAAAAAAAAACATGGGAATTCAAAATTTAAGCGTAACACCTTCAAAAACACATGGTAATTTCAATGATTTTGACCCCGATTCTCAGAGAATGGCGGTTTCGCCGGAGTCTTCCTCCCAACATCGAGCCCCGATGTACCTTCTGGTGCCCCAGACCCCGCCTCGGAGCCTCCTGGGGGCCTCCTGGAGCCGTTGGAGCAGCCAGGGTACAGCTGCCGACAGAGTTCGGCGCTCTTCGTTCGCAAAGCGATGTAGGCGGAGGCGGCGTGCTTTGCGGCGGAGCTCTTTGGCCGGAATCCTCCCAGGTTTGGTGTGAGCTCGGCCTGCTGCCAGGAGGCGTCGGAAAGCGAGCAACCGCTCCATTGCTCAAGGCAGGCCCGGACAACGGTGTCCATGGCCACCATCACGGAGGCGGTGTGCGCGGTGGGCGGCACCACGCGCGCGGAGTAGCCCAGCTTGCAGAAGGGTGCGCGCTGGCGCAAGAGGTGCAGCGCTGCCTGCGCGTTTTCCAACTCTCCCAAATTTCAAGCAACGCGGCGGCGCTCGTGACCAGAGCTCCTGGGGGCCCTAAGAAAGCCCCAAGAGGCCCTCAAGAGGGCGCTTGCTAATCATCACGATCTTCCATCTCCTCCTCCTCCTCCTTCTCCTCCTCCTCGTCCTCGTCCTCGTCCTCGTCCTCGTCCTCCTCCGCCTCCTCCTCCTCCTTTTTCCTCCTCCTCCTCCTCCTCTTCCATTCATTCTCCTTGAACATAAGTTTTCCCTGTCGCACCCCGAAGCCAGTCGGGTGGGCCAGGCGTTTCGCATTAGACTTCCAGAAGCCATCTTCACATATGGAGGGCAGGTGGTTTCAAAATGTGGCTCTCGCCTGAACTCCGCGCGCGCTCGCCTTTGAACTTTGCGACGATTCCACGGACCAGCATGCGGGTCGTTTCCAAGATATGGTTCCTGCCTTAGTTGGACGCCCGAGTTATCCGGGGTAACTCGGGTCCTGGGTAACTCGGGTTTGGGTTCCCGAAAAACGAACCCGAGTTAGCCCTGACCCGAGTTACCCCTGATGATTCGGGGCCCTGGACGCCCGAAATATCCGGGGTAACTCGGGTCCGGGATAACTCGGGTTCGGAATCCCGAAAAACGAACCCGAGTTAGTCCTGACCCGAGTTACCCCTGATGATTCGGGGCTCTGACTTAGCGCCACGCACACTCGTCCTAAAATATTGCAAATGCTTCAAATATTAAAGGCAGGTCGTTTTCAAAATGTGGTTCCCGCCTTAGCGTCGCGTGCATTTGACATGCAAAATTGCTCGTTTTGCAATTGTGGTTCCCGCCTTAGTGCCGCGCGCTTTCATTTTAAACAATTGCAAGAATTTCAAGGCTCTCCTGGTTAATGTGCCACGGACGGTGTTTGGGAGCGATTCCGGCATGTCAGGGCGCATCAGTTACGGTGATTCGCGGCGTTGTAGTCCCACGAAAGCTGTTCTGACACGATTCAGGATCGTTAGTGCGTAACAGTCAGGTTGAAGTCCAGAGTGGTGTTTTGGCAAGGTCCAGGATGTTCAAACGGTTGTCTCCCAACGGGGCACTTCCCTCAGTGGAAATGAACCTCTCCAGGGGCCGATGAAAAGAGGGAATTTTGTGGGTGGGTTTCTTCCAACATCGTTGATGCGTGTCAGGCTTGCACTGGTCCTCCTCCTACCCCTTCCTCCTCCTCCTCCTCCTCATCATCCTCCTCCCCCTCCTCCTCTCTCTCCTCTCTCTCTCTCCTTCTCCCTCTCTCTCTCTCTGACTCTCCCCCCTCTCACCCTCTCCTCTCTCTATCCCTACCCCGTGTTCTCCCCAAAGGTTTACACAACGGCTGTGGGAACACAGTCCAAATGGTTGGCCAAAATTTGGCCCAACGCTTGGTCACCTTGGCGTTTCCAAAGGCAGGGGGCGGTGGTGATTAACTGCATGCGTCTTCGATGACCTGCTACCCTGCGCTTGCAGATGGCAAATGTCGAGGTCGTTTCAGGCGAGAGGCTCCATGCAAATCTTCTTTGCGCGATGAACCGCTCGTTGCAACCAAAACTCTCGCCTCCTCCCTCCTCCTCCTCCTCCTCCTCCTCCTCCTCCTCCTCCTCATCCGCAGTGAGGTAGACAAGCGTTCGCAGTTGCACGAAAATGGAATCATCATTGTGCACGCTGGAGTTCTAGCTCAAGTGCTTGCGCCGCATACCCATTCAAACCCTTCTGGCCCGAAGGATGCTGGAGGGATACCCGACCGTGGATCAGCAGTACATCTGTTAAATTTCCGACCCGCAGCTGTGAGACATGCGCGCCAAACGATGCGACAAAATCAGAGTGAGTGGTGTCCGAGCGGTCTTACAATGGGACCTCGGACATAATCCCATCCCTCAAAAACACGAGGCCCTCCGCCGGCCAAATCACACAGAACATCCAAGGGTACCCTCACCCCTCCCCAGGATTCGAAGAAAAAAAAAAACATCAACATAAACTTTTGGCGCTCCGCGCGGAGCGCCAAAAGTTTATGTCTTCTTCGAAGGATGCACGAGACCATCCAACTGACACGAAGAACATTGGGGCACCCTCCCCGAACCGACCTCGATCCCACACCCTGGTCCGACCGTACTCTCTCCCAGCGCGAGCGTCGTCGGAGCGGAGCCCCGGCCACGCTGTGCGGGCACGCCGTGCGGGCACTCTGTGTGGACCTCCCCCTGCGGGGCGCACTCTGCGGGGCGCACCCTGCGGGCGCGCTGCGCGGGAGCACGGTGCGTGCACGCTGACATGGGGAACACCCCCTCACTCTTACCCGCAACTGCGAGGTGCCGCGTGGGGCGAGAACTTGGGCCGCGAGAAAAGAGGGCGGATACGTCCGCAAAACATCCAGCGGAAACAGCGACGGCAAAATAGGGCGGACGGCGGCAACAAACCAGCTGGCAGAGCAGGACGGACATCCCCACCCTACCTACGACATCGCCCGAGAAGTCTGGCGGATCTGGAGCCAGGGGGGAACGACGTGGGAAGCAAGACGACGCCCGCTTCTGGCCCGCATCCAGACGACGAAAAAAACACATAAACATAAACTTTCGGCGCTCCGCGCGGATTTCTTGGATCCGCGCTGGACCACCCTCCCTGGCGCGTGGAGCGCGCCAGGGGCGGCGCCAGAGGCGCCCCCAGGGGGGCCCAGCGCGGATCCAAGAAATCTGCGCGGAGCGCCGAAAGTTTATGGTCATGGCGTTTCTCTTCTTCGAACATCAGCGGCGCGGCCCGGCGCCCGGCGGCGGCCGCGGGCCCAATGCTCCCTCTGGTGCCTCCCGGTGGCCCGCGGCCAAGAACGCACCCAACGGCTGGCGGCGGCCTGCCGGGTACAGGAACTGCACCCTCACCGGAGCCCCCGCTCTGCGGGGCGCCGCCCGGGCACGCAGGCCTCGCGGCTTGTGCCTCGAGCCGCCGCCGCCGCCGCCGCCGCGGTCCTCGATGAGCGCAGGGATCTGAGACAGAGGCACGACGGAGACCCCCATCCTCTTGAGCCAAGGGTCCTCCAGCACCTTCGGCACGTCCTCGAAGGGCACGTCCGCCACGTAGCCTTTGGCCGTGAGCTCCACCCGCCCGACGCGAGCCCTCAGCCTGGCCTTCAGGCGACCGGCGCTCTCCTCAGACCTCTCCTCGCCCCCGCTGGCTGTGCGGCTCAGCGCGCGCGCGACCGCGGAGGCGACGGCCTGTCGGCTTCGGAGCCTCTCCAGCAGCGGGTCCACAAACAGCAGGGGCGTGTAGCGTGCGCGGCCCGAGAGCGGCGACGTCCAGCTGTCGCTGCGCCGGCGTCTCTCTAGTAACGCCAGCGCGGCTGCGAGCAGCCTCGGCCCGTGCACCTCGAGCTGCCGCGCGGCGTCCTCGTGGAAGGCATGCACGTCATACTGTGCGGCAGCAGCGGACAGCTCGCTGGAGATGCGTGCCACGGCGACGCGCCGCAGAGTGCTATCGCAGGGTGCCGCTATGGGCTCGAAACGGATGCCCAGGTCCTTCTCGAGCGCCCGCAGCTGCTCCGCTGCGCGGCCGCCGAGGACGGCCACAGACTCCGTCGCTGGCGCCGACGGCTCTCCAGCGCCAGCGGCCTGGGCCATCCGACTCAGGTAGACCCCGACGGACGCTGGCGGCGACATGTGGACGACGAGCGCCGACGGAGGCAAGTCCAGACCTCGAGCCGCCAGGTCGCTGGTCACCAAGACACGGCCGCTCATCGTCCTGAACGCACTGAGCGTCTCGTCCCTCTCCGTGGTTGGGAGCTGCGCGTGTAGTGGCAGCGCGCGGTGCCGCAGCAGGGAGTGCGTGGCGAGAAAGCCCACCTGCTCGCGCGAGGAGGCGAACACTATCACCCTGCCTGCCAGCTGGCGCTCTTCCAGCAGCCACGCCAAGACACGTGCTGGGCGGGCAACCCCTCCAGCGATCTCGCAGATGTGATGCTTCAGGCCCGGCGGGAGCCGGGGCTGCCCGCCGAGCAGGTCCAGGACGGCGGGGTCCACCAGGAGACCCGCCAGCCTCTCCCGTTGCGTCGCCGAGGCCGACCCCACGAACAGCAATGTCTGCCGGGCCGCTCCGTCACCAGTTGGAGACTTCAGCAAGGAGCGCAGACCTGACGCCGCGGCCTCGCCGCGAAGCAGCGTCTCCGCCGCCTCGTCTACCACCACCACCGCGCGCACGGTCCTGGGTGCCAGCGAGCCCTCCTCGGCCATCTCGAGCACCCGCGTCGGCGTGCCGACGACGACGTGCGCGCCCTGCCTGAGCAGGGAGCGCTGCGCGTCAAGGTTCTGCCGCCCGCCGCCCTTGTACAGCAAGACCACCCTGGTGGAGCGTTCCCGGAGCTGGTGCGCCACGTGGAAGGTCTGCTCGGCCATCCCGCGCGTGGGCTCCAGAACCAGGATGGGGTCCTGTGGGGTCCACCCTTCTCTGGCGGCGCGCTCCAGCAGCGGCGCCAAGAACAGCGCCGCGCGGGCCTTGCCGCCGCGCGCCACGCCCAACACGTCCTGGCCCCCCAAAATCGCCCTGTGCACCTGCGCCTCGCCAGCGGCTGGTGGCAGCCCGAGGCGACGATGATGAGCCTGTTTTCCACCACCACCACCAGAAGTTGGAGGGGGAGGGGGTTTTCCTCCTCCTCCTCCTCCTCCTCCTCCTCCTCCTCCTCGCCTTCTCCTCCTCCTCCTCCTCGTCCTCCTCCATCTCCTCCTCCACCTCCTGCTGCTGCTCCTCCTCCTCCTCGTCCTCCTCCTCCTTCCCCCTTCCCCCCTGCAACTCATGGTGGTGGTGGTGGTGGAAAACTCGCCCATCAGACGAACCCTGTCGCGCATCTGCCGCGACAGCGGCGGCACCGCTGCCCCCGGGCCCTCGTCGCGCCGCCGGCGGCCATCGGCGGGGGCCTTCGTTGTCTCCACCGAACCAGCCCTCCTCCCTCTCTTTGTCTGCCCCTCCCGCTTGCTCCTGATGATGGGCCTGTTTTCTACCACCACAAAAAGTTTGATGGGGGAGGAGGTGGACGAGGAGGAGGAGGAGTACCAGGATTACCGCAAATACAAGAGTGATATAAGGCGTGGAACTCAAACTACCAATTGGGAAAAATGACCGCGACATATCCTGTCTAGATTCTCGCGGCGCTTTCGGGAAATGGGTTCGGCGCGTGGCTCCCCAAGACCCCTGAGCTGGGCCTGTCCGAGCCGCCCGTCTTACAGAACCAAATCCCGAAAGTTTCGTGAAAGAACGATGCGTGTGAGGGGTGGGCCCAACCTCCAGCGATGCGTAAACGTCGCCCACACGAAAGCCTAAGCGCCTTGCCGTCGACTGCTTCCAAGTACGCACAATCGCTTTTTAACGAAACGGACTCGGCAACTTTCGAAGCTGAGGACTTGCACACGCGACAGAGCCGCATACCCTCGGCCAGGACATGCTGAGTCGCGAAACGAGCGCCAACGAGAGGGGCGGGGCGAGGGAGGGGAGCGGGGGGGAGGGGCAACTGCTGCAGGCCCCTGCAGCCTCGCACTGCGGCGGGCCTCGTCCTTGGCGCGCTGCTTGGCCTCCTGCTTAGCCCTGATGACGCTCAGAGCCGCCCGCAGGGGGCGCCGTCTCACTGGCAGCGCGGTCTTCTCCACACTCGCCACTCGATGGAGGTCGTCCCGTGGGATTCGAGCTCGAGCAACGGCGGCGTCGGCAAGACGATCCACTGCTTCGTTCCCTTGGACGAGCCAAAAGGCCACTCCCCGCTGTAGAGCCTCACTCGCCTCCAGATGAGAGGCGACTTGTAGCACCGCGATTTCACCATCAGCTCGCGATAGAACATGCTTGCTCACGCCAAATGTCTGCATTGGCCGGCAGCAAGACCTGCCCGCCAGCCCCTCCATACTTCCTCGCAGTCCGCGACGAAAACGACGGCCCCGATGGCGAAACGGAGCGCCAGTTCCAGTGCTCGAAGTTCGCCACGTGGGACTGTTTGCTCCGCTCCGCACAAAGGCCCGAAAATATGAGGGCCGACGACGAGTGGCGAGAACGCGCGACAAACCAGCACTGCGAAACCCACTCGACGGAGGCGCGGATCGTGGGTCTCGCGCCCGCCTGAGACGCCCCCGAAGATCAGGAGGGGCTGTTCCGTCGTGCCTCGGCCGGGGCAAGCCTCTCCCACCGGTGCCTCCAAGCCGCAGGCCGCGGGCGTCAGCCCGCGCGTCCAGAAGCAGGGGAAGGACTCCTGCTCGACCAACGCGCGCGGGGCCAGGGCGTCGCTGTCCTCGGAAGCCTTGCCCCCGACGCTGCGCGGGCAAAGCCAGGCGCGATGAACAGCGCACTCACGCTCTGCGCGACATCGATCACGCACAGCGCCAGGCCGAAGTCCAGCCTCATGTTGTCGAAGATTCGCCCATGTGCCTCCAGAGGCTATGCTGGTGATGATTTCGGCCAGCTGCCGACCTTGGTGCGCGAGCTGAAGATTGTGAGCGAACTTGCGCAGACTCATCATGCCCGCGCCGTCTTCGAGGCCACCGCCGCCGAAGCGTTCCGCTGCTGATCGCCGTGACATCTTGTCGAGAGAAGCCTCAACCTCTGCCGGCGAAGGGCGCGCCTGGTCGAGCGCTACAACATCCGCGCACTGGAAGATCCGTGCGTGACGGCCCACAGAGCAACCATCTGAAGTTTCCCATTCCATTGCAGAAATCGGGTTCCAACCCACTCGAAATAAATAGCACGCAACAGCAGGCGCTGGCCTTCGCGTGCGACGAGAGCGATTGGCCTCGGGTAAACTACGCATACGAACGACTAACAATACTCGGCCACGCTCGGCTGCTGCCAGCGCGAAGATCAGGCGACGAGCCAGACCTGGAGCCAAGCTTGCAAGCACTGCTTGGGATGCACCAGTCCAGAATCTGCCCCTGGAAGCCTCAAACACAATACTGCGGTAGCGCACCACCAACGTCGAAGAGACCCCGCGGCAGCGGCTAGCCCCCGACGATGCACTGCCATGCTGGCGCCAAATGCACCATGCACCGCGTGCCCGTAACTTGTTGCGGCTGGAGGCCCTCGCGCTGACAGAGGACAGTCCTGCCAGAGCGCCTGGATGCATGGGCAAATCTACGCGGCTTGGGAGGGCGCGCCGCTGGGTAACCCCAAGGGGGGTGGGGGTTGGGCCCCCCCCGCCCCCCTTCCCCGATCCGTCGTCGGCCCCCCCCCCCCCTTTCCCGGCCCGTCGTCGGGCCCCCCCCCCCTTTCCCCTTTCCAAGTCAGTCGACGCCCCCACCCCCCTCCCCCCTTCTTTTACAAAGGGGGGGCCCGAATCCCCCCCCCCCGCCCTCTCCTTTGGCCGCCAAATCGACCCCCCCCCCCCTTCGCCGCGGCGCCCCCTGGCTCCGGAATCCGACCCCTGCCGCCCCTAACACTACCACCCCGACCGCCCGTAACCCTAACCCCGAACCATAACCCTAGCCCCAAACAGTACTCAGTACTCATTATTCACTACTCACTACTCGCTACTCACTACCCACTTCTCACTACTCACTGCTCACTGCTCGCGACTCACTACTCACTACCCACTACCCATTCTTCACTACTCACTACTCACTACCCACTACTCCCAACTCGCTACTCAATACTCACTATCCACTATCCACTACGCAATACTCACTGCTTACTAAACACTACTCACTACCCACTACTCACAAATCACTCATCTCTCATCACTACCCACTATCCACTACGCACAACTGAGTACTCACAATTCCCTACTCACTACTCACTGCCCACAGCTCACTATCCGATGCTCGCTACTCGCCACAGCTCATTACTCACCACTCAATACTCGCTACTCCTTACTCGCTACCCGATACGCAATATTCACTACCCACTACGCACTGCTCACTACTCAACTCACTACTCCCTACTCCCTACTCACTAGTCACGCGTCACTACTTAGTACTCACTACTCAGCACCCACTACTCACTACTCACGACTCACTACTCACTACACTACTCGCCACTCCCTGCGCACTACCCACTACTCACCACCCGCTTCTCACTTCTCACTGCTCACTAATCACTACTCCCAACTCACCACTCACTACTCACTACACTCGCTACTCAACCCTACTCGCTACTCACTATTCCCTGCCCAGTACTCACTGACTATTCCGTCCTCACTATTCACTACTCACATGCCCTACTTGCTACTCACGATTCACTACTCGCTACTCCCTACTCGCTACTCGCTACTCGCTACCCACTCCCCACTCCCCACTACTCACTACTCACTACGCACTACTCACTACTCCCTATCCGCTACTACCTACTCGCCACTCACTTCTCCCTACTCACTACTCACTACTGACTACTCCCTCCTCAGTACTCACTACTCACAATGTCCTACTCGCTACTCACTATTCACTACCTGCTACTCCCTACTCGCTACTCACTACCCACTCCCCACTACCCACTACTCACTACTCACTGCTCGCTGCTCACTACTCACTGCGAACTACTCCCTACTCACTACCCATTACTCACTCCGCACTACTCGCTACTATCTACTCACTACTCACTATCCACTACTCACTACTTACTCGTCTCTTCTCACTTCTCACTACTCACTATCCCGAGGCCAGACCCCCCGCCCCTCGCAGGAGAAGCAGCCCTCCCCGGCCCCCTGTTCGGGGCAAAGGGGGGAAGGGGGGGGGGGCGCCCTCCCTTCTCCCCTCCAGCGCCAAGGAGGGGAGGGGGGGGTCTAGAACCTCCCACCCCTTCAAGAGGGAGGGGGGGGAGTGGGTTCGGATCCCCCCCCCCCGGAAGGGAGGGAGAAGGGGGGGGGTCGAAAATCTCGCGCCCCCTTTGAGGGGGGGGGGGGGGGTTCTGCGAGCGCGCCCCCCCCCCCCTGTGCATTCAGGGTCATCCACTGGCGCGCTCTCACAGTTTGGCATGCGGACCTCCTCCTTGGACAACTCTTTCGCGCGCGGTGTCTCGAGCTTGGCGCCGACCGCCCCCTTGATCAATTCCCAGGCACGCTGTTTGAAGAACGGCTCCCATGACAATGCTGCGGCGCCGCGGGGCCCGAACCGCATGGCGCGCGACCTCCGGGAGCGCGCGTGCAACCGCGCTCTTGGGTGATAGCCTCAAGCCGACCTCCCTGACCAGCCGGGCCGCAGTCGCAGTGCTCTCGAGCAGCGCGAGTCGAACGTGGGCTCGAGATCCCGCCGCTCGCTGGCCTAAGTCACCCGCCCAAATGCGCTCCGAGAGCGCGGGGTGTGCGAGACACAGACGGCGCGTGACCTAATGCGTCATGCAACGTGCAAGCTGGGCATCGTTTTTCAGTCTTTGGACCGCGGGTCTCGCGGGCTGAAAAAGAAATGAATGCGAATCAAACTGCCCCAATGCGCGTGGGCCCAGGCAAAGTTGAAGCCCGAGAAACAACAACACTGGGGGAAAGGATTAACGCACAGCGCTGCGAGCGAGCGGCGCCCCCTCAATTGAATCATAAAACGAATCCAGATCGATGAAAGCTTGACCATGTGGAATGCTCAACTGCGTCGCCGCCTCACCCTGCAACAAACGTGCGAATGCCTCCCGCGGCGCGCTATTCTGAACGACGGCTGCGTCCCACGCGGGCCCCTCGTCGACGCTCCGCTCACGCGTGAGACTCTCACGCGCCATCGAATCAGTGCGACGCAACATGGCGAGCAACCCAATGACTCGATATCCTTCTGATTTCTTGCCGAGCAGGCGCCTCGTGCAAGTAAGCACCTGCCACGGCCAGGACAGGCCCTCCTCGACCATGCGCTACACCTCACATGGTTCGGCGAGGGCGTCGTCGGGCAGGCGCTCCATATCCACTGCTGAGATACGGTCGATGCCCAGGCCCGCCTTGGCTCTCATGGCCCTGGCGGCGCCCCGCACCTACTCAACAGCCAGTGGCGCGAGACCCTCAACCTGAACGTGCTCACGTATGAAACTGCAGTGTCATCCAGCTCCTGCAAGGAAATGATGAAGAATGCCACAGCTCGTGCCGCCTGGTGACTTTCTTATCGGTAATCTTTATACGATGTACATAACAATGCGGATGAAGGTGGTGCTCATATTGAAAAAGGAACTGGATCTCTGTGGAAGAAGAGGAGGAGGAGGAAAAGGAGGAAGACCCCCCCCTCAATTTATGGTGGTGGTGGAAAACAAGCCCATCACCTGATCCTGCCAAGCCCTGAAAGAGGGGTGGGCCTCTGGCACCCTGAGCTGATCCAGGGGCCCGAGCCATAAGAAGACGGCCTCTTTTCTACGTTTCGGTTTTGTTTGTGCCCCAACGGCAATCGTGTGAGCCCGAAATACACCGATCCGCCGTGATTGCGGCGGGCTGGGTTGCGTTGGAATGCCTCTGTTGTCTGGTCAAACTTATTGTAATATTTCTAAGGCCGAACCCCACCCTCGCAGCACGCGTCGGCCAAAAAATGCCTCCAGCGACGCCCTTAGTGGTGAAACACATTGAAAGACCAACAACGCATACATGTGCTCGGCGGTTAGAGATAGCCTCGGGAAAGCATCAGAGAGCCTCACGAAGCCACCAAGGCGCTCCAAACCCGCCCTAAGAGCGCCCCAAGGCAGCCCCAAGATTGCCGGAAGACCCCCCAGGACGGCATCGACCAGAGACGGTCCCGAAACACACCCAGTCGCCCAACGATTAATCAACCGAGCCTTCTCTGGAGAACCCTACAGACGTATCGAGCCCAGGATGGCCCCGAGTTCCCCGACGGCCCCTAACGGGCCCTCAATACCCAAGAAGCCCCATAAGAGGCCTCCAGGGTGGCTCAAGCCTCCAAAGGGCACGGAATAAACCCCCAAGAATTTCTAACATATAATCAAGAAGGAGGACGGAGAAAAGGATGAGGAAGGAGAAATGAAGACAAGGATGCGCGTCCTAACCCGCGTCAGTTCAAACAGAGCGCTGTGCTGGAGCGGAGCTTAAGCTCAACCTCCTTCCTGCTGCGCTGATGCGCTAGTGCGCTGCTACGCTGGGCTACCCCGATCCCCAAACTTTGTGTGGGGTGTTCGACTGGCCAAAACATTTTGGGCCAAACTCGGCGATATATATATATATATGTATACGATGGGCAGGCGTCCATCCTTGATAGTGGTGCCTCCGAATTGCAACCTGGGGGTGTATCCTTGTCTGAGCGGCCAGTTGGTTTTGAGAAGCTCGATACTTGCAAGCAAGAAATCGCCTGAGAGTGTTTGCCGCAGGCAGCTTGATACAGGATAATGGTTGGACAGGAGGACGAGGTGGAGTGAGCAGGGGGAGGGGGAAGGCGGGAGGGAGGATGGATGGGCGGGGGCGCGATAGCAGCGGCCGCCTTTCCCCTCAGGCTCCTGACGAGCGGACTGAGACTGTGAAAGCTCGAGCGCTTGAGCAAACAACTGTTTTGTCGAGCGAAAACAATATCAATGACACGCCGCCTTGCGGAGCCCATCAACATACTACCGTTGAAGAAACACCTGGCTTGCAGACAAAAACGAAGGAGTACCACGCTGACGGGCTCCTGACTCGGCGACTCCGAAGGGGGTGGTTCGCAGAAGCTGTGGCTTGCAACCCGCACCCGGGGGGGGCGGGCGAGGACGCCCTGACGAGGGCTCAGCAAACGCTTGGCGCAACATGGTTGCCTCCTGAGCCCCAACGGCGCCGATCGCAAACCGCATCCCTTCGTAACCACATCCTCTGTAGTCGCCGACCGATGGCGGCGTGCCATTGATACTGTTTCCCCCTCCCTATCTTTGACCCGCCTCTGTTTCGATCGAAGCCTCGTTGGACGAGAGGGGGCACAACGAAAAGGGGGCTCGCGAATCCGCTGCACGCAGCCGGCTTCCCAACGCCTCCAGGCGCTGGGAGCCAACGCCTATACCTAGGAGCGCGCTTGGGCGGCGGGACCGAACCTGGCTGCACGCAGCAGATATCGCACCCACCCCTCCCCCCGAAAAACGAAATACTTCAGAGCAAAAACCCCAATCAATGGATGGTTGTCGATAAAAGAGATCGTCCAGGAACCCGGGAACCCGGAACCCACCGAAATCGGCCCGAACCCAGGAGCACGGAACCAGGAACCCGGGAATCTTTATTTTCGGCGATAATGGGCATTATAAGGGCGGGGAAGGGGCCAAGGGAGGGGGGTATAATGTAACGCCTCCCCCCCGCCGTATGCCCGATGTGCACGGCGGCAGTGCCCGGAGCGCACTGGGGGGGAGGGGCGTCACGTTATAGCTGGGTGGGAGGGGGGGTCGGTGGCTATAATGCCCATTATGCTCCAAGCATTAAAGGAACACGCTCCACGGATCAGCGATCCATGGATTTGGCGCGCGGTTGCCAAATCCATGGCTCGGGGGGTGTGCCCTCCCCAAAATGCGGCCGAAGCCGCTCCTCGTTGGGCGGCGGAGGTCCGCGATTTCCCCTGGTCGCTAGTTCAAGCCCCTTTGATTGAGTATCGTTTTTTCGATCCCCATCCCCAGCGGCATGGCCTGGGCCCCACTGGCCGATTTACCCCCCTAGATGGGGATATAGGCCGTCCCCTTCGGGTTTCGAGGGGTGTATCCCAAACTGGTGTGGTTATTTGGTGGGGGCCTCGAAGGGGATGGGGATGGGGATGGGGATCGGATAAACGACACTGATTGATCCATGTCTGCGATCGCCTGAGAGGGGAGGGGGCCCTGCCGCCCACCCCGAGCCGCGGAGGCAGCAGCGGCAGCAGCACGGGCCCCGGCAGCCTCCCCCCGGCCACCGCCCGCGGCGGCCGCGCGCGGCGCGCCCAACGCCCTCCGCGCGCCCGCGGCCGCGCCGCGAGTGCGCCGCGGCAGCATCGTGGCGCCATGCCGCGCCCGGGCCGCGCGGCGAGGCGCGGGGGGGCCGCGCGGTACTGCCCGGACTCTGGATCCGCCGTATTCTGTCGAGCAGGGACTGGCCGTCCCGGCATTCCCATAGGCCTACCACGACATGTCCTCAGAACCCAAGAACGTGATAAGAGCCAAAGACAGTGTTCTTAGAACATGAGCCCCGTGTGTTAAAACAAGACAGTCTCAGCCAGAAGTGTTCTAAGAACATTTCGTGCAGACCACACAAGGTTCCTAGAACATTCTGTGGTAGGCCTATAGGCGAGCCAAAACGCCTCGCCACTGCTTGATCATGGTCGATCTTCCGACTTGCACTTGCGTCGGAGGTGCCCCCCGCATGGTGCGACAAGGCGATCGCAGGCTCTACCCTCCCCTCCTCCTGCTTGCGCATCATCGACCCTCCATCTCGTCGTCGTCCTCCACCTCCTCCTCGGCCTTCTCGCCAGCCATCGAGGTCGGGTCACTGGCTCCCTCCAGGCGTATATCCTGACCTGGTTTTTCAAGTTGCGCCCAGTCGTGACCACGAAGGCCAACCCAGCAGGACAAACATCAACAACAAACGCCGAACCCAGCCGTGGTCGCCGTCGCCGCCGACTGAGCAACGACGTATACAACGACGAACGACGCCCGTACCACTCCTTCCATGCCGCCCAAATGGAGTCCAAGTAGATGGCGTCGGTGGGTCGCGCCGCATCGCAGATGCATCGTCGATGTGGATCGATGTGGAACCAGATTTTCTCCACGCTGACGTCCCCGATGCATCACCGACGTCGCCGTGGGGAAAAATCAGGTTCCTCCTTCCCCTCCCCCTCCCCTTCCTCCTCTCGTCCTCCTCCTCCTCCTCCTCCTCCTCCTCCTCCCCATTCCATTCCAATACTGTCCTTATAAATAGCTCCCCCATGTCGCACCCCGAGGCCAGTCTGAAGGGTGGCTCTGGGGGTTCGCCTGAGGCTTCCTTACCATTCATGAGTCCGAAGCTTGAAGGCTGGCAACAATTTCACAGATGGAAGGTGGAACACTTCCGAAATGTGGCTCTCGCCCTGGCACCGCCAACATTCGTTGTAAAAACTACCAACACTTCACGGAGTGGGGGTGGGTCGTTTGCAGCATGTGTCTCTCGCCTTTGCGCCGCGCGCATTCGTCTTAAACAGTTGCAAGAGCTTTACGGGTTGAAGGCGGTTCCTTTTCAAAATGTGGCTCTCGCCTCAGCGCCGCGCACATCCGTCGTAAACAGTTGCAGGGGCTTCACGCATTCCCATGGTTAACGTACAAGAAATGGCGTTTTGGAGAGATTCAGGTCTGTCAGGGCGCCACAGTTACGTTGATTCGCGGTGCTGAAGTCCCACGAATGGCGCCTCACCGCTTAGGATTGTCACGACGCAACAGACAAGTTGATTCGTTGCGTTGGAGTCCCGAGAATGGTTGTCTTCCAAGCGGGCCGTTTCCGAATCATAATGTCACACTTCACAGAATCTTCGAACGGCTGTCTTCCAACGGGGCACCTCCCTCAGTGGAAATGAATCCCTGTGAGGGCCTGTGAAGAGGGAGCGTGGAGGGAGGGTCGATACCAGCATCGTTCATGCGTCTTGGATTTATACTGGTCCTCATCCTCCTCCTCCTCCTCCTCCTCCTCCTCCTCTCTGCTCCTCCTCCTGCTCCTCCATCGTCCTCCTCTCCTGACCCCCCCGCAGATTGATCCTACCAGCCGGGGGCTCTCCTCGGGCTCTCCCCGCACCTCGGGGCCACTCGCCCGGAAGTCGGCCTGCGCGGGCGAGGGCAGGGAGGCGAGACGCAGGGGAGGGGGGGGGGAGAGATCTTCGTCTCCCGGGGCGCCCTCGCCGCCGCGGCCGGGCTCCGCCCAAGGCCCCGGGTCAGAGGGCCCCTGGAGAGGTCGGGGGGTCGACGCCTGGCGGGGAGGGGAAGGGAAGAGACGGGGGGGGGCCAACAGGGCACCTGAGTTTCGATGCCGGAAGAGAATAAAAGGGGAACGTGGATGGTTCAAAAACGGACAAGGTGGTAGGGGAGCTCGTTTTTATCATCGGACACAAAGAGCGCTAACAGGACAGGAATACAGCAGGTGGGTCCCTGCCCAATACAGTTGTTTTAGAGGTGGGATCTTCCCCAACAGATTTGTATTACTAATTGTACCATCATTAATAAGACTCTGGTAGGGGTGGATCCATCTCTGATGGGGCTTCATTAGAAATGGGCCCATCCCTAGTAGGAGTACTTTGGTGGTGGCCGCACCCCTTTATACATGCTGTTACACAAGGCTCCAAATCTCATGATGCTGGTACACAAGTGGTTTCTTCCCCCATCGGTTTTTATCCGAGGTAGCGCGAGTTACATATTGATTTCGATTGCGTGGATTACGTCTATAATACTGCTATGTTCAGCTTTTCAAGAGGATTGCATGTGTGGGAAATTGACAAAGCGATTCCTACCGTGTGGGCTTCATATCGGAGATCCGTGCGTCTTTACAATAGGTCTTGTAGATCATTTGCATGATGAATTCTATTGCGCGGACGTGTCTCCATCCCTGAAAGGATGGTATTTCAAGTGACTCCGCCTTTGCCGAGATCCTTTACGAGGTGGATCACAGCCACCTCTAGCCGAATATCTTGAAGGACGAATCCTTGCTTTAGAACCGTCTTTTAGAGGTGGTTCCGTTCCCCATCGGATCCAAATAGAGGTGGATCCGCCTGTGGTCCTATTGGGGGGTCCACCTTGAATGCGATCTCCATTCGAAGCGACATCACCTTCAATGGGGCCCTTTTCCAGGTGGCTCCATCCTTAACACGATCCCAGTAGAGGTAGGTTAAGGATAAAAGCTCGATGACGGATTGCTGCATCCTCGATCGGATTCTGTTGGAGGTGGATCAACCTCTGATGAGATTTTCATGAGCGGTTTGTCCAACCCCAATTTGATTATCTTAGAGGTGGCTGGCTGCACCCCTTCATACGATCTTACTACAAGTGGCTCCAAACCAAATGCGACTCTGCCACGGCTTGGATTACAAGCGACTCCCTCGCTGATCGGATTTTATCAGAAGTGGCGCGATTTACTGATTGATTTCTGGTGTGGTTTACACATGTAATCCTGGTTTTTGGGCGCGGCTTTTCAACAGGATTCCTTTTGTGTGCGATTTACAACGTGATTCGTGATTCATAATGTGTGTACTAGAAATTCAGCCTTCTTGTGCGACTTTACACGCGGACTCCTATTGTAGGGGCTGTACAAATTAGGTTATCTTAGGTGGTGGTGCCCCCCGTCCCAAGAAAGGTTATAGTACAACCGGCCTCGCCTTTAACCGGTTTCTAATGGAAGTGGTCGCAGCCACCTCTAATCGAATAGCATGAGAGGTGGATCCATCCCTAATCGGATTACATTAAGAAGGCGGCTCGATTTCCAATCGGTTCCAACTAGAACTGGATCGACGTCTAATAGCATGCTGATAAAAGTGGACCCGCCTTCATTGGAATTTCAAGACATATGGCTTCATCCTAAAGAAGATTCCTTTAGAGGCGGGTCCGCCTCCGACTAGATTCTATCAGTGGCAAATATTATCTTTTATGGTATGCTATTACGGATTGCTTTCTGAAAGGGTGCGAAGTGGGTCCACCTCCCATCTAATCCTTTTTCAAGATGAGACCGCTTGGAGCGAAATTCTCTGAAAAAAGCATCCACCTCTATTTGGATGCTGCGGGAACTAGGGCCAAACCTCTGATATAATCAAATTCGGGATGCATCCACCCCTCATGAGATTCGATTGGAGGTGGCTGCGACCCATCTCTAGTAGAACCGAATTGAAGGCGGAGCCACCTGTAATATAATGTTTTTTCTATAAGGATGAGACCACCTCCACACAATATACTCTATATACAAACTCGAACCACGCGCGTTTCGCGCGCGCGAAGGTTCTAGCAGGCCCCAGGCCTTGACGAGTGCACTGCTCCACTGAAGTAGTGGACCACAAGTGGATTGAACGGGAAGTGAAAAAGTGTCCATAACACTGAACGCATTATGGGCAATGAGAAGTCCACGCATGTCGATTCGCATTCTGGAAGGCTTGCGGGGAAGATCGTTGCGCAGGGGGGCGGAGGCCTGGTGAATCGGGTTCCAAGAAAGCCTTCTGGGAACATGGATATTGGGGGCGTCTTAGGGAGCCTGTTGGGGCGCGCCGTCATCGTCGTCGTCGTCGTCGTAATGTCGTCGTCGTCTCTTGGGGCGCGCCGTCGTCGTCGTCATCGTCGTCGTCGTCGTCATCGTCTTCGTCGTGTCGTCGTCTTCGTCGTCGTCGTATGGACCCCTCCCAGGATCCATCCGGCGCAGTTTTCCACTCCAGGTCGAAGCCCGACGACCCCAGGGCCCGAGAACGACCCCCGAAGGCAGGCGCCGAACAACCGTTTCGAACATCGGGGTTATGTTCGTCGTCGTCGTCGCCGCCGCCGTCGTCGTCGTCGGCAGAGAAGGCGATCAGTCATGTTCCCAATCAACTTCCCTGACAACTCTCTGGTAGCGTGATGGTGCTTCGGAGCCTCCTGAGACTCTCGGGCCCATGATGAACTATGTCCCTGGAAGGCTTTCTGGAGACATGATTTGTTGGGGTGTGTTGGGTGGCCTCTCGCGCGTTCCCTGGAAGCCCCTTGGGGGCAGCTTAGGGCTTCCATGGGGCCTTTTGGGGGCCTCACGGGGCTTCATGGGAGCCTCTTGGTGGCCTCTGGGGGCCTAGTGGTGGACTCTAGGGCCAGAGACCTCGAAATATCGGTTCGTGGTCCCCCTCTGGGCCCCTTCTTGGGGCACACTTGGGTTGTCTGGGGAGCCTCCTGGGCCGTCTTGGGGCCCTCTTCGGGGCCTCGTGGGCCGTCTTGGGAACGCCAAAAACCTCCAAAAACAATCAGAAAATGTATGAATGTTGCCTCGCAGGGCTCTCTTGGAGAGCCTCTTGAGGCCGTCCTGGAGCGTGTTGGGGTCCTCGTCGGCCGTCTTGAGGGCATCTTGGGCGTCTTCGGGACCTCTTGGGTCCGTCCTGGGCCCTCTTGGGACCCCTCTCAGCCTGTCGTGGCCCGTTTCGAAGCGGGCCCGGGCCGTCTTGGGAGCTCTGGGACCCCCGAAGAACTCCTCGGGGGGCGCCAATGGGAGGTACAAGCACCAGCCCGGTCCCCCAAGCCTACTCCGCTACATCTATATATATATAGAGAGAGAAAGAGAGATATAGATAGATAGAGATACACACAAGTCTATATTTAAGCAGAGGGAGAGAGATACCGGTGTGTATATATGTACATACATGTATATTTGTGTATGTATACATGTATCGGTGTACATATGTATGTGTATATATACATGGTTTTATTTATGTATACATACTTTAACTAAATATATGTCTTATTGTATATGCATAAGTATATAAGTATGCATGTGCATGCTTATGTCTATTTACATGTATATGTATACGTATATTGGTATGTATATGCATATGTCTATACATTCCCACGACAAGGAACCCTAGTGTAAAGTCGCACACAGTGATTCGATGTGGCATCCACACACTGGTAATCAATTTGTAAACCGCCAACTCAAAGAACCTTGTTGAAAAGCACCATAGAAAGGAGGCCATCTGTAATCACCGCACTCGGAGTTAACATGTACGTCGCGCCACCTCGGTTAAAATCGGATCAGGGAGGGAGCCGCTTGCAATCTAATCCTTAACCGAATCCTATCAGGCGTGGAGCCGCCTGTGATAAAATCATATGAGCGGTGGACCCACCTCCCAAATAATTTTATCAGGGATGGGCCCATCGCTAAAGTAATCCTATTAGAAATGGATTTGCCTCAAACATAGTCCTATTGATAATGGAGAAATCCGCGATACAATCCAATTGAGGAAGGACACAGCTCTAACATAATCCTATTAAAACTGGATCCACCTCCACCAGGATCAAATTAAGGATGGCACCACCGGGAATCTACGTCTATTACATGTGAGCCCAACTATACATGGATCCACCTGCATTTGAATCCAATTGGAAAGCTCAGCCACCCCTAATAGAACATGATTAAGAACGGAGCCGCCTGTAACACAATCCTTTTAGGGATGGCGGAACCTCCACACAATAATACTTCAAAATCTACAAACCCTACAGGAATATCAGCTAGCGTTGACTCCAAATAGATGTGACGACTCAAATCAAAGAACCAGAGGAATCGAGCATGCTTGGAATCCGCAACTCAGCAAGCAAGCAAGCGTGCAAACGCGCAAGCAAGCAAGCAAGCAAGCATACATAAGGGGGTGTGCCATTGGAAAGGGGGGGGATAGGCAAAGGCATAGGCATAGGCATAGGCATAGCGATAGGAATTAGGGGGGGGCGTAGGAATGGGGGGGGGGGGGCAACGGACCGATTAGTAGGGTTTGAGCTATGACTCCTATAGGACAATTCTATGTTGAGAAAAGCCTGTTATAAACTCGCGCCAAGAAATTCTATGTGTAATCCACCCGACAGAAATCAAGTCGACAATCACCCATAAAGGAATCCTATTGAAAAGCAGCATAGAAGGATTCGCTGTGTAATACAAACAAGAGAAATCAACATGTAAATCGCCCACTAAAAAACATCAAATCTAAAATCCACGCAAACAGATTCTGCTTGTAGCCCACATCATAAAAGCAATGTGTGAATTGCCCTCCACATGACTTCCTGTGAAAAGGAGTCGAAAAAGTTCTGGACCCCCTTGAACAAAAAACAAAACGACCAGGAATCCGTAATTAGCCCTTCCCGTTTTTACTTGTTTTGTTTTTGGACTGGGGCGGAGCGGGGGAGAAACACAAAACAAAACTGGAAGGGCGATGTGTTTGTTTGTTGTTTCGTTTTTTTCTTCCTGGAGATCCAGAACTTCCCCTGCTCCCTTCCAAAGAAAATCCACCTGGGCGATTTACATATTGTTTGCTACCATGTGGATTACACATCGAATCCTTTTGAGGCGAATTCCAAAAGGAGCAAAGAGGGTGTCGCACGGGAGTCGCATGCCACCAATTTGTACTTTTGAGCTCGCTTCATTTTCCTTTCTTCTCTTTCTTCTATTTTTCTGCATCATCAAAAGGCTCAGGTACTCACAGCGCTCCTTCCTGCAACAGGGAGGGGTAAGAGAAAGAGGAGGGCAGGGACAGGGAAAAGGCGGGGAAGAGAAAGACGCGGAATGCGGGAGATAATCATGAAACGGCACGAGGGGTTCAAGGAACTGGAGGACGGAATGGATGAGAAAAGGGGCCAGGAGGGAGGCAGACAGGATTCCCCGGAGTTGGATTTTCGCCTGCAGCTTTTTTTCAAAATGCTGCTCTCGCTGAGGCGCCGGCCTCATTTTCGGGCCCCGCTCGTTCCGAATCGTGCTCCCGCTGCAGCGCTGGCCTCATTTCCGTGCTTCCGCTCGTTCCGACTCGTGCTCCCGCTGCAGCGCGGGCGTCATTTTCCGTGCCATGCCATGGCATGCAATGCAATGCTAGGTTGCGTTCCGCTGCGCGATGCCATGCCTTCAGCTGACCCTGTGGTATGCAATGCTTAAGAGCCACGTCGTGCTATGCCATGCTACGCTTTGATCTTCAACGCCTCGCTATGCAATGTTATGTTCGGGGCCGCTGTGCGATGCCATGCTTTGCGTTGCAAAGCTTTGTGATGCAATTCTTCACTACGCCACGCCACGCCATGCTGTGAGGTTTGGGTGGCCCTGGCGCAAGGTTTGGGTGGGGCCCCTGGGCTCCGCTGGGCCTCGTGAGGGGTGCCCTGGGGGCCAGCGGATCAGGCCTCCCTTGGAAAACGGGGGCCGCGTTGGGCCCAGGTGCACCTCTGGCGAGGCCCGAGGCACGGGCCCTCGGAGAGCTCGCCAGGGCCCTGCGGACCGTGGCAGCGGCTGCCGGCGAGGGGTCAGAACCTCATGGAATTGTCCGTGTGCAGGAAGACCTCGCCGCCGCACCGCTGCCACTCCTGCTCGATGCCGTCCATGTGCGCCATGCCCACCACGGCGACGATGCGACCAGGGGGGCACTCGACCAGCAGCTCCTCCGCCATGCTCACGTCGCGCTGTCGGACCATGACCGCCATCACTCCTGGCATCACGTCGCACAGGTAGTCGCGGAACGCCGCGATCTGCCTTCGATTCTTCAGCCTCTCCACGAAGGAGGAGAGCCCCTCGAGGCTATCCTCCCCTAGCACACGCTCCAGCTCTGGCGGCGGTGGCGGCGGGCTGGCCAGCAGACTCCACGACACCTCCGACAGGGCCTCCCTCAAGCGCCCGAGCGTCTGGTCGATGTCGCGGTCGCCATAGCAGACCGGCAGCCCGCGCCTGTCGGCCTCTTCCAGGGCGGCCCTGAAATCCACCCCGGGCACCAGACCGTACTGCCGCAGGACGGCGTAGAGCCCCGCAAAGCCCAGCTTCATGAGCACCTCCACGCCGAGGCCCGGGCGCGCGCCGCTGCGCAGCAGAAGACCCTGCAAATCCCTCAGGATCTTTTTGCCGAGGCCGGCGCCCGGGTTGTCGCTGCCAGCGCTGCGCAGTCGCTTTGCGCGCTTACGGCAGAGCTCCACCAGCACACGGTCGGGCTGGACAGCGTGAATGGCATCCCGGACGTCGTCGGCGCTCCGCCTGGAGACGTGGGAGGTGCCGATCAGGTAGACCTCCCTCTCTGCGGCGCTGTCCCTGAGGTAGCTCACCGTTTCTGGGTTGAGTCCTGCGTGTCGTTTCACCGACCCCCATCCCCAGCGGCGTGGCCTGGGCCCCACTGGCCGATCTGACCCCCTGGATGGGGGAGATAGGCCGCTCCCTTCGGGCTTCGAGGAGTGCATGCCCCAACTGGGGTGGTAATTTGGTGGGGGTCTCGAAGGGGATGGGGATGGGGAGGGGGATCGGATGCCCGATGCCGAAGTCCGCCGGAGGAGCCGGACGCCGCCCTAGAGGCCTGTGCCGCCCGCGCCGCCAGCGGCCGCGCTGCCTCCCGCGCGAGGCGCCGCCGCAGTGCCGCGGCAGTGGCCGCCGCCGCCGCCATCTGGCGCGGAGAGGGGCGGGCCCAAGCCCCCTCCAACGTGCCAGGGCCGAAATGGCTGCAGGGACCACGCGCGCACACACGCACACACTCGCTGGCTTTGCGGCCCTGCGCGCAGCGGCAGGGCGGAGCCAGTCGAGGAACAACCATCGCGCGCGCGTCTAGTAGCGCCCACACACACACACATACACACGCCTGCACGCACGCACGCACGCACGCACACACGCACGCACACACGCACACGGCTTGCCCCACCCACGGAGCTCAACGCACAAGCTGAGGCGACGACATCTGGGCCTTCTTCCACAGCAGTGTCCTTCAGACCAGCTCGCACTTGTCCCCCGCGCACGCCCCCCACGGCGCAGAGCACTCGTCGACACCAACTGGCTTGCCTTGACCCCGCCGACCTCGTGGACACCCCTGGACCCACAGTTCGTGACGCCAGCGTCTGCGACGACACTGCTCGGTGTGAGAAGGGGCCGATGAGGAGGCCGCCGACAGACTGCCCCAGCTTGCACCCGTAGATTTCATAACAAGCCTTTCTCCTCGTGGGCCGTGGCCCTGCCCGTCACGCCCAAGTGGGAGCGGATGCCCCCTCGCTGGGTCGTCCTGGGTCCTGTGGCACCGTGCGGACGGGGCCAGACTGGCGCGCGCTCGACCTCGAGAGGAGGAGGAGGAGGAGGAGGAGGAGGAGGAGGAGGAGGAGGAGGAGGAGGAGGAGGAGGAGGAGGAGGAGGACGCCGCTGGCGGCGAGGTCGAAGAACGTCGCACGTGCTCTCACGCCGCACCGGTTCCCGAGTACCCAGCCAGGTGTCCTCTTCTCGACCCCCCATCCATCCTCCCGCTGCCCATCTTCCCTGATCCCCATCCTCCTCCGCCTCCTCCTCCTCCTCCTCCTCATCCATTCCTTTTCCTTATAAATCAGTCCTCCCTGTCGCACCCCGAGGCCAGTGAGAAGGGCGGGGCCAAGCGTTTCGTTTGAGTTTCAGAGATGGAGGGCGGATCGCTTCCAAAATGCGACTCTCGCATTAGCGCCACGCACACTCGTTGCAAACATTGGCAAAAGTTTCACAGATTGAGGGCGGGTGGTTTTCAAAAGGCGGCTCTCGCCTTAGCGCCGCGCGCCTTCGTTTAAACAGATGCAGCAGTTTCACGGATTGAGGGCAAGTGGTTTTCGAAATATGGTTCTCGCCTTAGCGCCGCGCACATTCGTTATAAACATTAGCAAGAGTTTCGCGGACTAGCGGCGGTTCCTTTTCAACATGTGGCTCTCGCCTCAGCGCCACGCATTTTCGTTTCAAACATGCACAGAGGTTTCATGGATTGAAGGCGGTTAGTTTTCAAAATGTGGTTCTCGCCAGAGCGCCGCGGACATTCGCTTTTAAACAAATGTCAAGGCTTCATGTATTGAGGGCACTTCCTTTTCAAAATGTGGTTCTCGCCTTAGCGCCGCGCGCATTCGCTTTCAACATAAGCAAAGCAGTTTCACGGATTGAGAGCGGTTCCTTTTCAAGATGTGGCTCTCACCTTAGCGCCGCGCACATTCGGCCTAAAACTCTGCAAGCGTTACACAGATTCTCATGGCTAACTCACCAGAAATGGTGTTTTGGAGCGAATCAGAGTTGTCAGGGCGCAACACTTACTATGATTCGAGGTGTTGAATGTACAGGGCTGGTGTTCTGGAAAGATTTAGGACCGTCAAAACGCAACATCCAGGTTGACTCGTTGCACTGAAGTCTTGAGAATGGTGTCTTGGTACGCTTCAGGGTTTTCACACGATTGTCCGCCAGCGGTGCGCTTCCCCCAATGGAAATGCATCCCTGTAGGGCAACAGGACCGCACGGACGAGGGCGGGGAGGAGAAGGAGGAGGAGCTGACATTGCAATTGTGGAGGCACGCCTGGCAGGAGGAGGCGGAGGCGGGCGGCTGCCGGCCCACTGGGCGGTGCAGGAATCGCTTAGAATGCCGCAAAGCGGCCAGAGGAGGAGGACGACGACGACGACGAAGACGAGGAGGAAGAGATCTCTGCGAAGGCAGCCCCTGTTGGTCGGCTGCGCCCCCCCGGGGTTCCGCGCGCGGCTCACACCAGCAGCCTCCGGATCGGCGCGGAGCCCCTGGCCGCCTCGGCCAGCTCCGGGAACTTGCTAGCGCGCAGTCTCACGCCGACGCTCGAAGAGGAAGAAACATACAAACATAAACTGTCGGAACTCAGACAATTGATGTTTATGCAATTGCTTCCTCTTCGATATGCGCGCCAGGAGCCGCAGGGAGCGGAGACTCGATCGTCCCGCCAGGCAGCGCTGCACCAGCCGGCGAGGCTCCTGCTGCTGCAACTGGCCCAGCCCCACCAGCAGCTGATTGGCCTCGCCCCAATGCCTGCGCGGCAGCCACGCCTCCATCGCGACGCGGGTCTCCTCGAGACTCTTAGAGAAACCAACAGCAATATAAAAAGACACTTTTGGAGGTCCGCGCGGATCACTGAGATCGGCGCTGGCAAGGCCTCCTGCCCCGCCATGGGAGCGCTCCGCACGTCAAGGAGAGTACCTAGGCGAATCCGAGAAATCCGCGCGGACCTCCAGAACTTTGTGTTTGTGCAGTTGCTTCTTCTTCTTCGATCCTCGGGGCCACTCGTCTGCACCCATCCAAGCGCGTTGGCAATGCGGTGCACGTGCGTGTCGACGCAGATCCCCTCCTCGACACCAAACGCCGACTGCATCGTCAGGTGCGCCATCTTCGGCCCGACGCCAGGCAGTGCCACGAGCTCCTCCAGCGTCCGTGGGACCCTGCCGCCGTGGTGTTTCAGACAGATCTTGGCCGTGGCCCTGATATTCTTCGCCTTGGTCGCGTAGAAGCCCACGGGCGAGATCAGCTTCGCAAGACGCGCCTCCGTCGTCTTGGCGAGGCTGGCCACGGAGTTCCCGTGCCTGCGGAGGTTGGACATGGCGGCGGCCGTCATCTGGTCCCGTGTGAGCGAAGAGAGCATGGCCGCAACCAAACACTGCCACTCCGCGTCCGCCACTGAGGCGCGCCGGTCTGCCAGGCGGTCGCAGCCGATCGTGTCCACTGGCGCGCCCCCTGCCGCCCGGATCTCCTGAGGGGCAACGGTATGGGGGGGACCCGCGCAGGGGGGGAAGCATCGAACTGGGAACGGCGATACGTCGACGGCAGATCAGCGATGGGCCCCTGACAGCGAATCCACAAAGGTCCTGGGCGGGGTGGGCTATCAGACCAGCATCGGCGATCAGCGGGCCGATCCATTTCCCCCCCTGTGCCAGTGCCACCTTCAAGAGCGGCGAACATATACGCATCCGCACCCCCTCGCGGTCTGGATTCCGGGGCGCCATCCCGAGGACACGCGGCCGCGCTGGCACGTTCCGCGCGGGGCATTCGCGAGAAAACGCCCCCCTATCCGCACGGGGTGGCGTCCCAGTGGCCTGGCCTACGAGGCAACGGATACGGATATGTCTTTCGCCAAAGTGCCACGATTGGGTCTTACAGCGCGGCTCCAGACTATCTGAAAGTGTGGTACAGCAGCTCGACGCAGCAGACCGCGAGCTACGCTCGGTACAACGACGGGCCGGACACACGAACGTGTTGTCTACTGGACGCAGGAGGCTCACGTAGAGGGGGCCGCAGATTTTAAACCATTGTACTTCAGTTTGTCGTCATGGTGTACAGCATATGCTCTCTAGACTTCGCTTCGGCAGACGGTCCAAATAACATGTCTTTCGCCCACGAGCCCTGGCATTGCCCCAGATCTCCACGATGCATGGCCAGTCCGCCTTCCACGCCGCTGGCGGCCTCGGGCGACGCGGACTGGGCGCTGAGGCCCCAGCGCCGAGTGGCGCCGGTCTGGGCCGCCGCTTGGTCGCGGCTCCTGTCGCCTGGCGGGCGCGCCCAGCGACAGGATCAACGACGGCGACCTCCTCTTCCTCCTCCTCCTCCTCCTCCTGCTCCTCCTCCTGCTCCTCCTCCTATTCCTGCGCCTCCTGCGCCTCCTGCGCCTCCTCCTCCTCCTCCTCCTCCTCCTCCTCCTGCTCCTTCTCCTCCTCGTACCCCTCCTATTCGTCCTCGCATCGGTCTTGGTCCTGGCCCTCCTATTCGTTGACGTCCACGTCCACGTCCTCGTCCTCAACGTGTTCCTCCTCCTCGCTATTCCTGATCCCCACCTGCCCCCCCAAAAAATGTGAAGAGGGATAGAGGATGAGGGGGGTGATGATGAGACCGATAATGATGATTGCCAAGATGCTGCTGGCACACTGTGACGATAGCGATGGTGGTGGTGATGATCCGTGCTGGCGATGTTCCCGCGCGCCTGCGGGCGAGGCCTACGCTGCCAAGCGCATGATCCGAATGTTGAGTAGAGACCGACCGTCCCGGCATTCCTATAGGCCTATCACGATATGTTCTTAGAACCCCCAAATGTTCTTATAACAAAACCAGTGTTCTTGGAACACGAGCCCGATGTATTAAAACAAAACAGTCCCAGCCAGAAATGTCCTAAGAACATTTCGCTGAAACCACAAAAGGTTTTCAGAACATGATTTTGTAATTCGGCCTATGGCGAGCCAAGACGCTTCACCGCTGCTTCATAATGCGGAGGAAGGGGATGACTACGGAGGGGAGAGGAAGAACAAGGAAGCAACTGAGGCGGAGGGACGAGCGGCGGCGGCAGGAGGAAGGGTTGGGGGAGGGGCAGGGGGAGGCGGGGGAGAAGGGTGACGATAAGATGATACTCATGATGGCGAGGAGGAGGCGGAGGAGGAGGAGGGGGAGGAGGAGGAGGGGGAGGAGGAGGAGGAGGAGGAGGCGGAGGAGGAAGAGGAGGAGGAGGAGGAGGCGGAGGAGGAGGAGGGGGGGGGCTCTGCAGAGCCTCGAGGGAGGGCAGTGCCCAGGGGAGCCTTGGTCGCCACGCTGGCCGTCGCCGCCCTCCGCGGGCGCGCCAGCACGCGTCCTGAGGCCGAACGTTAGGCCGGCCTCGCAGGCAGCGAGGTGCGCGGGAAGACCCTGGAGCTTCCTCCTAGCACGCTCCTCGGCCTCTTCCGCCTGCTCCGCCCCTCCCCCCTCTCTGCCCACCGACGACTACGCGCACCGTGAGTGCAACTCTCCTCTCCCCCCTGATCATGTCCGGCGGTACCGCCGCCTCACTCGCGCAACAGCTCCTCGCCACGCGCAGGCCTTCAAGGCACGTCATACTTTTCTCGATCGGACAAACACCGGCGTGCAGGGCTGGCCACAGCTCGAGATGGGCGCCTCGTCCCCGCAACTCCGAATGGCCTGCCGCCCCAGCGCGGGCCACACGTCTGGATCCGACTCCTCCCTCGTCGTTGCCGCCCCCTCCTCTCCCCCCGCCCACCTTCCACTGGCCCTCCTGCGCTTCCTGCTCCTCCGGCTTCCACAGCGACCCCGGCACCAATCCCTCTTTAGGATCGGTGGCCACCAGGGTCAGGCGTGTGAGGGCGCGGCTAACGTCAGCACTGTGCACCCCCACGGCCTGCGGGCAACGGCCCCTGACCCAGGCCGGGGGGGGGGGGGCAAGGAAACTTCAGGACAATCAGGAACGCTAGAACGCGGGCGGCCTGGAAGGGGGGGCGGGAGGGAGGCGGAGGACCAGAGGGGGGAGAGGAGGAGGGCGGGGGACGGGGGGGCGGTCGTCGCGTCGTCGTAGCGTTGGCAAGGACATCCTCTCCTCCGTCCGCCCTTTCCTCCTCGAGCAGGGTTCTCACCACCTCCGCCGCCTCCTGCTGGTGCCTCGGGGGCGCCACGGCGCCTGCTGCTACAGCAGGCACGTCTTCTTCGCCGCCTACGACGCTTCCTGTGCCCCTTGGCCTCCTCTCTTTCTTGCGCCGCCTCTCCCTCCTCCTGCTCCTCCTCCTCCTCCTCCTCCTCCTCCTCCTCCTCCTCCGCTTCCTCTTTCCTCACAATCAACCTCATCATCCTCCTGCTCATCGGCCACATCCTCCTGCGCCTCCTCCGGTGTAGAGAGCTCCCGCACCCCTCTGCTTGCGCATCGCACGATGGGGACACCTTGGACATCGAGGTCCTGTAGGCCACCCAAGCCGGCTGTGGCAATTGTGCAGCGCCATGCAAAGAGATGAAGGGGGCGGGCGGAAGGGGCTCGAAGCAGAGGTTCGGAGAGAGGGGTGTGGGCACGGTCTCCCACGCTGGCTCCCAGGAGGAAGCCAAAGTGACCGAGGGTTACTAGTTGGAGGCCTTCCAAATAGAGTCCGAGTAGATGTGGAGGATCGCACCGCCTCACCCATGCGTCGCCGATACATCGGCGACGTCGGTGGTGCAACGGCGACGCCGGCGCAGAGAAAATCGGGTCTCACATTGAGCCGCCTCTCTGGTGCATCGCCGATGGGGCGCGATCCTCTGGTCCCACTTGCACGGACCTCATTTGGGAAGCCCAGATGCTGTTCCCTTCAACTCGCGGGCCTCTGGGATTAATCGAATCGTCCCAATTCGAGCCTCCCGCAAGGTGAAAAGGGTGGGTCGGACGAATTCGAACCCCTCCGCCTCCCTCCCTGCTCCTCCTCCCCCTACCCCTCCTCATCATCCCCTCCCTCTCACCTAAGGCAAGAGGAACGTTGCCCGACTCCTGTCCGCGCCGTGGCCACTGGGGCAGAACGCTTGGCCATGGCGCCGCCCGCGCCGACCGCGGCACGTCCGCCCGCGAGCACGGGGGGCTTACGGCTGTAATGCATAACACTGCGCGCGGCGGGGCTTGCTCCGACTCCACCACAGTATGGTGCTGCTGCCCGCCCCCTCCCTGCTTCACCCCGTCTCCGGAGCGAGCCCCCGGCTCGAACATCTGGCCCTCGCAAGAAGAAGAAGAAGAAGAAGAAGGAGAAGAAGACGAAGTCCGATCCACCACACGTGCTAACGGATGGAGACATCCCCGCACTGTGGGCGCGAACGGGCACGTGTCCCACACCTGGGCGGCTCCTTTGGTGGGGTGGCCAAATGCCACGCCCGCTTTTTATCGCGCTGACCGCCAGGCTCTCAAGAGTCTGTGGGAAAAAGCACAGTGGGAAAAAAAAACACGTGTGTGTGTTTTTGTTCCCACTGTGTGCTTTGTTGTGTGTTTTCCCACGTGTGTGTTTTTGTGCGTTTTTTTTCCCCGAAGAGATCTGCCACGCACAACGAGCAGGCCGCCTCACTCTGGGCGCAGGCGAGCAAGTGCGTTGCTCTCTGTTCGTTCCTCCTTGGGGTGTCACAGTGGCACCCTCGCTACGTCGCGGTGACCATGCGTCCCTCTGACTAGGAAAGCAAATTTTGCAAAAGAAGCTAACTGCCGGACAAACACACACACACACACACACACACACACACATACACACACAAAACACATAGTGTGGGAAAAGCACACACACACAACACACACAAAACACACAAAAAACACACACAGTGTGTTTTTGTTCCCACAGACTGTGCTTTTTCCCACAGTGTGTTTTTTCCCACAGAACATTCCCACAATCTGACCGCGAACGAACGCGTGTCCGACCACCTGGGGTCGCTCCTCGGGGCCGAAATGCCACGCCTACTATATCGCGGTGGTTGCGTGTCTGGGGTACCCACGGCTACGCCTGTTGTATCGAGGTTGGCCTAAGCTCGCGCATAAGTGCATCAAGGTTTTGCCGCCCCCGATTGCAACCGTCCAGCGCACTACGACGCGATGAATTATATGCAGAACAAGATCTGAACTTGCTCCGGAGATGTTGCCCATCGATGAGCACAAATACGCATCCAACATATAATGAAATTGCGAGCAGGGTAAGTATGATGAGGAGCCTCACGAGCGTGGTATTCAACCAGCAAGCTCTTTGTCATCAACTGTGCAGCACACAAACTCAAGGAACAGAACAAAAACAAGTCCTGACGGTACATGGTCCGAAACAGAAGACTGGGCGCTGCGGAAGACTGGGCCCCTCGCGACTTCTGCAAAAGGACGATCTGCAAAAGGCAGGTCGCTGAACATGCTGGGGTGAAACCGGTACCGTTGACGAGCGCCATCGCTCCCCCAAAAAAACGATCATCAAGCGTTACGCCTCCCCACTATTGGAGGATACAAAATGCTCCTGCTTGGGAGACTGCGGACCTTGGCCGCCGTCTTGGTGCGCGAGGACATAACCTTTCGTATTCATGCAATGGCCTCACGATCGCCACCTGCCGGTGGCGCATTGAGTGCATGATGTGATTTGTCTGAGTGTGGGTGAGTTTGAGTTCGAGTGAGTCTGAATGGCTCTGACTATGTGCGAGTATGATGTGCGTGAATCCACGTCGGGCGTGTGTGAGTCTAAGTGCCATCGAGTCTGCACGTGAACGAGTTTGAACGTCAGCGAACCAGAATGTCAGTGAACCTGCCATGCTTATGAGATGTGGGTGGGAGGAGGCGGGAGGGTGGGTGGCGGATGCGTCACACGAAAAATGGAGGCCACCTGCGAAATCCTCGTCGACCGTGGTTCATTATCAAGGAATGATAAACTCAGGTTCGTCGTGTTTAGATGGTACCCTATGGTTTATTGTTCTGTGCATGGATCAAGCTGAGCCCCCCCCCCGGCTGAATCATTATCTTTCTGGAATAATCAACCGAAGATGATTATTCCAACATTATGAACCAGGGTTTATTTCAGTCCGGTCATTACTCTCCAACGGCACCCCCCAGGGTGAATCATTATCATTCCAGAAAAATGAACCTGGGGTCAATATGTCCAGAACATTATAAACCAAAGTTTGTATCTCCTGGAGATAATGAACCAGGGTCACTATTCCGACATGAAAAACCTGGTGAGGAACCCGAGGGTTGGGGAGAAATAAATAATTATTATCATTCCAGAATTACAAAAACCGGGTTCATGATTCCCGGGACATGATGAACTGGGGTCAATAATCCAGGTTAATATATGTTTTGGGTCAATATCCCCAGAAAGATATAAACCAGGGTTTATAATGTTCCGGGGAGAACATGATGAACCCTAGTCAATGTTCCAGAACATTAAAACCCAAATTCATAATGTTCCGGGGGGGACCTATGAACCCTGGTCAAGATTCCCGGAACATTATAAACCCAGGTTAATACCTATTTGGGGTTCGTCCTGGAAAAATGCGTGATACGAATCACGCTCTGGGGGAGGAAACGTGCATCCTGCAATGCTTATAAAGGCCAAGTTGGGCGGGGGAAGGGCGCCATGACGACTGTACCGGCTGGGGCTGAAGGACGCGGTAGGGGAACAAACTAGGAGGACGAACAAGACCCGATCAACCAACAAGCCCGCCATGCAGACCAACACCCAAACGACCAACCCAACCAAACAGCCAAACGTCACGGGGCCGTCGCTTGAGCTTCCTTCGCGTCGCAGGCGCCATGACAAGGGGGCACGACGCGCATACGGGCGGGGCTGGTGAGGGAGGGAATTGGGGACGGGACAATTCTGAGAAAAGGAACAGTAACTGAAAATGAACCCCCTCCCCCCGCAAAGCAAAGTCGCTGTGTAAAGCCTGTCGGCCCCCGTCGGCCGCCGACAAGAAAGATGGAACGCCCCATTTAACGCCCATCCGCAAACAGAAAGAAACGCGGAACGGGGGGAAAGAACAGGAAGGGAAGGCGCGCACGAGGGAGGGACAAAGAGGAAACGAACGCACTACAACGATCCCCCGTGCGGCTGCAGCTTAGAACAAGCTGGAAGAACACCCGATGCACCTGGAACGCAACAGCGACCAACCCGCCGCAAACGAGGCCTGGCGGACGAAACGTTGAACGTTGCTAACCACAGCGCGCCCCGAACACCAATCAAATCCTATCCCGCGTGCTGGGGACGCCCTTGTCGCAGGCGCGCTGGGCATGGTAGCAGGGGCGACACCTGTGCAAGGACTGCGACGTGCTCCGGAAGCGGGGACTGCATGCACCACATGGGCCACGAGAGCTGCGCGAACCGCAAGGGCCGCAAAATCCACATGGGCGGTGCGACACGCATCCTGCCATCGCTCGGACGTCCATTGCCCGTGCATTTTTCGGTTTCGTGCGTGTTTTTTGCTGCGCGATGGTCCAGGATGGTCCTCGATGGTTCTCGCCGAGAAAAAATGCACACGTCCGAGCGCTGCCAGGGCATGGGACGCGGGGGGCAGCACGGGACCAGCGAAACCGCATGGGCTGCGCGAAGCGCACGGGCGTCCCTTGCAGAGGGCCGAGCGGGACGCACGGGCAGCCGGCGATGTGCGAACCGCACGGCCGCTCGCGCTGCACGGGCGACAGGAAATACGCGAGATCCGCGTGGGCCGTGATCTGCACGCATCCGGGCAACTCGCCATCGCTCGGAGGTCCATTCCCTGTGCATTTTTCGATTTCGTGCGTGCATTTTTCGCCAAATGATCAAAAATGCTCCTCAATGGTCCACGCCGAGAAAAAATGCACACGTCCGAGAGACGTCAAGGGCAAACCCTGCACGAACACCGCAGGGCTCGTGAACGCGTACGCCCTGTGCGCATCAGAGCGTGCGCCCAATCTGGGAGCCAACTCCCATTGTAACTCGGCCTTGCGCCGGTGTGCCAAAGATCCAAGCGAATGCCGCGACGACGAAATCGACCAATCACCCAACCGTCAAACGCAACATTATCATTTGAGACCTCCTCACAATGCGGGCGCGAGGTTTGAGGGAAAAGGCGCGGACCTCGCAACTGTATTTTGTCACGCGACGACGACTGGGGCAGAGACCCAGGCGACCAACCATTCCAATCAGACAGCCATAAGTCTCGGCGCTATCGCCTGAGGGGCCCCCGCAACCTGGGCGCCAAAGTGGGGGGCAACGCGTGCATCCACTGATGGTGAGTGGCAAGGTAAAACTGGTGGGGAGGGAGGGCGGGGAAAGGAATAATTAGGAAGAAGAGGAGCAGCAGAAATAGACCCCGCAAGGGAAGGGTTCAAGGCACGGTCTTCTGGCCCCGTTGGCCGCCGAAGCCTGGCCAGGACACCTCCAAACTGATGTCGGAACGCTGTCGGCGCCACCACGGGGGAGGCGGGGGGAAGGAAAAGGGGGGGTGCCATCCCGCACCCATCCGCTGCCCCCCCAAAAACTGTGGGGGACGGGACGGAAAAAAGGGCGCATGGAGGGGGAGGGAGCGAATGCGCTGCAGCGCACCACTGCACGGCTGCCACACAAAAACGAACTGGAAGAACACAACGCAACAGCGACCAGCCCGCCGCGGGCGAGGCCCGGCGGACGAAGCGCTGCTAACCGCAGCGCGCACCGAAGCCCAGCTGGCCAGCCAAACCCGCGCGCCATCAGTGAGGCGGAGGAGCAAAAGGAAAACAGAGAGGGGGGAGAAGAGGACCCGAACGATGAGCGGGAGAGCGTCGGAGAGAAAAGAACGGGAGGAGGAGGTGCGCCGAACGGGCATGGACTGCGCAGGCCATACGTTCGCGGATGTAGAACCGCTTCAGAGCGAGATACTGCACAGGCGACGGGGCCGGTGGGTTTCCCCCCCAGCCCCCCCTCAAGGAAGGCTTAGAAGGCTTAGGAGGGGGTTGGTAGGTTCCTTCTCCAGGGCGCCCCCTAAAGGAGGATTGTTGGGGTGGTGGTGGGTTTTCCCCCAGGACCACCCCTCCCTCAAGGGGTGTTTTTGGGAGGGCTAGCGGCTAGGTGGTGGAAGGGGTCCCACCGGGAATTCGCCCATCAAGAAGGGTGCTACGAGGGGGGTGGTTGGTTTCCCCCCCCCAGAACCTCCCCGCAGCGAGGGGGCTTCTCAAGGGGTTGGAGGGGGCGAGTGGGCTTTCCCGAGGAATTCCCCCTCAAGGAAGGTTGGTTGTGAAGGAGCTCGGGGGGGTAATGGGCTTCCCCAACAGGTTTTTTATTGGGTCGGGGGGGGGGTCTCGCCAGGAACCACCTCTCAAGAGAGGGTCTCGGAAGGGTGAGGTGGCGGTGGCGGTGGGTTTCCCCCCCCGGCCCCCCCACTCAAAAAAATGTGTTGGAATGGTTGGTGGGCCCCCCGGGGATTTTGTTTGGGGGGGGGGGTTCTCCGGAATTCTCACTCGACGGCGGCAATTGCCGGGGGTCAAGAGTGGCTGGCGGGCGTTAGTAAAGAGAACTGCTCGGGTGGTTAGTAAAGAGGGGGGGGGGGGCGCCGAGGGACCTCTGCTCGAGGGAGAAGCGCGGCGGGCGGGGGGCGGGCGGCGGACCAGCGGCGGGCGGGTGGATCGGGATTTCAAGGAACTCCCAAGGATCTCTGTTGCAGCGGGGCGCTGCTGAATGCTCAGTGTTGCGTTGGCTGCGAAAGCCATAGCATTGGGTGAGGTGTCGGGAGACGGACGTTGAGCGGCGCGCGGGCGGATCGGGGTGAAACTCCTCAGGGCTCTCTCTTGCAGCGGGATGCTGTTGAGCGCTGGGCGCGGCGTTGGGGCTGGAGGCCTCTGAGAGCTGGGTGTTGCGTCGGAGACGGATGCTGTTGAGTGCTTGGTGTTGTGTTGAAAGCGAAGCCCCAGCGGGCGGGCGGCGAGCGGCGGGCGGCGGGCTTGCGGCGGGCGGGCGGATGGGCACTTCGAAAGAAAATCCGAAGGATCTCTCCTGCAGCGGGACGCCATTGAGCACCGAGCGTGGCTTTGGAAACCGCAGGCCGTTCGGTGCTGGGCGTTGCGTTGGAGACAGAGGCCGTTGAGTACCGAGTGTTGTTTGGAACGCGGAACCGCGGCGAGCGGGGGGCGGGGGGCGGGCGGCGGCCGGGCGGCGAGCGGCGGGCGGATCGGATTTCAATAAAGTCCGAGGGCTTCCCTCCTACAGCGGGGCGCCGTTGAATGCTGGCATTTGCATGGGCGGGTGCTCTTCAGCGCGGGCGTCGCGTTGAACGCGGAAGCGCGGCGGGCGGGCGGCGGGCGGCGGGCGGCGAGCGGCGGGCCGGCGGCGGGCGGGCGGATTGGAGTGTCCATGAAACTCGGCGTGGGCGCGCAACTGAGCATTGCGATCGGGGGCACCGCCTGCGGCTTGCAACCCTCTCGAAGCCGTCGATGGCCATCGCGAGATGTCCGCTCGGAGCCTTCTGCAACTGGATGCGGACCGTGCCCGCGGGCTAATGGATATGGATGTCGCCGCGGCCGGGTGAGATCATCTCGCGTTGGCCCACGTCCACGATCGCGCGCGTGGGCCCCGTGCTGCGTAGGCCGGGTGCGCCAGGCGGGTCGCGGCCCGATCCTCTGACCACGGGTGCTGTGACGCTGTGGATGGTAGCTTTGCTCTGCTCATCCTAGACGGCAACGGGGGTGCTCGCGTGAGGTGTGCGCTCTCGGGCCCCGTAGCCAACTCGCCGGGTTCTCAATCGCTTGCTCGCGAGGAGCTGCTGCGGCCGGCACCTTGCCTCTGCGGATCAGCGGCGCAACTGGCGCGCGAGCTTCTCGCCCATGAAATTGGTCCACGCACCTGGGTCCACGATGGCGCCGAGCTCACCTGAAGGGGGCTGGGCGCGACGCGCTGCGACGCGCAAGGGTGGCGCGCTCGTTCGCTGAGCTGGTCGCTGGCCGCGAGGATGCACATCGGCTTCGCCGCCCTGCCGCGAGCCTCGAGGTGACGGCTGTCCCCAGGTGGATGCAGGAGCGCTGAAAGTGATCTAGCCCATCGGTGTCTCGCGCGGTGCGATCGGGGCCCCGTCGACGCCAGAGGGCACATCCACCTCGGGCGCTTCGCTGGGTTTGGTTGCGATTTGGATGCGCGCGGCCTCGCACGATGCCAAATGTTGCCTACGTGCTGGGCATTGTGAGAATGGTGCTCGGGCCTGGTCGCAGCGGAATGCTTTTCTACTGCGCGCATCCAGGCGTTGTTTGCCGCGGCCAGCGGCGGCCCAGGCGTCGGCGCATCTCCGATGAGAACGGCGGCCGCGTTGAATGATGTCAGCAATATCCAAATTGACGTAGCGGTCCAAGCAGATGCCGCGCATCTCATCGGCGTCGACTTCGACCCCGGTGAGTTCTGACTCTGCGCGTGGATCCGACGGCGGCGGCGGTGGCGCGACGGTCGGAGGCCCCGATGTGGCGATCGCCCGTCGGGCCCGCTCGTTGGTAGGCACGCCGTTTCATCATCTGTAATGTCGCGGTCGGCCCCCGATCTGACCATGGAAGGCAGCTTGATTGAGATCTCAGGGGGCAGGTCGCGTGCGACGTCCGCCCCGATCGCCCGCGGTGGGCACCTCAGCCAGGTGCTTCTATCTGCGGCGTTGCTGTCTGGCAAAGCAGCCGGCGCAAGCTGGCCCCGTCGTAGGCGCGCGAGTTGGCCAGAACCGCAGACGCGAGGGATGGCGGCGTGCTGGGCATCAGGAGCGGCGAGCTGGCACATCGGAAGGATAGTGGCGCCCGCGCTGCACGGCCGGTCGATTGGGCCCACCTCGCGGGGGCCCCGCGGCGCTGCAGAGTCCTCCGCGGTGCGCTGGCGGAAGGGCGAGCTCTGTTAGACATCTGCGTTTCACTGCTCGCAGAGCAACTACTCGCAAATGGCCGGGATCCGCCGAGGGATCTGCGATGTTACATCGAGGCAAGCGCTTGTTTTTAAGGCCTTTTGCAAGCAAGCACTTTGCGAGTAGCGGAACGCGCTCGGCGACCTGTCCGCGGCCGCCGCTGGCTGAACGGCGGCGGCGCTGAACAGTTGAGGCGGCGGCAAGGCGACTGGTGCGTCGGTGCGCGCGCGGCCCTGGACCGCGGCGATCAAAACTGTTGACCGCGGGCCGTGGGCTGATCCGGGCAGCTGCCGGGGGCCGTCGGCGGATCGCCGCGCTGGCGCGGCGCTGCGGCTTGGCCGCGGCTGAGGAGGGCCCTCGGCGACCGCGGGGGCAACTCCAGAGATCCCGGCGAAAGGGTCGGAGTCCGGGGCGCCGTCTATGGGTCTGGGGTCTGCGCGGCTCCGGACTGGCCGCCGCTGCCGCTGCCCAATGGTGGCGACGCGGTCCTTCGCGGGCGCCCAGCGCGGAAGCGGCGCTCGCCCCCGCAAACGCTGCGCGTCATGGCGGTCCCGTCATAATCTGTCCGATTGCGGAGTTTGCCTGGTCCTGCGCCTGGCGAGCGCCTTCCTCTGCCCTGTCCTCTTCCGCCGAATTAAACCTGATCTACTCGGGTGTCTGAAAGCTCCATGAGGAATGCGTCCTCCTGAAAACCTGGCCGTTGCCTGTCCCTTTTCTGGGGAAGGTGCCGTTGTCCTCCTGGGTGGAACCGCGCGCCCTGAGAATAGAAAGCCGCGTGTGTCTGCGCCACTGTCGCGAGGCAGTCATCTGCCAGAACGCGCTCTGTAGTTGACCTCTCCGCCCGGGAGTTAGTTGGCCGCTCCGACTTTGTCTGAAGAGGCCCCGCCGTTGCAATCGGCCCCGTCCGCGGGAGCCCGCGCGGCGGCGGGGCGCGACGCCCGCGGCGGCGCGGCGCTCTGCGACGGGCCGGTCGCGCGCGACGGGGCGCCCCCTGCCCCAGGAAGCTCGGCGACGCTGGCGGCCCGAGGATCGAGACCTGGAATGCGCCAGGGGCCATGGTGCATCGTTGCTGTGGTCATTGGTCATGCCCGCGAAACCTCCGGACGATGGCGGCGCGCGAAGGGCGCTGGCGATGTCGTTTGGCGCATCCTCCACAGCGTGGCCCGCGCGCCTGAGCATGTTCGTGAGACCATTGAACTCGGCCTCTGCGGCTGGGCATGGGTTGCCCCACGGCTGGAGCAGCGTCGCGCGCTGGCGAGCTGTGGCACCGACCGCTCGGAGGAGCAGCCAGCTGCAGCGTCTCCAAGACATCGCAGCTCCACCTTTGTG
>CAUYUJ010002449.1:62500-89657 GCA_963575745.1 Prorocentrum cordatum
TTCTCCGTCTTGCTCCCCTCAAAACTTCCAATCATCCAACGTACTCAGGCTTGCGTTTCTCTGCAAAAGACCCCCCCCCACTCTCCCACTCCCCTTACTCCTGCTCCTCCTCCTCGTCATCGTCCTCCTCCTCCTCCTCCTCCTCCTCCTCCTCCTCCTCTTCCTCATCATCATCGTAATCACCAGCGTCTTACTCCCTCTTTCCTCCTTGACTTCTGTTCTCATCATACTAATCCTCCTTCTCCTTGCATTCTGGCTCCTCGTCATCTTCTGGCTTCTCCTCCTCCTCCTCCTCCTCCTCCTCCTCCTCCTCCTCCGCATCGTACTCCTCCTCCTCCTCCTCCTCCTCCTCCTCCTCCTCCTCCTCCTCCTCCTCCTCCTCTCCCTCCTTGTCCTCCTCCTCGTCCTCCTCCTCCTCCTCTCCCCCCTCCTCCTCCTCTTCCTCTTCCTCTTCCCCCCCCCCCTCACCGCCCCAAAAAAACCTGGAGGCAGGGGGCTCTGCGCCCAGCCGACCGCAGGACCCGAAGGCCGAGCTTCATGCCCTGAAAAATTCGTGCGAACACCTCGCAACGGCACCCTCCCAGAGCTCAGATTTGCGAGGGTGTCTCACGCGAAAGGCGCAAACCTGGACAACTCAGAAACGCGAGCTCCGAGGATGTTTCAGGCGAAACGCTCGTACTGATGAAATTATTATAACCCCTCACGCTGGCCCCCCCCCCATCGGCCCATTCTAGTTCTCATCGCAACAGCGCCCCAGTCAGCGCAGTTGCTCGGGGAAAACAGCAAAGGGCTCTCCTAGCTGGGAGGCGAACTGGGAGCCTAGAACACCCCGGGCGCGGCGTCTGGGAGCGCAGAATTGCGAGGACGTCTCAAGCGAAACGGCCCGGACCACCTCGTGCGCAGGAGTTCGGAGCAAAGAAATTCGAGGATGTCTTAAGCGAAACGGGCCAGACCACCTCTCCCGCGGCTCCCAGAGCTCAGATTTGCGAGGATGTCTCATGCGAAACGCTCAATCCTGGACAACTCAGAAACGCGAGTTCTGAGGATGTCCCAGGCGAAACATTCAAACTGATGCAATTTTTGTGAGCGCCCCGCACTGGCACCCTCCCTCGGCCCGTTCTAGTTCCCATCGCAACAGCACCCCAGTCAACGCAGCTGTTTGGGCAAAAATTGCTTCCAGGCTGCGTCGGCAGCATCGCGTTGCGCGTCATGGGCAGCGGAATGCGGGCGGCCCCTACCCCACCAGCGGTCGCGATCGACCTTTGACCGCGCGACGACCCGACGACTTCATTCTCTTCGCTGGCGACGGCGGCGGATGCAATTTGTTTTCCAGAGCAGCAGCCATTACCATCCATGTCTTGCGTCCTACGTCGCTATCAGCATCCGACGGCACAATTCACCATTACTCTATTGCTCATTGCGTCCTGCTGTCTTGCAGCTCTGTCTTTCGCAATTGATATGGCCTCGCCATCTTCCCATTAAATCCTCCTACATCAGCCTATCATGATGAATGCATCAGCCTCCTGTATCATTCTACATCATCTTGCACCATATTCTCACATCCGACATCATCTTGCATTATCTTACTACATCACCCACCTACATCATCTGCTTCTTCCTCCACCTTCTTCATGAGTCAGCACCGCCACCATGATATCAATGATCATCAGTGACTTCCGGTTCTTCCCCCCCCGGGGGGGGGGGTGCAAGAACTGCAACCTCCGAGGTTGCAGTGCTTGAAGGGGCGGACCTCGCGAGGATGGCCGAAGTTCCGGGTCCCCCCCCCCCCCCGGGGGTGGGGAAGCCTTGGAACTTTGGGCATCCTCGAAAGCTCTACCCCAGCAAGCACTGCAACCTCCGAGGTCGCAGTTCTTCCCCCCCCCGGGGGGGGGGGGAACTGGAAGTCACTGTAGCGTATGTTGAGCAACTTCTTCTTAACGTTTGCTACAGCATCCGCGACGCTCGGGGTAAAACTTCGCCGCCGCGTCGGCTGCTGGGCGCCGACATGCGTTTTGGGAGCGGAGCAACCGCTGCAACCTCCGAGGTTGCAGCGGTTGCTCCGGCGGCAACTTCCGGTTCTTGCCCTTTTTGGGGCGACTTCCGGTTCTTGCTATCTGGGGGACTTCCGGTTCTTGCCCTTTTTGGAGGGACTTCCGGTTCTCGGTCCCAAGCGCGATCCCTCCTGAGGAGAGCTCTCAGTTTAGCCCCCCCTCGCCGCCTCCTCCCCCGGGGCCTGCCTGCCGGCCTGCTTCGCTCTCATTTTGCTCAAGCCTGGCCCGCCACTTGCTAGCCGCTGCATGCTTAGAGGCTGGTGTTTCTTATGCAATTTAAGGCGAGTTAGCACTAAGTACTTCACGTAACTTAGTCTACTTCCCGTTGCAACTTAGCGCTACTTACTAAGTTATTTACTCAGATACTTAGGGTACCATATGTAGGTTACATCTGTCATACTTATAACTACCAATACCTCCTTAAGAGGGGGGAGGCGAATAAATGGTGGGCGACGACAACGGCGACGGCAACAGAAGAGATGTCGGTGGCGGCGCTGGCGGCGACGGTGGCGGCGACGGAAACGACGTCGGTCGACTGCGGCATTGCATTGGCTGCGACGACGGCGGCGGCGGCGGCGGCGGCTGCGACGAGCGCGGTGGCGAGCGCGGCGACGGCGGAGGGTGAGAGCGGAAGTCTCGTGGAGGAGGAGGACGGGGGCAGCGGGAGGGGGAGAGCGTCTTGGAGAGGAGGAGGAAGAGGGCGGAGAAGGACGAGGAAGGACGGAGCAGGAGGGAGGAGACCAAAGGAAGGCGTGGACAGGAGGTGGATGCAGGAGAGAGGAGAGATGATATTAGATGAGGAGGAAGGGCACGAGAGGAGGAGGAGAAGGAGAAAAATGATGATAAGTTGGAGACGGAGGAGAATCAGGAACAGGAGCAGGAGCATGATGGATGATGGACAGGGCAAGGGCGGCGGTGGAGGTGGGTGAAAAAGGGAAAGCAGAGAGGAGGAGGCGAAATTTGAAAAGGATGAAAGATTTGGGAACACGCTGAAAAGAAAAAGGGAAGGAAAGAAAAGGACGATGAGGATTAGGACGGAAGAACAGGGCGGGAGATGAGGGTGAGGAGGGAGAAGGAGGAGGATGGAGGAGGAGAGTGGAGGAGGAGGAGGATCAGGAGGATGAGGGCGACGGACGAGGAGGACAAGGGGGAGGTGGAACGAGGAGGTGGAGAATCAGGAGGAGGAGGAGGAGAGGGGAGGAGAGGACAAGGACGAGGGCGCGGCGGAGGAGGACAAGGAGGAGGGCGGGGGGCGACGGACGAGGAGAACGAGGAGGATGTGGAGCGAAGAGGAAGATAATGAGGAGGAGAAGGAGGAGAAAAAGGGCGGAGAGGACAAAGACGAGGGCGCGGTGGAGGAAGACAGGCAGGAGGGTGGGAGGGGAGGGCGGGTCTGGCGGGAGAGGCGAACGGCGTAGAGGAGGGGTTCAGAGGGCAGGATGAAGAGGCGGATGCCGCATTTTTCACGGGATCGAGTTTCTCGACGGTGTGAGTCGCGCATGACCTTGGTAATTATCGCAAGTACCGTAAGTAGCACGTAATGTTATCTGGTTGTCATCTGTGCGTTATCTTTTGTTCCCCAAACAGCTGTGCTGACTGGGGTACTGCTGTGGTAAGAACTAGAACGGGCCGAGGGAGGGTGCCAGCGTGAGGCGCTTGCAAAAATATCATCAGTTTGACCGTTTCGCCCGAGAAATCCTCAGAACTCGCGTTTCTGAGTTGTCCGAGATTGAGCGTTTCGTTTAAGACATCCTCGCAAATCTGAGCTCTGGGGGCCGCGCGAGAGGAAGTCCGGCCCGTTTCGCGTGAGACATCCTCAAATTTCTTTGCTCCGAGATCCTGCGCGCGAGGTTGTCTGGGCCGTTTCGCTTGAGACGTTCTAGGCTCCCAGTTCGCCTCCCAGTTCGCCCCCCACCTAGGAGAGCCCTTTGCTGTTTTCCCCGAACAGCTGCGCTGACTGGGGTGCTGTCGCGAAGAGAACTACAACGGGCCGAGGGAGGGGCTTTGCAACAATTTCATCAGTTTGAGCGTTTCGCCCGAGACATCCTCAGAACTCGCGTTTCTGAGTTGTCTGGGATTGAGCGTTTCGCCTGAGACATCCTCGCAAATCTGACTGAGCTCTAGGAGGGTGCCAGTTTGAGGTGTTCACGCAATTTTTTTTAGGTCCGGTGGTCGGCCAAGCTCGGCCGCTGGGTCCGGCGGTCGGCTGGGCGCCGAGCCCCCTGCCTCCAGGGGAATTTTCTGGGGGGGGAGGAGGAGGGAGGAGGAGGAGGAGGAGGAGGAAGAGGAGGAGGAGTAGGAGTAGGAGGAGGAGGAGGAGGAGGAGGAGGAGGAGGAGGGAGAGGTGGAGGAGGAGGAGGAGGAAGAGAATGAAGAGAAGGAGGAGGAGAGGGAGGAGGAGGAGGAGCATGATGCGGAGGAGGAGGAGGATCAGCAGGAGCAGGAGGTGCCGGGAGAGGACGAGGAGCAAGAATGCCAGGAGAAAGACAATTATTATGATGAGAACCAGAATTCAAGGAGGAAGGAGGGAGTATGACGATGATGATGATGATGATAATGATGATGATGATGATGATGATGACGAGGAGGAGAAGGAGCTGGAGATGGGGGACGGGGAGAGTGAGGGGGAAGAGTCTTTTGCAGAGAAACACAAGACTGAGTACGTTCGAGGATGGACAGTTTTGAGGGAAGCGAGACGGAAAATAAAAGGGGCGGCAACAACATCGACGACGACACGACCACGGCAGTGATGACGATGAGGACGTTCAGTTATGTTTGGGGTTGCTACGCTATGGCTAGGTTATCTTTTGTTATCCAGGGATTCGGGATCCCAGGCTAACGCAAATGAGCATGTTACCCTTTAGGATACCATGTGATCATATAGGATAACGCTCCACGGAAACATATGATCCTATAGGGCAACAAGTTATCGTATGTTATCCTGACGCGGGATCCTATATGATACCAGGTTATATTGTGTTATCACGGGATTATGGATCGCAGGGTAACAACATATAACAAAGAGATAACAAAACGATAGCACCGCGTGCTGCATACGCTACTTACGCCACTTGCAATACTTACCAGGACAACGCGCGTACATCCTCCTCCTCATAATCATCATAAGCATTACCATCATCATCATCATCACCACCATCACCATCGCCATCACCATCACAATCATCACCATCATCACCATCATCATCATCATCATCATCATCATCATCATCATCATCATCATCATCATCATCATTGTCGTCATCATCATCATCATCATTTCTCTCCCCCCTCCCCCTCCTGTTTCCCCCTCCCCCGTCCCCCTCCTACTCCTCCCCCTCTCCCCCTCCTCTCACCTCTCTCCCCCCCTCCCTCCTCCTCCTCCTCCTCCTCCTCCTCCTCTTGCTCCTCTTCGTCCTGCTGATCCTCCTCCCCCCTCCTCTCCTCCCCCTCCTCTCCTCCTCCTTTTCCTCCTCCTCCTCCTCCTCCTCCTCCTCCTCCTCCTCCTCCTCTCTCCTCTCCTTCCCCCGCCTCCCTCCCTCATTCTCTCTCCCTCCCTCCCTCCCCCCCCCTCTCTGCCCCCCCGGTGCGCCGCGAGCGCCGCGGCGGGCCGAGTCCGCGCGGGCCCTCTTCCTCCTGGCCCTTCCTTCTCCCAAGGCCTCCAAGGGCTCCTCGTTCTCCTTTTGTTGGCGCGCCCGTGGGCGGGCTGGAGAGTTCGCGCTGCTGCGCGGAGAGGGGGCCCCTTCGGGGCCCCATGTAGTCAGCGCCAGCACACCTCCTCCTCCTCCGCCTCCTCCTCCTCCCCCTCCTCCCCCTCCCCTTCCCCTCCCTCTATGCTCCCACCTCCTCCCCGCCCTGTTTCCTCTTCCCTCCTTGTCCTGCCCCGCCACCTCCTCCTCAACCTCCTCCTCCTCCTCCTCCTCTTCTCCTCCTCCTCCTCCCGTCCCCCTACTCCTCACTCCATCCTTCCTCCATCCTCCTCCTTCCTCTTCCTCCTCCTCCTCCTCCTCCATCTGCTCCGTCCTCCGTCCTCTTTCTTTTCCTCCTCCTCGTCCTCCGTCCTCCTCCTTCTCCTCCGCCCTCCTCTTTCTCCTGCGCCCCTGCCCGGGGTCCGGCGGCCGCGGCGGCGGCGCGGTCGAGCGACGATGAGTGGACGATAGTGATGGTGGCGATAATGATGATGACCACCAGAGGATGATGAGGGGGCGGGAGGAGAGGAGGTGGACGAAGAGGAGGACGAGGGATAAGGAGTAGGTGATGGGGGGGGGAGGAAGGGGGAGGGAGGGGGAGGGGGAGGAGTTGTAGGAGGAGGATGAGGGAAGGGAGGATAGGCTTCAGTTCCGGAGATCTGTCATTGACAAGGCCTAAGTTATTTACTGCGACGCTCACTTACGTTGCTTAGATGTATTCGCTAGGCAGTAGCTCGGCTCGGTGCTCAAAAGGCTGATGCATGCTCAGAAGTACAGGAGGTATACTTACAAGGCAACGCCAACACTTACAGCACTTGCAACATTCTCAAGCCACTTGCGAAACTTATGCCCGAACACACGTAACTTCAGCCCAACCGCAAGCACCCCCAACTAGCGTAAGAAGCTCCATCCTCTAAGTCAAGCAAGCGGCGCTAGCAGAGTTGCGCGTTTGGGGGGCTCCAAGGTGGCGATATCCTTAATTCACACCACCCGCGAGATTTGGACGCGGTGAAACTGTGGGCTGGCAGGAAGGCTGCAACGATTGCTGCCCGCTGAGCCGCTGCATCGAGTTGTGGAGAATACGCAGAAGAGACATGACATCAGGCAAAAATAAGCTAGTGGCTTCAAGAGGCGACGAATATGTTCAGTTGCCCCACTTCGGGACTCGGCCTAATGGTGTATATTGGCGTAGTACGAGTAGTATCCTAGGTGCCGAATGCTCGTGGGCAAGGTGCCGAATAGCACGGGTAGACTTTAAGACGGCCTCCAGGTTTCCCAACAGAGCCCCAGGAGGGCCCAATGAGCGCAACCAGAAGCCCCAAGAGGCCTCCAGGAGGCACCCGAGAGGCCCCCAAGAGGCCACCGAGCGGCCTCAGAGAGCCCAGGATGACCTCCAATATGGCTCAGATAGCCCAAGCTGGCTCAGGATGGCTCCCAAGATGCCCCGCGCGGCCGCAGGGCCGCTCCAATATGGCTCGAGATAGCCGCGGAGCCTCCCAAGCCTCCCTCGCTGTTTGACTATGCGCGCCTCTTCCCCCCCCCCCCCCGTCAGCTCTCATGGGCATCGTTTCTGGATGGGCTGGAGGGTTTTTTTTTTGGTCTGCGGGCTCGCGAAGCAGGTCGAAAGCCCCCCGAACAGTTGCCGGGCCGCGACGAAGCAGCAAGAAGAGAGGCAAACGAAGTGAGCGCGCGGGCAGCCACTCAGAAGAAGAAGAGCCAGAAACAACACTCCCAACTCGGCGGCGCGGAAACCCGGCGGCGACCATCAAGTAGCCGCAGCTACAAAGGCGTGGCGGTCGATCACTCGGTGTGAGTCGGCACAGGGCCCGATGCGAGCAGGACCGACAAGCACGCCCGGACGACGTCCGTGCCGTAGGCGGCACAACAGCACCGTGTCAGCGCAAGAGTGAAGAGGGGCAACCTCGTCACAGACAGGACTGCAAACGGCAGTACCTCTTGTTTGTACAGCAGTGGCACATGTCGAAACCGAAGTCCACGTAGGAGAAAGCAGCCGACGGGCGCACAGAGCCACGCCGAAATCCTCGCACCGAAGAGGACGGCAACGTAGCGACACCCGATTGAACCCAAACGGTCGCCAGTGGAGGCTGACACCAGACAGGAGTAGGCCAGGGGCCACCTGACCGCCCATCCCCAATGTGTTCCTTGCATGGAATTCGCAGCGAGACCTCACGGAACCCGCCCGGTGGTCACCAGTGGAGGCCGACGCCAGCCAGGAGCAGGTCAGGGGCCACCTGACCGCCCGTTCCCAGTGTGAACCTTGCATGGAATTCAGGCTGTGAGAGCACCGTCAGACAGCGGCGTTGGCGGCAACCCCAGCCGCATGGGATAAACCCGGCGAAGCGAGGGAGAGGCGGGGAAGTGCACGCCAGGCACGGTAGGCACCCCGTTGTGGCAGCTAACCGCCGCGGCGTTAGGAAGCAGGAGCGGGGGGAAAGGGAGCGCGCGACGCGCGCGCGTGCACGCCAGATACGCGGTGAGAGAGGAGAGGAAGACAACGGGAGAACATTTACTCGAGCAGTTGTTGCTGACTATGCCAATCGCGGCCGTGCCATTCCCGACCGCGCTGACTATGCCTACCATGACTGTGCCAACCCTGGCTGTGCCAGTCCTGACTGTGCCAACTAAGCTCCTCCCCAGCGGGGGGCCCCCCCTTCCCGCGACTCGCGACTATCTTCGCAGTCTTCCCAGTGGAGGCGACTGACCGTCGCAAAGCCTGTTGGAATCCGAGGCGGCTGGGCGTTCCCAAGGGTCGCGTCGCGCCAAAGAGGTCGGAGCGCAGCGAGATCCCGCAGTCCCCTTTCGGCCAGCAGTGGAGGCCGACACCGGCCAGGGGCAGGCCAGGGGGCACCTGATCGCCCGTTCCCAGTGTGAACCTTGCATGGAATTCAGGTTGCGCACCATCAGACAGCGGCGTTATCGGCAACCCCAGCCGCGAAGGATAAATCCGGCGAAACAAAGGAGAGGAGGGGAAGTGCACGCCGGGAACGGCAGGCACCCCGGCGCGGCAGCTAACCGCTGCAGCATTAGGATGCAGGAAGGAAAGAAAGGAAGCGAACGCCAGGCACGCGGCGTGAGATGAGAAGAGGAGAAGGTAGAACATATACCCGAGCAGTTGATGCTGACGATGCCAATCGTGGCTGTGCCGTTTCCGACAGCGCCGACTATGCCAACCATGGCTGCGCCAACCCTGGCTATGCCAACCCTGACTGTGCCAACTGAGCTCCCGCTCCTGGCTGTGCCAACCCTGACTGTGCCAACCCTGACTGTGCCAACCATGGCTGTGCCAACCCTGACTCGACTATGAACCCTGCGCGCCGGAGCGCCCCAGGTAGCTGATGTGGGGGTGCCAGGCCACGGTGAGAGAGGGAGGAGAACGGGTGAAGATCTACTCGGGCAGTTGTTGCTGACTATGCCAATCGTGGCCGTGCCATTCCCGACCGCGCTGACTGTGCCAACCATGACTGTGCCGACCTGGCTATGCGCCATCATCCTGACTGCGCCAACTAAGCCCCCCACCAGCGGGGGGCCCCCCTTCCCCCTGCGACTCGCGACTATCTTCGCACTCTTCCCAATGGAGGCGCCCGACCATCGCAGAGTCCGTTGGAATCCGAGGCGGCTGGGCGCCCCCAGGGGTCGCGTCGCGCCGAAGAGGTCGGAAGGCAGCGAGATCCCACTGAACCCTTTCGGCCAGCAGTGGGGGCCGACGCCGGCCAGGAGCAGGCCAGGGAGCACCTGACCGCCCCTTCCCAATGATCTTTGCATGGCTGTCAGTGCACCATGGACAGCGGCATTGGCGGCAAACCCAGCCGCGTGGGATGCACCCGGTGAAACGAAGGAGGAGAGGAGGGGAAGTGCGCGCCAGGCACGGTAGGCGCCCCGGCGCGGCAGCTAGCCGCTGCAGCATTAGGATGCAGGAAGGAAGGAAGTGCACGCCAGGCACGCGGTGTGAGAGGAGAGGAGGAGAAGGTATAACAGTTACCCGAGCAATTGATGCAGACTATGTCAATCAATCGTGGCCGTGCCATGTCCGACCGCGCTGACCATGCCAACCGTGGCTGCGCCAACCCTGGCTATGCCAACCCTGACTGTGCCAATTAAGTTTCCGCGGAAAGCGATGCGCTCTCATCGACTATGAACCCTGTGCGCCGGAGCGCCCCAGGTAGCTGAGGTGGGAGCTCCAGGCCACGGTGAGAGAGGAGGGAAGAGAACGGGATAACATTTACTCGAGCAGTTGTTGCTGACTATGCCAGTCGTGCAATCGTGGCCGTGCCAATCTCCCGACCGCGCTGGCTTTGCCTACCATGACTGTGCCAACCCGGCTATGCCGACCCTGACTGTGCCAACTAAGCTCCCCCCCAGCGGGGGGGCCCCCTTCCTCCTGCGACTCGCGACTATCTCCACGCTCTTCCCAGTGGGGGCGACTGACCGTCGCAGAGCCCGTTGGAATCCAGGGCACCTGGGCGTTCCCAGGGGTCGTGTCGCACCGAAGAGGACGGAGCGCAGCGAGATCCCACTGAACCCTTTCGGCCACCAGTGGAGGCCGACGCCGGCCAGGAGCAGGCCAGGGGGCACCTGACCGCCCATTCCCAATGTGATCTTTGCATGGAATTCAGGCTGTCAGAGCACCATCAGACAGCAGCGCTGGCGGCAACCCCAGCCGCGTGGAATAAACCCGGCGAGAAGAGAGGAGGGGAAGTGCGCGCCAGGCACGGTAGGCGCCCCGTCGCGGCAGCTAGCCGCTGCAGCATTAGGATGCAGTAAGGAAAGGAAGCGCACGCCAGGCACGCGGCTTGAGAGGAGAGGAGGAGAAGGTATAACAGTTACTCGATATGTTGATGCTGACTATGCCAATCGTGCCTGCGCCATGTCCGACCGCGCTGACTATGCCAACCATGGCTGTGCAAACCCTGGCTATGCCAACCCTGACTGTGCCAACTAACCTCCTGTGGAAAGCGACAGGTCGCCCTCCGGGATGCTCTCGCTCTCCTCGCCCTCTCGCTTCTCATCCAGGGACTCCTCCGCCGCTCCCGCGATGGTCTCCTCCCCAGTGGTGGGGCCCCCTTCCTCTGGCGACTCGCGACTATCTTCGCACTCTTCCCAGTGGGGGAGACCGATCGTCGCAGAGTACGTTGGAATCCGAGGCGGCTGGGTGTTCCCAAGGGTCGCGTCGCCAGTGGGTTGTGTCGGGCGGTCGGCAAGGTCCTCTCTGCCTTCTCCCTGCCCCTTCTCCTGCGGATCGCGACCCATTTCGCACTCTTCCCGGTGTAGGTGACTAATCATCGCAGAATCCCTTGGAATTCGAGGCGGCTGGGTGTTCCCAGGGGTCGTGTTGCCAGTGGGTTGTGTTGGACGGTCAGCAAGGTTCTCTCTGTCTTCTCCCTGCCCCTCGCCCTGCGACTCGCGACTATCATCGCATTCTTCCTGGTGGCGGCGACTGACCGTCGCAGAGTCCGTTGGAATCCGAGGCGGTTGGGTGTGCCAAGAGGTCGCTCTGCCAGCGGGTTGTTGGACGGTCGGCAAGGTCCTCTCTGTCTTCTGACTGCCCCTTCTCATGTGGGTCGCGCCCCCTTTCGCGATCTTCCCGGCGTAGGTGGACGACCATCGCAGAGTCTGTTGGAATCCGAGGCGGCTGGGCGTTCCCAGGGATCGTGTTGCCAGCGGGTTGTGTCGGACGGTCGGCGCATTCCTCTCTGTCTCCCCCCTGCCCCTCACCCTGCGACTCGCGACTATCATCGCATTCTTCCTGGTGGCGGCGACTGACCGTCGCAGAGCCCGTTGGAATCCGAGGCGGTTGGGTTTGCGAAGAGGTCGCGTTGCCAGCGGGTTGTGTTGGGCGGTCGGCAAGGTCCCCCCTGGCCTCTTCCTGCTCCTCCTCTTTCGATTCGCGACTATATTCGCTCTTCCCGGCGGAGGCGACCCACTTCGCAATCTTCCCGGCGCAGGCGACTAACTGTCGCATATCGAGGAAACATGGGCAGGGAGGGAGGAGTAGAGTCAGTCCCAGGGGAAGCGACCTGCGTAGGCGGGGCGTCAGCCCACCCGTCGGTGCGCTGGGTCTGCGTCGTGGTCATGCCGCTGGGCAGCTTTGCTGGACAGCCGCGCAAGCCAGGCGGTTCCAGAAGAGTGTCGACACAGGTTCCCTGTTCAGTTGCAGACCGATGGCCCAGTGTTGTGGCAAGACGTCTGCAATGACCAGGTCGTGAGTCGATGTCGCGCATGTGCCGATCACTCATAAGCCGTACCTCGGCCATGCGCTCAACGCCATGCTCAGCGAAGCTCGACGCATACATCCCAAGAGCATGCTGACACAGAAAAGCGACGACCTCGGGCTCGCAATCTGTGGTAGGGTCGTTTGCGGGCGGGGCCGCCAAAGCGTCACATGTTGGTCCATGACGGAGAAGTATCTTGCTCTGCTCGCTGACGAGCCGCGAGCTGTCTCGCGCGGCGGGCTGCCCAGACTGTGGTGGCGTAGTCGAATTCGCGGCCACGCTGACTATGCCAATCCTGGTTGTGCCAACTTCGCTGTGCCAACCACGTGGGCCCTGACTGTGCCAACCGTGACTGTGCCAACCTTGACTGTGCCAGCCCTGACTGTGCCAAGGCAACCTCGTGGGTCCTGCCACTCGGACCAGGCCCCGCCAGAAAGCCACGCGCTCATCACGGAAATGTGGAAGGGGAAAACGAGACAAGAGAAGGGAAGGGAACGGGCAGAGGCCTCCTGACGGCTTGCAGCTTGGGCCGGAGCGGTTTCAGCCAGAGCTTCAGCCAGAGGGGCTTGAGTCAAAGGGGGCTACGGAGCTGGTGGGGATACTTTTTTGGTCAGCGGCTCCGAGGCAACGGTCAGGGAGCGGTAGCGACGTCCGGGCCACGGGCGGGGCTAATTTGCAAGACAATTCGCCGCCAGCCAGAGTCGGCGGACGGACAGCTCGCACCTGCACATGCACTGAAATGCGTCAAGAATTGCGGGGGGTGGAAGCTGCACGAGAGAAACCACGCCTGCAATAAGATGTTGAATGCACTCTTTAACACTAAACAAAACCAAAGACCAAAACCGAGAAGCAAGGGGAAACCACAACCAGAGACGTCCTGCGTTTACAATCACGACTACAACCACAACCACTGATTCCCATTGCAATCCTCTTGGGAAGATGCCCACAAATCTTCTCGCGTGTAGGGTATCCCACAATGGACTATTCCCTGGGATATACTCGACCAGGATAGTAAGGATGCGCGGGATGCAAAGGCCTGAGAACGCCATGTTGACGTTTTCAATGCGGAGCGGAACATAATGCCGAAGGATGCCGAATACCGAAGGGGCAAGGATGCAAGGGTAGCCTTGGAAAATTGCCCCATCCTTACTATTATGGCTGACAGTAATAACCCAACATTTATCAAACCGGCCCAACAAAAGAGGGAAACACATTTCCGCCGCGACGGCGACGACTGCGATTACGATAACGACCACGTGGAAGAGCAGGAGATGAACGAGAAGGAGGAGGAGGAGCAGGAGGAAGAGGGGGAGGTGAGGAGGAAAAGGAGCAGGAGGATGAGGAGGGGCGAGTTTGTTCCCCGCAGAGAGAACCGAGGGTGGGATTCAAACTAAAGACCTGCTGAGGTTAGCAATGGCATCATCAGAAGCGCCAGCAGCAATATCGTCTGACAGCACGATGACCATTGACACAATATGACTCAGCACCAGCAGCAACCACACCACCAGCAGCAATACCATCAGCAGCGCATACAGGACCACCAGCAGCAACAGCACCACCAGCAAGAGCACCACCACCACCAACACCAGCAGCAACAACACCAACACCAGCACCAGCATCAAGCCCAGCAGCAGCACCAACACTGGCAAAAACGCTGGCAGTAGCAGATCGTCGGGCAGCAGCCGCACCAGCAGCACCAGCAGCAGCAGCAGCAGCAGCAGCAGCACCAACACAAGAGTGTGGGTCGTGACCCGGACTGTTGTCCCTAACATTGCCTGGCAGCGATCAGGAACAGGCCAGCAGCAACAGCAACACAACCAGCAGAAGCACCAACAGAGACGGCACCCGCAACGGGTCGGAAACCGAACCCCGGAAACAGAAGGCCCAGAGCAGCGCAAAGCGGTACCCTGGAAACGCGGCACCAACCCTAGAAAGCGAGGCGGCTACCCACCTCCCCCACGCCCACCCATCTGTGTCCCCCCACACCCACTTCCCCACTCCCCGCACGGTCCCACGCCACTGGAGCGGTGGGGCGAGGGGGGCGGGAGGAGGGGAACGGGGGTGGGCGGCTGGGCGGAGGGAGAGGGAGAGGTTGCAGCGGAGGAACCCCACGCTCACAACCGGGAAACGCGGACCGTGCACTGGGAGCCCCTACCGGGGAGAGCGAGGCCGTGGCCAGGAAAGCAGACTCTGTCTGGACGGAGGCCGCGCCTAGGAACGCCGCGGCCCCCGCCAGGGCGCTCCCGCCCAGGCCCGAGCGGCTCGAAAACGCCCAGAGCCTCCCCTCGAACATTGATTGCGTCCAAGAGGCGCGACCAAGAGGGGGCGTCCAAGAGGGGGGGAAAGTGGGGAGCGCTGGGGGGGGGGTCGCTAATCATGGCCCGAGGCACGTGCGCGGCCCAGGAGGTCAAGGGACGTATTGAAACGAAGCGATGCGCCGTGACATAGACGGTGATACCATGGCCCCGGCTCTTGGCCGCCCCCGAAACCGCTGGATATTCCACCCTATCCGAGAATCCACCGCAAGTCCGCGGAGACCTCCGGGAGGACTCCAGAGCCCTCTGGAAGCCCCAAACCCCAAACTGGCCCCCCCCCCCCAAAAAGAATGTCCTGGCGAGGGGCCCAACTATTCTGCTGTGGGTGCTGCAGTTCTGAGGATCGTGTTCGGTGGTGCCCCCTGCCGGAGTGAGCGGGCACCCGCATGCGAGTCCAGATTCTGGTGCATTCGGTGGAGCTCCCTATGAGGCCGCGGAACGTGTGAGGGGTGCGCCGAGATGGGCGGGGAACCGCATGCGAGTCCAGCTGGGGCCTTCGGTGCAGCTCCCTATGGGGCCACGGAACGTGTGAGGGGTGCGCCGATATGGGCGGGGAACCGCATGCGAACGCAACCACTGGGGCCTCGGGTGGAGCTCCCCATGGGGCCGCGATGTCCGTGAGGGGTGTGCAGGAATGGGCGGGCGGAGGGCAGAGGGAGGAGGGGTTGCGAGGATGGGGGGAGGAGGAGGAGGAGGAGGAGGAGGAGGAGGAGGACGAGGACGAGGAGGACCAGCGTAAACTCAAGACTCATCAACGATGTTGCGATAAACCCTCCCTCCAAGGATGATGATGAGGAGGAGGAGGAGGACGACGAGGAGCTTAAGGAGGAGGAGAACGAGACGAGGAGGAGGAGAAGGATGAGGAGGAGGAGGAGGAGGAGGAGGAGGAGGAGACGCGGGGCGCTGTCTCTTCAAACCAACACCTAACACTACAAGATAGCTGAGGAAAAGACTTGCAAAGAGCGTTCCTGGTGGACGAGGGCGACGCCAACCGACAATGGACGACGGACGACCGACGACACGACGACGACACGACGACGACAAACGACCACGCTCGTGGGACGTCGTCCGACTCTTTGAAGCCTCCTGGAGTGCGAACTGATTCCTCCCTTCTGGCCTCACCCATAGACTCCCCAGGATGCCCCCCAAAAAAACACAAAAAACACCCAAAAGGCTCGTAGGACGCCCCCTCGACGTCCTAAAAAGACCCCAGAACAACACCAAATCCCGCGCGAAACATCTGCAAGGGGTCGGCGGCTGTGGCGAAAACATCTAGAATCCACGCCCGGAAGTGACGTGCTGAGCGGCAGCGTTTTCTGAGGAGGCGATACTGCGACGTATCTTTTGTATCCCATCGTTGAATCATTGCTACATGTTGTGTAGCTTTACATTCTGATGTCTCCCCCCTGAACCCCCCTTGGAGTCGCGCCACTCCGCCGTACCAAGGTGGTGCCCCCCTTTTCGGGCTCGCAGAACCTGTAGCAAAAACCATAGGAAATCCACGAGTTGGGCCTATGGGGCCTCTGGGGACTCCAAGAAGGCTTCAAGATGGCCCAAGATGGCCCCGAGACGGCCCGAGACGGCCCCAAGACGGCCCAAGATGGTCCAGGGTCCGTGAGGTCCCAAGACGGCTCGAGGGGGCCCCAAGAGGACTCGAAAGAGCGCCCCCAGGAGCCAAAATCATTGACTTTCGTTGGTTTCTGAAAGGCTTAAGCGTTCTCACCTTTTTCGGCTCTCAGAGGACCATGACGGCCCAAGCAGCCCCCAACAAGACCCCAAGACGGCCAAAGAGACCCCCAAAAGGGCCCCAGGATTGCTCAAGAGGGCCCCGGGACGACCAAAAAAAAACCCAAGACGGTCCAAGGGGCCCCCAAGACGGCCCAAGAAGACCCCAAGAGAATCCGAAGGCGGACGCGAGAGGCCTCCAAGATGGCCTCCGAAGGGGCCAGACGGCGCAAGAGCGCCCCAAGCCGGCGCAAGACGTCAACAAGAAGCCCCAAGAGGCCCCAAAGCGGCCCCAAAGACGCTTCAAGAAGCCCCCACGAAGCTTTCAAAAGGCTCCCAAGAGCCCCCCATAGGCCGCCCAGAAGCCCTGGGGATGGCAGGACGGAGCGCCACGCACGCGCGGCAGCAGAGCAGGTCACGCCAACCAGCGCCCACACCTTCTACAGATGATTTTTTCACGCAGCAGCAGGTTCTGTAGTGAAGTCAGGCCTGGAGCTCACTCGCGGGGCGCCAGCATCGCACTGCCTTGCGAACACACGAGGCAGCAAGGCACTACTACTCCATTCAAGGGTGGGAAGGCAGGGGAGCAGAGGAGCGGCCATAGAAAGATATATCGCCGAGCCGTTCACAGGTCATTAAAGTGCCCGCGCAGCCATGAATTTCTGCACTCAGCAGCAGGTTCGGTAGGCCTGAAGTTCACTCGTGGGGCACCAGCATCGCACTGCCTTGCGAACACACGAGACAGCAAGGCACTAGCACTCCCGGAATCCTAAACAGGAAAGACTCCCGGGGGCCATTCTTGCACTGTTTAGCGTGGCGCAAATAATGTACTAAGACACGAGCACAAATGGCGAGGGTACGCACGGTTGAGCAATTCACGCCCAGAGGCGACCGTCCGCCGTTATTCCCTCCAAAATCTGGTGAACGCATCCAGTCCTGCTGCAAATTCCTCGCCCTGAGCATGTGCGCTCAAGCTTGCTTGAGATGTCACTGGCATTGCAAATCATGAAGCGCGTGGCCTTCCGCCACTTGGTACCCCACTGACAGAAATGAGCGTCGCGAATCACAACTCTGGGCAGGGGGGCGTTTCGTCTGAAGCCGGGAAGCCGCCGCAGCAGCGAGGTCCGCGGATTCTTCGCGAGACAGATCTCCCCAAGCTTGCGGCATATAGTAAGAACGCGAAGCGACACAGCGGCCAAACTATTTCCAACGCGGACCTCCTCACGATCAGAGCACGAGGAGATTCGGGACATCAACAACATTCGAGTTGGCTCTCAGGGGCGGGAGTTTCCCGCGCCTCGAGAATGTCGCGCAGGGGCAACCTATCAGGGCACCTCTACATTCGCTGCTGAGAAGTCTGTAGAGATCACCTGTCGTTGGGCAGATATTTTACTCAGGTCTTCCTGGGATCCATGGATGACGTCAGTCGAGATGGGCCGTCCGCCCAACTGCTTCGCGGCTTTCGCGAACCTGCCGCTCCCCGAGAAGATGTCCTCCACGCTCCAGTTGGCGGCAGTGTTGGGACACCGAAGAACTTGTTCTGGCCGCTGAAATTCCCCTGGAGATGCTTCGCACACGCTGTCGCGTAGTCCTTGAACGGCGTGGGTAAGGCCTGCCATCGTTCGAGAATCCTTCCTCGTTTCTCGTGCCGCGTCACGCTGCTCATGCTTTGCCGTCGCCCTCTTTTCCTGATCTCTTCGAATGAGAGCATCGATCGAGGCCCCGCTGTGCCGAGCCAGATGCGGCCGCGTGCGCGGCATGCCGATCCTGGCGGGGTCCGGCTGCGCCATCTTCGCGCGAACTCCCCGTAGGTGTAGGGCCACGCCCCGTCTTCGGCTCTGCGCCCTTCCTTGATCTGGCAGAAGAGGCTGCCCACCCACTGCAGTCGAGGATGATCCCGCTCCACCGTGTCGTCGAACCGCCAGACCTTGGCGGGGGTGCGATCCTCGCGGGGCCTGAAGACGAGCACCCAGTGGCGACCGATATTTGAAGCTGGCGCCACCAACCAGCCAGCACGCAGTGCGTGCACCTCTCCTGGCCGCGCGTAGGTGCCTAGCACCACCAGGAGCTCGAGGCCTCCAGCCGTGTCTTCTCGGTCTGTTCCCGCAGCAGCTCCGTGCACGGCGCGGTCCACGCCTCGAAGGCATCTGGAAGGCGAGAGAATCCTGGGGCTTGCTTGCCACAACCCTTCAGCCCTTCAGCGCTCAGCGCGCTCGAGGAAGACGCAGATCCCCCACCCTCCCATACTCGGGCACGTAATCCAACCAGGCTGCAATCAGCTGGTGGCCGACGTAGCCGCCCTCGCCCTCGAAGTACTTCTTGTCGAACAGGTCGCACAGCATCTGGTCGAACTCCAGCGCGTCCAGCGGATTCACCTCCCTCTCCCGGGCGAAGTCCAAAATCGCCTGCACGGCGGCCAAGTAGGTCTATCTGATTGAAGCTTTCACCGCCCTGGTCTCCAGGAAGCTTCTGCCGCTCTGCACGGCTGAAATCCAGTCCGCGCCCTGGGTGCGAAGCCTCTTCTCGGCCCTGCTCTGCTTGGCCGTCGGCCTCGTCTCTTGGGACCTCTTCAGAATCCGTTCCTCCGTCCCGGCAAGAGCTGATGGCCTGGGAGAGGCCCGACCTGAGTTGGTCAGCTCGGTCGTCAACACGGGGCATCTCGATGGCGCCAGCAAGCGGACGTCGAGGCTCATGGAGAACGCATTTCGGGACCGGGAAGGGCGGGCCTGGGGGGGCGCGCGGAGTCTTGCCAGCTTAAGCCGGCTCGAACCGACGAGATGGCTCATCGGCGGGATTGAGCTCCGAGGGGGCCTATCGAAGACGCACCTTGCAATTGGAGGCCAACACGAGGGCTGCAAGACGACGACAACAACCATTCAGCTTGGCATCGCTGGCCCGACCCTTAGAAAAAGCCAAGACCACCTCCACGTCTTCGCACAAACAGACCCGACGTCGACTATGGAAACGATGATATTTAGATTGACGGCGCAGGGCCCAGACCACCGCTTTTGCCTCTAATATGCGAAAGGGTTTTTTTACAAGTCAAACGGCCTGCATCGATGAGACGCCATTGGGCGCTCTTGATGGGCTCTGAGGGCTCCTCTGGGAAGTTGTGTCCCTCCCCCCATGGTCCTGGCTGAACAGCCCCGCGGGCACCTTCACCGTGAACGGATCTGACAAAGCGTCTCGCTTCTAGACCGCGGCAGGCACGAGGCCGAGGGCGGCGGACTCTAAGCCCCTCAGGACTGCGAAAGCGTCGCCGCTCATCTCGACGCCCACGCCCTTTCACGCACCCAAGATCCACATCTGCCGCCGCTACTCCCACCACCGAGAGACAGGCATCAGTAGCTATGTCCTGCTGGTCACGCCCCAGAGCCCAAGACGACCTGGTGAACAAGAGTAGTCCCCGACAGACGTCAAGTTCCTTTGCGACAGATCCCCGCGACGGAATTGAATATCACGAACCCCGCCTACACGAGCAAACTGGTAACCAGACATGGGCACCGACAACAAAGATCTCTTAAGCATGAAAGCGAAAGTGAGCCGAACAAAACGAGCTTTTCGATTCCCTTTGGACTGAGTGCGCCTCGAGCAAGGATCCAGCTAATGCAACGATCAAGTCTCCAGAGGCTCTCATCTGCCGCTCGAGCCGCAGATCGGGCGCCGTCCACCGCCCAGATCGGGCAGGCGCTCTTATCCCCATGCGTCGACAAGCCTGCCTCATTCAGTCCCTGGGAAGCTTCGTCCTGCAGGCGTTGGACCAGCTTCTTGCAGCCGCCCAGCGCGCCGACGTTATCCACGATGACATAGCGCACCGTGCCCTGGGAAAACTGCAGCAGCTGACCCACCCCAAAATTCTGGAGCCGGTTGGGCTCAGGCACCTGCTCGACATGCCCCGGGTTCGCCTCCTGCGCCCCCAAAAAAGGCCCCGCTTGAACCCCGTCGGAAACGCGGCAAAGCAAGGGTGGACCGAGCCCTCCGGGTCGAGGGCGGCGCCTTCGAGAAGCTCCCCAGCTAACCCTGCGTCGCGGGCTCGTAGGGCGGGTGGGCCAAAATGCCGACTGAGCTCTTCTCCGATCCGAAATCTGTAGAAACAATCTTGCACGATTGTCGAAGCAGCATGCGCCATGAGGTCGCCCGGCGCTTCCAGCTCGCCAGAAGATTCGCGAGCGGCGAGGCTGACAGAAGGTGGGTCGTGAAAACGGCGATTGGCTCGCCTAGCGTCGACAATCAGGCGTCGGCGAGAATTTGTCCTCTTCGCGAAGAAGAGCGTCACCCTCTCCTTCGCGTAGCGGCACCACAGTACGACGCCCTTCTCGACGAGCTGTCTGCCAAAAGTAGTGCACGTGCCAACATGGGACTTCAGACGCGCGTCGAGGCAAGGCGCGATGGGGCCCAAATTATCCTTGATCTCCCAAAACTCCACATCCGATATGACAATCCGCCCCTCGAAATGGCAGAAGATATCACGATCGCGACCCTCCAGCAGGTCCTCGGCAATGGGGCGCGAGTGGTCCCCGGGCGGGAGGGAAAACCAACTTCGGTTCAAATGGCACAGCAGGTGACTCTTCCGAGCTGTAGCCAACTCGGGCATGCAGAAGCTTGTTGGCAGCTTCATGCGGTTGCGGCACAGGCTCGTTAAGGGCGCTCTCCCTGGCGGCCTCCATCAACGTATTCAAGACATGAGAACGACTCTCCGTGCGCCTCTCCGGGGCAGTATCACCGCATCCAGCAAGCCAGTTCAGCGACTCCACGGCGTGGTTTACCCGCAAAGTAGCATGACGTTCTCGCCCGACACGCCGACGCGAGCCTCGAGATAGGTGAGTCCCAGCAACGTCAGGAACAAGCAGCCCAGGAAGAGAACATAGCTCCACATAGCCATGCAACATAGCAAAACTGTAGATGGATACGCCACCCGCTGGAGAACACCACTCGCCGCGGTCGTAATTGGCACCCCTCCCACCCCTGAGGACTTGGGTAGAGGGAGGACCCTGCTCGAGTCTTCTTCGGAGGCTGGGGCTGCGTCTTCGGGCCCCGAGCCTCCTTTGTTCTCTGCCTGGCCGTCTCGATCTCGGCCTGGTCCTTCGCGCGCTCAGCGATGCTATGTGCGCAGACAGCGAAGGGGCGATTCCCGGGGTACGCTGTTGCACGCCCATCCAAAACTCGACATCTTCAAACTTGGGGTCTCCTGGATCACGGGAATTGGCACCCAGAAGAAGCTGCCACCGTCTCGAGAGCGCCTCAAAACATGACAGCGACGGAAAGTTCAACTGATCGTACGACCCCGCGTGCCCGAAAGTCCTGCACATGACTTGCAACTCGCGCGCCGTGCGATCAGTAGGCGCGATCTTCAACTCGGCCAAGAAGCGATGGTACCATTGCATTGGGCTACCTCCTGCGCGCTCCACGTGCTTCAGCAGCCACTGCGTCATCCTGGGGCCCTCTATGGGCCAGTCCTCGTAGAAGTTCTCCGACGCTGACGCTGCAACGCGCCGCCAGGGCCTCCACATCTCGCCCTGCTCGTCGTAGAGCACCGCCGAGGCTCTGGCGTCATCCTCGTCCTCGGCCCCGTTCTTCGCCGCCTCGTCTCTAGCTCCCGGATCACCTCGCGGAGTGGCGGTTCCTCCGGCCCAATCCTGGATAACGCTAGGCCGTGACTCGGCGTGCACGCCGACCTCATCCTCGCAGATCTTATCCACGAACATCACCTCCTCGATGCCTCCAGAGGCCCGCAGGCGGTAGAGCCCTTTCAAGCCGACCACCGCCTCAAGCTTGCCGCCACTGACGCGCTGGCCCAAAGAGAAGCTAGGCGTCTCGGCCGCCACGACCCACGCGGCGTCTGGCTCCACGTCCAAGACAGCTCGCTCAGGTGCTCCTGGGACTGGGGCCGCACCCGCCCCCAGCAGGTCACCAAGAGGGAACTCATCACCGCCCCAGTCACACCAGCCACTGACATCGTCGGCCTTCACAGGATCGGGCACACCTTCGGCATGCAGACGCACGGTTTCAGCATGTTCGGCATGCAGACGCACGGCATGCAGACGCACGGATAGCCGGCCGCACCGCTTCCACCTCCAGGCCCGCGCGAAAACGATACGCGGGGTACGAGAGGTTGGCAGGCAGGCGCCCTCCACGACGCACAGAGTAGATATCTTCGATGTCATCCCCATCTAAGATATCGTCATAGATGTCATCCTCAGGAGTCAACACCGTCCAGTGCTTAACGGAGAGAAGCAAAAGTAGGACGCGCTCGTGCACTAGATTCTCGTCGTGCTTGAACAACAATCGAATCCCTGGCCGAAGGGTATTCCACCACGCCTCGCTTCCCACTCTCAGAGCTCGGGGCTGCAGCATGTCTCGAATTGCGGCCCGCGGCCAACTGTCCTAGCAAGGTCAAGAAAGAACCGAACGCAACGCCACCCAGCACCTCGTACGTATGTTTCTTCGGTGCCTCCACGATATCGCACGGCACAGGCGCAGGGCAAGGGGGCACCTCCACCACGGGGCACCTCCACCACGTCAAAGTCGGGCAATTCACCTCGGGGCACTTGAAGTCGCAGGTCGCCCCTTCTCCGCAGCGCAGCTCGCAAGCAGGACACGGAGGGGGCTGTGGACACGCAGCCTGTTCCGCGATGGCAGCCAGCGAACTGTAACCGAGAGCCCGAACGAAATCTTGGAGCCCTGCGTTCCCTAGCAGGGCAGGAAACATGCAGGACCTCCGAAATGCTCGAGAAGAGGAGCGGCTATAGAAAGATATATCGCCGAACCGTTCACAAGTCATTGAAGTGCCCGCACAGCCAAGCACCTTTCCACAGCGGCAGACGCCCCCAGGAAGCCCAAAGAGACCCCCAAGAGGCGCCCCAAGGGGCCCCCCAGAAGTCCCAGGAGGCCTCCAAGCAGCCCCCAAGTGGCCCCCAAGAGGCTTCCCAGAGGCCTCAGACTGCCACCCATGGGCCCCCGAGAGCCCTCCGAAGAGCCCTGAGGAGCATCCCTGAGGACTCTGACCCACATCCAGGCACGGTGGCGAGACGGGCCGCCACTCTGACCCACTACCCAGGCACGGTAACGTTCTCGTCTTTTTCGACTCTCAGAGGCCCATGACGGCCCAAGCAGCTTCCAAAATGGCCCCAAGACGGCCCAAGAAGCCCTCGAAAGGCCTCCATGACGGCCCAAGCGGGCCCTAAGACGGCCCAGCTCAAGAGGACCCCAAGAAAGCCCCAAAACGGCCGCAAGAGGCCCCCAGACCGGCTTCCGAATGGGCCACACGCCGCAAGAACGCCCTAAGCGGCCCAAGACGCCCGCAAGAGGCCCCAAAGAAGCCGGCCCCAAGAAGCCCCCAAGACACCTCCAAGAGGCCACGAAAAAGCTCTCAAGAGGCCCCGCAACGACTGGACTGCACGTGATCCGGACGTGCACCCCGCGGAGCGAGAGGAATCCACGTCCAGAAGTGACGTGTTGCCCGATGCAGGTCGCGCAGCGGAGCGGGAGCCCTGATGCAACGTATCCAATGTATCCAATGATTGCATCATTCGTACATATTGCACTCTGTGGGCTAAAAACATACAACAAAGCGATGGAATATATATATATATATATATATATGATTTGGGCCCCTGGGGCTTCTTGGGGGTCCAAGGGTGCGTCAAGACGGCTCAAGATGGCCTCAAGACGGGCCAAGACGATCCCAAGACGGTCCAAGATGGCCCCAAGGAGGCCCAAATAGCCCCCGAGAAAGCCCCATGAGGACCCCCAAGAGCGCATCCAGAAGCCAAATTCATTGGTTTGCCCTACGTGTTAGAAGGATTTTAGCGTTCCCGTCTTTTTCTATCCTTAGAGGTCCATGACGGCCCAAGCAGACTCCAAAAATGGTCCCAGGACAGCCCCAGAGGCCCCCAAGAGGACCCCAAGACGGCCCAAGAGGACCCCAAGACGGCCCAAGAGGATCCCAAGAGATCTGTAAGGCGGCCGCGAGAGGCCCAAAGGATGGTTTCCAAGGGGGCCAAACGGCGCAAGAGCGCCCCAAAACGGCCCAAGACGCCCCCAAAAGGCCCCAAGAGGCCCTAAAGAAGCCCCCAAGAGGCCCCAAGAAGCCCACAAGAGGCCTCCAAGAGACTTCCACCGGGCCCCACAACTTCCGGGCTGCACGTGCTCCGGACGTGCACCCCGCGAAGCGAGAGGAATCTTCGAACCATCCTCCACGATGCGCGTAACTGCCCGCACGAAGGATCCATTTTGACCATCGGACCCCTGCTCCGCGCGCGTTCGACGGAATCTGACGGAAATCAAACTGGCCCAATCTGCTGGGACATCGCTGCGATTTTGCATGTCGTCAAAATTGTGTTTGTTTCTTCCATGTCGTCCAGCGCCCCCCTCTGAACGCAAAAAGCCGGTTTCGGCTGAGACATTCTCACGACTCGCTCTTGCACGGGCATCGGCGCGCAGGTGACGCCAGCGGTGTGCTGCCCGCGCCGAGGCGAGAGCGCCGCCTGGGCGGACCTGCGGCCATCGCGCGGAAACTCGGCGGGAAAAGTCCAACCTGCCGGCAGGATGCCCGACATCCCCAGGGGCGGCCGTCCTGGCGGCACTGCGAGGTGCGCCGAGGCCCGCCGCTGGCGGGGAGGCGGAGACTCGCCCGAGTGCAGAACGACTGGCATGACGCCACTTCAGGCTTGGCCCGACTGAAGGAAGCGGTCTTCCAGAGAGATTTCTCAGAAGCCTCTGGACCCTTTCCGAGCAGGCCCCCCCCATCCTCCTGGGCTCGCCGTCGGGTCATCGGGCGACTGGCTCAAGATACTTCCCAAGGGTTCCTGAGCATCCCGCGGCCCTCGATGCTGGAACCCGAGCGGAACATCAGGACCCAATCGGTGGAGCCGCGCCGCACGGCACACCTCGAAAATCGTGGAAATGGATTGCGAACCCGCCGCAGAGCGTACACGTGCGGCAGGCTCGTGTCGCACCGGCGTCGGCATTGGTCTGCTTCTGTCACCGCGTGGATCGCTCGACCTCGGAGGACCGTGGCTTTCCGATTGAGCCGATCTGGGGGGCAACGACAGGGGGGAACTGGCATAAGGGGGGGATGCATCGACCTGGGATCGGCGATACGTCGCCGACAGATCGGCGATGGGCCCCCGGTCGTGAATCCGCACCTTCCTGGGCAGGTTGGGGCCATCGGGCCCCCATCGGCGATCAATGGGCGATTGGGGGTCGATGAATCCCCCCCCTATGCCTATCCCACCCCAATCGTTGCCCCTGAAGATCGCTCGATGTCGCGGCCACTTGAGGGCCGCCGCCGTCGTTCCTTCTCGAACGCCCGCGCAGGGGTCGCGACCGCGAGCACCTGCCGCACCGCACGCCGACGAGAAGGGAGGAGCTTTGGCCGCTGCGCCACCGAGCGCGGCGCGGCCATCGCCAGGACCCCGCTTCAGCAGGAATAGAAGAAGACAACAACACATAAACATAAACTTTTGGCGCTCCGCGCGGATTTCTTGGATCCGCGCTGGACCCCCCTCTCTGGCGCGCGGAACGCGCAAGGGGCGGCGCCAGAGGCGCCGCCGGGGGGCCCAGGCGCGGATCCAAGAAATCCGCGCGGAGCGTAAAAAGTTTATGTTTATGTAGTTGATTATTCTTCGAAAGATCGCCATGCTGTCCTGCAGAGCCAGGGTTCAAACTCCCAAAAGAAGGTAGAGGCTCTCGGCACAGACTCGGTACAAGTGTTCAAAAGCTGCTCCACAGAATGTACGCTGCCAAGGCTCCCCTACAACCTTCCACTGCCCATCACAGGTCGAACTTCTCTCGCAAGATCCTCATTATAGAATCCAAATGCTTGTCATGCTGTGCATGATTTGATTTCAACTCCGCGTGCAATTTTTGAAGGTCAAAATTAGTGGCAACTCCTCTGAGCACCATACAGCCGTTGACAAACGTGTGAATGTCAACCTGCCCATCGCCACTGCTGTCTTCGGCCATGAACTTGAAGAATTCAACGAGGTGGTGCCTTTGGAGCCCCAAGCTCTTGAGCAGCAGCGGTATGTGGTTCTTCTGCAGGCCGTTCTCGAACTGCTCTCGTGTCAATTTTCCGGACTCGTCTGTGTCGACGGCGCGGCAGAGGCGGTCGAGCTTCTGGGCATCCACCCACTCCTGTTGCGAGAGCTCTCGGGCGAACACCTCCGGGTCTGGCTTGAGAACCGCCATTGCCGACTCCACGAAAATGCCCGTGATCCGCCACGGCGCCTATACATATATATATATATATATATATACATATACATATATATATACATATATATACATATACAAGATTTTAAGGCTCGCTGCGCTTCGCCTTCTAATATTGATCCTTGCACCTACGATGTTTCTGGGCGCGGGCGAGAACACAATTGTTCAATGAGGTGTGTGGGAATTGTGCGAGCGGAGGCGAGGCGAGGCGAGTGCGCGGTAGCGCCCGGGGCGGGGCTCAGGGCGCAGCGTTGGTGGACGCTTGAGTGGAGGTGAAGGTGGAAAGTCGGATGCCGGACGCTAGAGGTCGAGTGCTGAGCTGATGGAGGCTGGAAGTCTATAGGTGGAAGTTCCACCAGCCCTTTAGGGCTACGGTGGTATAGCGAGTTTGGTCTTCTCTCTTCCCCTTCCTTCCCCTGCTCGGGGGAGGGGTAACCTTCCCCTGGGCCTGGAGGGGGGGGGATGGAGGCGTTAGAGCGTCCAAGACGGCTCAAGATGGCTCCAAGAGGCGCTCCAAGTCGCAAGATGGCCTCCAAGATGGCCCAAGATACCTCAAGATGGGTCAATATAGCCTCCGACACACCTCCAAGAGTCCTCAAAACGGATCCAAGTGCCCTTCGAGCCCTCCACGGCGCCCTCCAAGAAGCCAGAACCCTTCAAAAGCTTAAGGAAAGTCCATGTGTTTGGCATTCTCGTCTTTTCGCTTCCGATGGGCCCCTGAGGCATCAAGATGGCCCCAATATGGCCCAAAAGAGCCCCAAGAGGGGCCCAAAAAGGCCCAAGACGGCCCCAAGATCGCCCAAGAGGCTTCCAAAGAGCGCTCCAACACGTCCCCAAGACGCCGTTTGAGAGCCTCCGAGGGGGGGACCTGAATTGAGGACCCCCGCTCTTTTTGAACAATGGGGCCCAAGACGGCCCCGAGAGGCCTCCCAGCC
>CAUYUJ010002450.1:0-80000 GCA_963575745.1 Prorocentrum cordatum
GCCATCTTGATCTCAGCTCGATCGGGTAACTTTGAAGGCCAAAAAGCACGCGGGCGGGAACGGCCGTTTCGAGTCATCTTGATACGCGCTGTTGGTTTTCTCAAGATAACTCGAGCTTCAGGAGAACTACAGAGCTGGTCAGCACAGCTAATGCATTCAGAATGATCAGGCGCGTTCGCCTGTTGAATCCAGAGGTCTGAACTCGGTCTGCTAGCCGAGCTAGGGTCGCAAACCTATTCGTATTATTCGAGTCATTGTAGCAGACGCTCTCGTTTTTTCGTACTTAACTCGATCTATAGGGCAGCCACAGAGCTCATACTAACAGAAATCGATTGAGAATTATCAGGCGCGTTCGTCTGTTGCATCAAGAGCTCTGAAATCGGCCTTCTCCCCGAGCAAGGTTCGCGAACCCATTCGTATTGTTCGAGTCATCTTGAGAAGTGCTCTCGGTTTTCTGTACATAAATCGTGCTGGGAAGGGCTATAGCTCTGCTGGTCACAGGAATCGATTTCGAGACATTAGGAGCGTCCGTTCGTCGAACCGATCGCTCGAAACTCGGTCTGCTGCTCGAACGAGATCCGCGAAACTGTTGTATTATTCGAGTCATCCTAAAAACTACTCTCGGTTTTCTGCACTTAACTCTGGCTGTATGGGGGGCTGCAGAGCTGGTAATCACAGGAATCGATCCGCAGACATCAGACGCATCCGCCTGTCGCATTCAGAGGTCTGAACTCGGTTTCATACTCGAGCTCGATTGGAAAACTGTTCGTTTGTTTTGTTAGAGTCATCTTGAGAGGTCTATAATCGCTTGGGCTGGAAAACTAGTCGTTCTCTGAAATTCTTTTCCACATTATATATTGTCAGGAAGCTCAACGAGTCCCCCGGCGGTAAGAAAGGTTGACGGTTTACCGCCGGCGCCCGTTCCGCGCGGGGTGGAGCTAGTTGGCCGGCGGCCGAGGCGGAGTGTGACAACTTTGGTGGTTTTTTGCAAATAACTCGTATCTTCCCTTAGCTAGTTATTGCTGGAAGCTTAAGAGTAATTCCGGAGCGCTGGAGAGCTAGTTGGCAAGAAAAATCTCGACTGACCTTTTGGTGACTTTTGGTCGGTTGAAAATTTTGTTCTCAAAATTTGACCACTCGTTAGAGCTCTAGTATTTTTTCCCATGATATTCGATCTTATTCCCGCTCACCATCTTGATCTCAGCTCGATCGGGTAACTTTGAAGGCCAAAAAGCACACGGGCGGGAACGACCGTTTCGAGTCATCTTGATAGGCACTGTCGGTTTTCTCGAGATAACTCGAGCTCCAGAACACCTACAGAGCTGGTCAGCACAGCTAATGCGTTCAGAATGATCAGGCGCGTTCGCCTGTTGAATCCAGAGGTCTGAACTCGGTCTGCTAGCCGAGCTAGGGTCGCAAACCTATTCGTATTATTCGAGTCATTGTAGCAGACGCTCTCGGTTTTTCGTACTTAACTCGATCTATAGGGCAGCCACAGAGCTCATACTAACAGAAATCGATTGCGACTCATCAGGCACGTTCGTCTGTTGCATCAAGAGCTCTGAAATCGGCCTTCTCTCCGAGCTAGATTCGCGAACCCATTCGTATTGTTCGAGTCATCTTGAGAAGTGCTCTCGGTTTTTTGTACATAAATCGTGCTGGGGGAGGGCTATAGCTCTGCTGGTCACAGGAATCGATTTCGAGACATCAGGCGCGTCCGTTCGTCGAACCGATCGCTCGAAACTCTGTTTCTGCTGACTCGAACGAAATTCTGAAACAGTTTTTGTTAGAGCCATCTTGAGGGTCATAAGCGAAAACTGGTCGTTCTCTGAAATTCGTTCCACATTATATATTGTCAGGAAGCTCTACGAGTCCCCCGGCGGTAAGAAAGGTTGACGGTTTACCGCCGGCGCCCAGTTTTTGAAAGATATTTGACAATTCATTTTGAGAAAGCAGATTTTTCGCACCTGTAAACGATTATGAGGGTCTCTCAGTCTTAATATGAGCTCCGTAGGCGCACATTTACTATCAAAACACTTGGAGGAACCAACTTCATGTCGACATGGAAAATATCAAATTTCTATTTTTCGAGAAATGCCCCCTGAAGCTCTCACTTTCGACTCTGAGCACTCTCACGCGTCAAAGGCTCTACGAGGTTCCCGGCGGTGACCAGGTTGACGGTTCACCGCCGGCGCCAGTTCGGGCGCAGGGTGGAGCTAGTACCTCGTAGAGCTCTTCGTCATCGATGAGCTAGAGGAATTCCGGCGCGGGGTGGAGCTAGTTGACCGACCCGGCGAGAAAGGACAAAGTGTTAACTTTTGGGTGGTTTTCGAAATATTTGATATTTGACAATTTATTTTGAGAAAGCAGATTTTTCGCACCTGTAGTGGGTTAAGACGCGTCTGCCAGTAAAATTTTCAGGTCCGTAGGAGCAGTATTTCTATCAAAACACTTGGAGGAACCGACGTTCGATAAAAACAGAAAAACGTGATTTTTCGGTTTTTGGGTTTCTCACTCCAGAAGCTTACTCCCTGTGTTCTGAGAGGCGTGGTGTGAGAAAAGAGCTCTACGAGGGTCCCGGCGGTAACATGGTTGACGGTTTACCGCCGGTTCCCAGTTGGCCGACCCGACCAAAAGAGACAATGTGTTAACCTGGGGTCGGTTTTTGGAACATTGTGCAAGATTTGACAATTCGTTTTCAGAAGTTGGATTTTTCCTACCTACAGTAAGCTATGGCGCATCTGCTGGTAAAATTTTCAGGGCTCTAGGGGCAATATTACTATGAAAAAACGTGAAGGAACCGACGTTGCCCGCAGTACAGTTTGGCAGGTGACGGTGGTTGGCTCAACTTAACTCGAGCTGCGGGCAAGCTACAGACGTCTCACGCACACCAGTCGATGCAGAATAATCTGGCGCATCTCACTGGAAGCGCGAGAGTCTTGAGAAATGGCTGCGTCAGGCGTTATGGTCGGAAAACCGTCTCTATGCATGCGTGTTGCGGACGGTGTTTCGATGATAACTCGAGCTCGCTGCATGCGAGGCATGTCTGGTGCATTCAAATCGAAGCAGCGGCATATGGGACATCGAGTGGGAGCCACGAGAGTGCCCAAATTGATTCGAATTTTCAAAATTAGTGAAACATATCAATTTCTACAATTTGCATTTTTTGTGTCGGGTGGTTTTTCGAACTTATCTCGATCTATGGGTGACCTAGAGAGTTATGGTGCAGGCGAGTCGATGCAGAATGATCTCGCGCATCTCACTGAGAGCGCGAGACTTCATCGACCCGGCCAGAAAGGACAAAGTGATAACTTTTGGGTGGTTTTGCAATTTTTTAAAAGATGTTTGACAATTCATTTTGAGAAAACAGATTTTTACTCCGAGCATTGACATATTTTCTTTGTTCCCTCAGCAGCTCAGCCCTCTAGAGCCATTTTCAGTGCCAGTTCACTTGGAGGAACCGACTTCATGTTGACTCCAAAAAATCCCAACTTGAAGTTTTTGTAGAAAAGCTTCCAGAAGCTTTTCATTTTGATTATCACGGATGCAGGAGCTCTACGAGGTTACCGGCGGTGACCAGGTTGACGGTTCACCGCCGGCGCCAGTTGATCGACCCGGCCAGAAAGGACAAAGTGGTAACTTTTGGGTGGTTTTGCAATTTTTTGAAAGATATTTGACAATTCATTTTGAGAAAGCAGATTTTTACTCCGAGCATTGAGATATAAACTTCGTTCCCTGAGCAGCTCAGCTCTCTAGAGTGATTTTCAGTACCAGTTCACTTGGAGCAACCGACTTCATGTTGACTCCGAAAATTATCAACTTGATTTCTTCTGTAGAAAAGCTCCCAGAAGCTCCCGCTTTGATGCTGAGCTTTCTGACCGATTCAAGGAGCTCTACGAGGTTCCCGGCGGTGACTAGGTTGACGGTTCACCGCCGGCGCCAGTTCCGGCGCGCCCCAGAGCTAGTTGGCCCGAAAAATCTCGACGGAACTTTTGGTGACTTTTGCTCGGTTGAAAATTTCGTTCTCGAAATTTTACAATTCGTTAGAGCTCTAGTATTTTTTCCCGTGATATTCGATCTTATTCCCGCTCTCCATCTTGATCTCAGCTCGATCGGATAACTTTGAAGGCCAAAAAGCTCGGTGGCGGGATCGGCCGTTTCGAGTCATCTTGATATGCGCCGACGGTTCTCTGAACATAACTCGAGCTCTAGGGCAGCTAGAGAGCTGGTGAGCACACCTATTGCACTCAGAATCATCAGACGCGTTCGCCTGTTGAACCCAGAGGTCTGAACTCGGTCTATCAGCCGAGCTAGGTCCGGAAACCTATTCGTATTATTCCAGTCAATTTGATACGCGTTGTCGGTATTTTCTACTTAACTCGAGCTGTAGGGCAGCTACAGTGCTGGTAAGCACACCTATCGTACTCAGAATCATCAGGCGCGTTCGCCTGTTCAATTCATAGGTCTGAACTCGATCTGCTAGCCGAGCTAGGTCCGCAAACCTATTTCTATTATTCGAGTCAACTTGATACGCGTTGTCGGTTTTTCTACTTAACTCGAGCTGTAGGGCAGCTACAGTGGTAAACATACGCATCGCACGCAGAATCATTAGGCGCGTTCGCCTGTTGAATCCAGAGGTCTGAAATCGGTCTGCTAGCCGAGCTAGGTCCGCAAATCTATTCGTATTATTCGAGTGATCTTCACAAACGCTCTCGGTTTTCTGTACTCAGCTCGAGCTGTAGGCAGCTACAGAGCCTGTAGTTACAGAAATCGATTGATAATTATCAGGCGCGTGTGTCTGTTGTATCGAGAGCTCTGAACTCGGCCTGCTGCCCGAGCTAGGTTCGCGAAACTATTCGTATTGTCCGAATCATCGTAAACAGTGCTCTCAATTTCCTGCACTCAACTCGTGCTGGGGGAGGGCTACAGTGCTGTGGGTCATTGAAATCGATTTGCACACATCAGACGCGTTCGTTGGTCGATTCGAGAGCTCAGAACTTGGTCTGCTGCTCGAAACAGGTCCGCGAAACTATTCTATTATTCGAGACACCCTGAGAGATGCTCTCGGTTTTCTGCACTTAACTCGGGCTGCAGGGGGGCTGCAGGGCTGGTAATCACATGAGTCGATTCGCAGACATCAGACGCGTCCGCCTGTCGCATTGAGAGGTCTGAACTCGGTCTGATACTCACTGGGTTGCGAAACTGTTTGTTCTTTTGTTAGAGTCATCTTGAGAGGTCTGAAATTGCTTGGGCTGAAAACTATTCGTTCTCTGGATTTTTTCCCACACTATATACTGTCAGGAAGCTCTACGAGTCCCCCGGCGGTAAGAAAGGTTGACGGTTTACCGCCGGCGCCCAGTAACTCGTAGAGCTTCCCTTAGCAAGTTATTGCTGGAAGCTTAAGAGTAATAACTCGTAGAGCTTCCCTTAGCTAGTTATAGCTGGAAGCTAAGAGTAATTCCGGCGCGCCCCACAGCTAGTTGGCTCGAAAAAAAGAACTGAACTTTTGACAACTTTTGCTCGGTTGAAAATTATGTTCTCGAAATTTGACAATTCGTTAGAGCTCTAGTATTTTTTCCCGTGATATTCGATCTTATTCCCGCTCTCCATCTTGATCTCAGCTCGATCGGGTAACTTTGAAGGCCCAAAAGCACGGTGGCGGGAACGGCCGTTTCGAGTCATCTTGATATGCGCTGTCGGTTTTCTGAACATAACTCGAGCTCTAGGGCAGCTAGAGAGCTGGTCAGCACAGCTAACGCATGCAGAATTGCAGGCCGTTCACCTGTTGACCCTAGGGTCGACTCGGTCGCTAGCCGTAGCTAGGTCCGCAACCATTCGTATTTTCGAGTCACTTGACATGTTGTCGGGTATTTTCACTTAACCTCGAGCTGTGGGGCAGCTAACAGTGCTGGTAAGCACGCCCATAGCATGCAGAATCATCAGGCGCACTCGCCTGTTGAATCCATAGGTCTGAACTCGGTCTGCAAGCCGCGCTAGGTCCGCAAACCTATTCGTATTCTTCGAGTCAACTTGATACGCGTTGTCGGTATTTTCTACTTAACTCGAGCTGCAGGCCAGCTACAGTGCTGATGAGCAACCTATCACACTCAGAATAATCAGGCGCGTTCGCCTGTTGAATCCAGAGCTCTGAACTCGGTCTTCTGCGCGATCTAGACTCACGAAACTGTTCGTATTCTTCCAGTCATCTTCAGAGCTACTGTCGCCGTTCTGCACCTAACTCGGGCTGCAGGGGGGCTGCAGGGCGATGAATCACATGAACCGATTCGGAGACATCAAACGCGCCTGTCTGTCGCATTCAGAGGTCCGAACTCGGTCTGATACTCGAGTTGGGCTGAAAAATTATTCGTTCTCTGCAATTTTTTTTGACATTATGTGTTGTCAGGAAGCTCTACGAGTCCCCCGGCGGTAACAAAGGTTGACGGTTTACCGCCGGCGCCCAGTTGGCCCGCCCGGCCGAGGCGGACAATGTGGCAACTTTTGGGTGGTTTTGCGAATATTTGAAAGATATTTGACCATTCATTTTGAGAAAGCAGATTTTTCGCATGAGCTCTCTACATGCCCTTTTACTATCAAAACACTTGGCGGAACCAAATTTACGTCGGAAATGTTTTTCTTCTTTCAGAAGTACTTCCAGAAGCCCTTTCTTTTGATGCTGAACACTCTTGCGCGTGCTCGGAGCTCTACGAGGTTCCCGGCGGTGACCAGGTTGACGGTTCACCGCCGGCGCCAGTGCAGTTGGCAAGAAGTAATCTCGACGACCTTTTGCTGACTTTTGGTCGGTTGAAAATTTCGTTCTCGAAATTTGACCATTCTTTAGAGCTCTAGTATTTTTTCTCATGATATTCGATCTTATTCCCGCTCGCCATCTTGATCTCAGCTCGATCGGGTAACTTTGAAGGCCAAAAAGCAGGCAGGCGGGAACGGCCATTTCGAGTCATCTTGATACGTGCTGTCGGTATTTTGTACTTAAGTCGAGCTGTAGGGCAGCTACAGTGCTGGTAAGCACAGCTATCGCACTCAGAATCATTAGGCGCGTTCGCCTGTTCAATCCAGAGGTCTGAACTCGGTCTGCTACCCGAGCTAGGTCCGCAAACCTATTCGTATTATTCGAGTCAACTTGATATGCGCTGTCGGTATTTTGTACTTAACCCGAGCTGTAGGGCAGCCACAGTGTCTGTAAGCACGCCTATCGCACTCAGAATCATCAGGCGCGTCCGCCTATTCAATCCAGAGGTCCGAACTCGGTCTGCTACCCGAGCTAGGGTCGCAAACCTATTCGTGTTATTCCAGTCAACTTGATAGCGTGTCGGTATTTTCTGCTAACTCGAGGTCTAGGGCAGCTACAGTACTGGTAAGCACAGCTATCGCACTCAGAATCATCAGGCGCGTTCGCCTGTTCAATCCAGAGGTCTGAACTCGGTCTGCTACTCGAGCTAGGTCCGCAAACCTATTCGTATTATTCGAGTCAACTTGATACGCGTTGTCGGTATTTCCTACTTAACTCGAGGTGTAGGGCAGCTACAGTGCTGGTAAGCACGCCTATCGCACCCAGAATCATCAGGCGCGTTCGCCTGTCGAATCCAGAGGTCTGAACTCGGTCTGCTAGCCGAGCTAGGTCCGCAAACCTATTCGTATTATTCGAGTCAACTTGATACGTGTTGTCGGTATTTTCTGCTTAACTCGAGGTCTAGGGCAGCTACAGTGCTGGTAAGCACAGCTATCGCACTCAGAATCATCAGGCGCGTTCGCCTGTTCAATCCAGAGGTCTGAACTCGGTCTGCTATCCGAGCTAGGTCCGCAAACCTATTCGTATTATTCGAGTCATCTTGACAGACGCTCTCGGTTTTCTGTACTTAACTCGAGCTGTAGGGCAGCTAGAGGGCTCATTGTCACAGACATCGATGGGGAATCATCAGTCGCGTTCGTCTACTGAACCGAGAGCTCTGAACTCGGCCTGCTGCCCGAGCTAGATTTGCGAAACTATTCGTATTGTTGAATGATCTTGAGAAGTGCTCTCTGTCTTCTGCACTTAACTCGTGTTTGGGCCGGCTACAGTGCTGCGGGTCACATATATCGATTTGCACACATCAGGCGTGTTTGTCGATCGATTCCAGAGCTCGGAACTCGGTCTGCTGCTCGAACTAGATCGGGAAAACTATTCTATTATTCGAGTCGATACTGTCGGTTTTCTGCACTTAACTCGGGCTGTAGGGGGGCTGCACGGCTGGGAATCACATGAGTGGATTGGCAGACATCAGACGCGGCCGCCTGTCGCATTCAGAGGTCTGAACTCGGTTTGATACCCGAACTCGGTTGCGAAACTGTTTGTTTTTTGTTAACGTTATCTTGATAGGTCTGGAATCGCTTGGGCTGAAAAACTAGTCGTTCTTTGGAGTTTTTTCCCACACTTTATATTTTCAGGAAGCTCTACGAGTCCCCCGGCGGTAAGAAAGGTTGACGGTTTACCGCCGGCGCCCAGTAATTCCGGCGCGCCCCACAGCTAGTTGGCTCGAAAAATCTCGACGGAACTTTTCACAACTTTTGCTCGGTTGAAAATTTGTTCTCGAAATTTGAACATTCGTTAGAGCTCTAGTATTTTTTCCCGTGATATTCGATCTTATTCCCGCTCGCCATCTTGATCTCAGCTCGATCGGGTAACTTTGAAGGCCAAAAAGCACTGTGGCGGGAACGGCCGTTTCGAGTCATCTTAATACGCGCTGTCGGTTTTTCGAACATAACTCGAGCTCTAGGGCAGCTACAGAGCTGTAAGCACAGCTAATGCATGCAGAATGATCAGGCGCGTTCGCCTGTTGAACCCAGAGGCCTGAACTCGGTCTGCTAGCCGAGCTAGGTCCGCAAACCTATTCGTATTATTCGAGTCAACTTGAACGCGTTGTCGGTATTTTCAACTTAACTCGAGCTGTAGGGCAGCTACAGCGCTGGTGGGCACACCCATCGCATGCAGAGTCATCTGGCGCGCTCGCCTGTTGAATCCATAGGTCCGAACTCGGTCTGGAAGCCGAGCTAGGTCCGCAAACCTATTCGTATTATTCGAGTCAACTTGATACGCGTTGTCGGTATTTTCTAATTAACTCGAGCTGCAGGCCAGCTACAGTGCTGGTGAGCACACCTATCACACTCAGAATAATCAGGCGCGTTCGCCTGTTGAATCCAGAGCTCTGAACTCGGTCCGCTGCGTGATCCAGACTCACGAAACTGTTCGTATTCTTCCAGTCATCTTGACAGCTATTGTCGCCGTTCTGCACCTAACTCGGGCTGCAGGGCGGCTGCAGGGCGGTTAATCACATAAATCGATTCGGAGACATCAAACGCGTCTGTCTGTCGCATTCAGAGGTCCGAACTCGGTCTGATACTTGAGTTGGGCTGAAAAATTATTCGTTCTCTGCAATTTCTTTTAACATTATGTGTTGTCAGGAAGCTCTACGAGTCCCCCGGCGGTAACAAAGGTTGACGGTTTACCGCCGGCGCCCAGTTTGGGTGGTTTTGCGATTTTTTGAAAGATATTTGACCATTCATTTTGAGGAAGCAGATTTTTCGCACCTGTAAACGACTTCGAGGGACCTCCCGTCTTAATATGAGCTCTCTAGATGCATTTTTACTATCAAAACACTTGGCGGAACCATCTTCATGTCGATACGAAAAAAAAATAGTTTTCTCTTTTTCGAGAAATGCTTCCAGAACTCTCTCTTTCCATGCTGAGCACTCTTACGCGTGCTAGGAGCTCTACGAGGTTCCCGGCGGTGACCAGGTTGACGGTTCACCGCCGGCGCCAGTATATTGTCAGGAAGCTGTACGAGTCCCTCGGCGGTAAGAAAGGTTGACGGTTTACCGCTGGCGCCCAGTTTTAGATTAGAAGCCGAGCGGTGGCGGGCACGCCAGCAGCCCATGTCTGCCGCCCAGGACCCCGGCAGCCACACGCCCGAGCCGGCAGCGGGTTCGAGGACGCTTCCAGCACGCGTCCACGCGTGCCTGCACGGGCGCAGGCACGCGTGGAAGCGTTCCTGGCAGCGCTTCAGGAGTGCCTGTGGGGAGCCCCCCAAAGCTCTCGAGAAAACATCGCCCGTCCCAGAGAGTCTCTTCGCTCTCCGGGTATCTCGTAAAGCTCTTCAGCATCGATGAGCTAGAGGAATTCCCGGGAAGCTCTCTGGGTTTCAGATTAGAAGCCGGTCGTTGGTGGTGCCCGCCAGAAGCCCATCTTCGCCGCCCCAGAACCCTTGGTCGGTTAAAAATTATGTTCTCGAAATTTGACAATTCGTTAGAGCTCTATTAGTTTTTTCCCGTGATATTCGATCTTATTCCCGCTCGCCATCTTGATCTCAGCTCGATCGGGTAACTTTGAAGGCCAAAAAGCACACTGGCGGGATCGGCCGTTTCGAGTCATCTTGATACGCGTTATCGATATTTTGTACTTAACTCGAGCTGTAGAACAGCAACAGAGCAGGTAAGCACAGCTACCGCACTCAGAATCATCAGGCGCGTTCGCCTATGGAATCCATAGGTCTGAACTCGGTCTGCTAGCCGAGTTAGGTCCGCAAACCTATTCGTATTATTCGAGTCAACTTGATACGCGTTGTCGGTATTTTGTACTTACTTCGAGCTGCAGGGCAGCTACAGAGCTGATAAGCACACCTATCGTTCTCAGAATCATCAGGCGCGTTCGCCTGTCGAATCCATAGGTCTGAACCCGGTCTGCTAGCCGAGCTAGATCCGCAAACCTATTTGTATTATTGGAGTCATCTTGACAAACGCTCTCGGTATTTTCTGTACTTAACTCGAGCTGTAGGCAGCTACAGAGCCTACAGTCACAGAAATCGATTGATGATTATCGGGCGCGTTTGTCTGTTGTATCGAGAGCTCTGAACTCGGCCTGCTGCCCGAGCTAGGTTCGCGAAACTATTCGTATTGTCCGAATCATCGTGAAAAGTGCTCTCAATTTTCTGCACTCAACTCGTGCTGGGGGAGGGCTACAGTGCTGCGGGTCATAGAAATCGATTTGCACACATCAGGCGCGTTCGTTGGTCGATTCGAGAGCTCAGAACTTGGTCTGCTGCTCGAAACAGGTCTGCGAAACTATTATATTATTCGAGTCATTCTGAGAGATGCTGTCGGTTTTCTGCACTCAACTCGGGCTGTAGGGGGGCTGCAGGGCTGGTAATCACATGAGTCGATTCGCAGACATCAGACGCGTCCGCCTGTCGCATTGAGAGGTCTGAACTCGGTCTGATCAGACGCGTCCGCTTGTCGCATTCAGAGGTCAAAAAATATTCACTATGAGTCAGAATGTTGGTAGGTGCTCTCGGTTTTCTCAACTTAAGTCGAGCTTGGAAGCTCTACGAGTTCCCCGGCGGTAACCAAGGTTGACGGTTTACCGCCGGCGCCCAGTTATTCCCGGATAGCTCCTTGGAGAGATGAGGGTTTCACATAAGAAGCCGGAGGTGGGTGGTGAGAGGGACACGCCCACCTCCGCCGGTCCACGATCCCCGCAGCAGGTTGCCGGAGCTTTGCAGCGGGTCCGGGAGCGTGGCTTCCTAGCGTTTCCCAATACGCGTGGCTCCAGGGTGCGCGAAGCGCTTCGGCAGAGCTTCGGAAGAGCTTCGCCAGTTCATCCAGGCACCTAGGCAGATCTTCCTTGCGCACTTTGCAGGGCCCCACGCATCGTAAACGGCGCCCCTGCAAGCGTCTCCTGCGAGGTTTCCAGCGTCACGCGCATCGTTTCAGGCGGCCTGGCAGAGGTCCCGCTGCGGCATTCCGCGCTTCGCTTCGCTATCCGGGTTTTGGGCGCTTACAAGTAACTCGTAGAGCTTCCCTCAGCAAGTTATTGCTGGAAGCTTCAGAGTAATACCTCGTAGAGCTCTTCGACGAGATGAGCTAAGAGGAATTCGGGCGCAGGGTGGAGCTAGTAACTCGTAGAGCTTCCCTCAGCTAGTACCTCGTAGGGCTCCTCGGTATCGCTGAGCTAGAGGAATTCCGGCGCGGGGTGGAGCTAGTTGGCCGACCCGGCGGAGGCGGACAATGTGACAACTTTTGGGTAGTTTTGCGAAAATTTGAAAGATATTTGACCATTTATTTTGAGAAAGCAGATTTTTACGCCGAGCATTGGCATCTAAACTCCTCTCCGGTAGCAGCTCAGCTCTCTTGTTGCATTTTTACACGAGTTGACTTCCAGAAACTGAGCGAATATGAACATCGAAAAAATCGCATTTCAAGATTTTCGAAAAATCTCCACTTTTTGAGTCTGGGTCGAATCTCTGCACTCCTACTTGTGAGAGGAGCTCTACGAGGTTCCCGGCGGTGACCAGGTTGACGGTTCACCGCCGGCGCCAGTTATAGTTGGAAGCTAAGAGTAATTCCGGCGCGCCCCACAGCTAGTTGGCTCGAAAAATCTCGACGGAACTTTTGACAACTTAACTCGTAGAGCTTCCCTTAGCTAGTTATAGCTGGAAGCTAAGAGTAATAACTCGTAGAGCTTCCCTTAGCAACTTACTGCTGGAAGCGTAAGAGTAATTCCGGGGAGCTGGAGAGCTAGTTGGCAACGAAAATCTCGACGGACCTTTTGCTGACTTTTGGTCGGTTGAAAATTTTGTTCTCGAAATTTGACCATTCGTTAGAGCTCTAGTATTTTTTCCCATGATATTCGATCTTATTCCCGCTCGCCATCTTGATCTCAGCTCGATCGGGTAACTTTGAAGGCCAAAAAGCAGGGGGGCGGGAACGGCCGTTTCGAGTCATCTTGATACGCGCTGTCGGTTTTCTGAACATAACTCGAGCTGTAGGGCAGCTACAGTGTTGGTAAGTACACGTATCGCTCTCAGAATGATCAGGCGCGTTCGCCTGTTGAATCCAGAGGTCTGAACTCGGTCTCTCAGCCGAGCTAGGTTCGCAAACCTGTTTCTATTATTCGAGTCAACTTGATACGCGTTGTCGGTATTTTCAACTTAACTCGAGCTCTAGGGCAGCTAGAGTGCTGGTAAGCACTCCTATCGCACTCAGAATGATCAGACGCGTTCGCCTGTTGAATCCATAGGTCGAAACTCGGTCTGCTAGTCGAGCTAGGTCCGCAAACCTATTCGTATTATTCGAGTCAACTTGATACGCGTTGTCGGTATTTCCTACTTAACTCGAGCTGTAGGGCAGATACTGTGCTGGTAAGCACACCTACTGCACTCAGAATCATCAGGCGCGTTCGCCTGTTGAATCTAGAGCTCTCAACCCGGTCTGTTGCGTAATCCAGAATCACGAAACTGTTCGTATTCTTCAGTTATCATGAGAGCTACTGTCGACGTTCTGCACTTAATTCGGGCTGTAGGGAGGCTGCAGGGCGGGCAATCACAGGAATCGATTCGGCGAGATCAGACGCGTCCGTCTGTCGCACTCAGATGTCTGAACTCGATCTGATACTCGAAATCGGCTGAAAAACTATTCGTCCTCTGCAATTTTTTTCCGACAGTATATGTTGTCAGGAAGCTCTACGAGTCCCCCAGCGGTAACCAAGGTTGACGGTTTACCGCCGGCGCCCAGTAACTCGTAGAGCTTCCCTTAGCTAGTTATAGCTGGAAGCTAAGAGTAATTCCGGCGCGCCGGAGAGCTAGTTGGCTCGAAAAAAAAGAACTGAACTTTTCACAACTTTTGGTCGGTTGAAAATTATGTTCTCGAAATTTGACCATTCGTTAGAGCTCTAGTATTTTTTCCCGTGATATTCGATCTTATTCCCGCTCGCCATCTTGATCTCAGCTCGATCGGGTAACTTTGAAGGCCAGAAAGCACACTGGCGGGATCGGCCGTTTCGAGTCATCTTGATACACGCTGTCGGTATTTTGTACTTAACTCGAGCTGTAGACCAGCTACGCTGGTAAGCACAGGTATCGCACTCAGAATCATCAGGCGCGTTCGCCTGTTCAAACCAGAGGTCTGAACTCGGTCTGGTAGCCGAGCTAGGTCCGCAAACCTATTGGTATTATTCGAGTCAACTTGATACGCGTTGTCGGTATTTTCTACTTTACTTGAGCTGTAGGGTAGCTACAGTGCTCGTAAGCACACCTATCGCACTCAGAATAATCAGGCGCGTTTGTCCCTCGAATCCATAGGTCTGAACTCGGTCTACTAGCCGAGCTAGGTTTGCAAACCTATTCGTATTATTCGAGTCAACTTGATACGCTTTGTCGGTATTTTCTATTTAACTCGAGCTTTAGGGAGCTACAGTGCTGGTAAGCACACCTATCGCACTCAAAATCATTAGGCGCGTTCGCCTGTCCAATCGATAGGTCTGAACTCGGTCTGCTAGCCGAGCTAGGTCCGCAAACCTATTCGTACTATTCGAGTCAACTTGATACGCGTGGTGGGTATTTTATACTTAATTCGAGCTCCAGGGCAGCTACAGTGCTGGTAAGCACACTATCGCACTCAGAATCATCAGGTGCGTTCGCCTCTTGACTCCAGAGGTCCGAACTCTGTCTGCTAGCCGAGCTAGGTCTGCAAATCTATTCGTATTATTCGAGTCATCTTGACAAACGATCTCGGTATTTTCTGTACTTAACTCGAGCTGTAGGCAGCTACAGAGCCTACAGTCACAGAAATCGATTGAGAATCATCGGGCGCGTTTGTCTGTTGTATCGAGAGCTCTGAACTCGGCCTGCTGCCCGAGCTAGGCTCGCGAAACTATTCGCATTGTCCGAATCATCGTGAAAAGTGCTCTCCATTTTCTGCACTGAACTCGTGCTGGGTGAGGGCTGCAGTGCTGCGGGTCATAGAAATCGATTTGCACATATCAGGCGCGTTCGTTGGTCGATTCGAGAGCTCAAAACTTGGTCTGCTGCTCGAAACAGGTTTGCGAAACTATTATATCATTCGATATGAGTTGGAATGTTGGTAGCTGCTCTCGGTTTTCTCAACTTAGAGCTTGGAAGCTCTACGAGTTCCCCGGCGGTAACCAAGGTTGACGGTTTACCGCCGGCGCCCAGTAATTCCGGCGCGCCCCACAGCTAGTTGGCTCGAAAAAAAAGAACTGAACTTTTCACAACTTTTGCTCGGTTGAAAATTATTTTCTCGAAATTTGACCATTCGTTAGAGCTCTAGTATTTTTTCCCGTGATATTCGATCTTATTCCCGCTCGCCATCTTGATCTCAGCTCGATCGGGTAACTTTGAAGGCCAAAAAGCACACTGGCGGGAACGGCCGTTTCGAGTCATCTTGATACGCGCTGTCGCTATTTTGTTCTTAACTCGAGCTTGAGGACAGCTACAGAGCTGGTAAGCACAGCTATCGCACTCAGAATCATCAGGCGCGTTCGCCTGTTGAATCCAGAGGTCTGAACTCGGTCTGCCAGCCGAGCTAGGCCCGCAAACCTATTCGTATTCTTTGAGTCAACTTGATACGTGTTGTCGGTGTTTTCTGCTTAACTCGAGCTGTAGGGCAGCTACAGTGCTGGTTAGCACAGCTATCGCACTCAGAATCATCAGGCGCGTTCGCCTGACGAATACATAGGTTTGAACTCGGTCTGCTAGCCGAGCTACGTGCGCAAACCTATTCGTATTATCCGATTCAACTTGATACGCGTGGTGGGTATTTTGTACTTATTCCGAGCTGCAGGGCAGCTACAGTGCTGGTAAGCACGCCTATCGCACTCAGAATCATCAGGGGTGTTCGTCCGCCTGTTGGATCCAGAGCTCGGAACTCGGTCTGCTGTCCAAATTAGATCGGCACAACTTCTATATTGTTCGAGTCATTCTCAAAAGTGCTGTCGGTTTTCTGCACCTAACTCGGGCCTGTAGGGGGGCGGCAGGGCTGGTGACAGAAGTCGATTCGAAGACATCAGACGCGTCCACCTGTCGCATTCAGAGGTCAACAAATATTTACTATAAGTCGGAATGTTGGATGCGCGGTTTTCTCAACTAACATCAAGGTAGGAAGCTCTACGAGTCCCCGGCGGTAACAAAGGTTGACGGTTTACCGCCGGCGCCCAGTTTGCTCGGTTGAAAATTTGTTCTCGAAATTTGACCATTCGTTAGAGCTCTAGTATTTTTTCCCGTGATATTCGATCTTATTCCCGCTCGCCATCTTGATCTCAGCTCGATCGGGTAACTTTGAAGGCCAAAAAGCACGGTGGCGGGAACGGCCGTTTCGAGTCATCTTGATACGCGCTGTCGGTTTTTCGAAGATAACTCGAGCTCTAGGGCAGCTACAGAGCTGGTAAGCACAGCTAATGCATGCAGAATGATCAGGCGCGTTCGCCTGTTGAACCCAGAGGCCTGAACTCGGTCTGCTAGCCGAGCTAGGTCCGCAAACCTATTCGTATTATTCGAGTCAACTTGAACGCGTTGTCGGTATTTTCAACTTACTCGAGCTGTAGGGCAACTGCAGTGCTGGTGGGCACACCCATCGCATGCAGAATCATCAGGCGCGCTCGCCTGTTGAATCCATAGGTCTGAACTCGGTCTGCAAGCCGAGCTAGGTCCGCAAACCTATTCGTATTATTCGAGTCAACTTGATACGCGTTGTCGGTATTTTCTACTTAACTCGAGCTGCAGGCCAGCTACAGTGCTGGTAAGCACACCTATCGCACTCAGAATCATCACGCGCGTTCGTCTGTTGAATCCAGAGGTCTGAACTCGGTCTGCTACCCGAGCTAGGTTCGCAAACCTATTCGTATTATTCGAGGCAACTTGATACGCGTTCTCGGTATTTTCTACTTAACTCGAGCTGTAGGACAACTACAGAGCTGGTCAGCACAGCTAATGCATTCAGAATAATCAGGCGCGTTCGCCTCTTGAATCCAGAGCTCTGAACTCCTGCTGCGCGATCCAGACTCACGAAACTGTTCGTATTCTTCCAGTCATCTTGAGAGCTACTCTCGCCGTTCTGCACCTAACTCTGGCTGCAGGGGGGGCTGCAGGGCGGTTAATCACATCAATCGATTCGGAGACATCAAACGCGTCTGTCTGTCGCATTCAGAGGTCCGAACTCGGTCTGATACTTGAGTTGGGCTGAAAAATTATTCGTTCTCTGCAATGTTTTTTGACATTATGTGTTGTCAGGAAGCTCTACGAGTCCCCCGGCGGTAAGAAAGGTTGACGGTTTACCGCCGGCGCCCAGTTGGCCGACCCGACCAAAAGAGACAATGTGTTAACCTGGGGTCGGTTTTTGAAACTTTGTGCAAGATTTGACAATTCGTTTTCAGAAAACGGATTTTTCTCACATACAGTAAGCTATGGCGCACCTGCTGGTAAAATTTTCAGGGCTCTAGGGGCAATATTACTGTCAAAAGACTTGCAGGAACCGACTTTGCCTGCAGTGCAGTTTGGCAGGTGACGGTGGTTGGCTTTACTTAACTCGAGCTGTCAGCAAGCTACAGACCTCTCACGCACACCAGTCGATGCAGAATGATCTGGCGCGTCACACTGGAAGCTCGAGAGTAACTCGTAGAGCTTCCCTTAGCTAGTTATAGCTGGAAGCTAAGAGTAATTCCGGCGCGCTGGAGAGCTAGTTGGCAAGAAAAATCTCGACGGACCTTTTGCTGACTTTTGCTCGGTTGAAAATTTCGTTCTCGAAATTTGACAATTCGTTAGAGCTCTAGTATTTTTTCCCATGATATTCGATCTTATTCCCGCTCGCCATCTTGATCTCAGCTCGATCGGGTAACTTTGAAGGCCAAAAAGCGCACGGGCGGGAACGGCCGGTTCGAGTCATCTTGATACGCGCTATCGGTATTTTGTACTTAACTCGAGCTGTAGGGCAGCTACAGAGCTGGTGAGCACAGCTATCGCACTCAGAATTATCACGCGCGTTCGCCTGTTGAATCCAGAGGTCTGAACTCGGTCTGCCAGCCGAGCTAGGTTCGCAAACCTATTTGTATTATTCGAGTCATCTTGATAGACACTCTCGGTTTTCTGTACTTAACTCGAGCTTTGGGGCAGCTACAGTGCTTGTAAGCACAGCTATCGCACTCAGAATCATCACGCGCGTTCGTCTGTTGAATCCAGAGGTCTGAACTCGGCCTGCTAGCCGAGCTAGGTCCGCAAACCTATCAGTATTATTGGAGTGATCTTGATAGACGCTCTCGGTTTTCTGTACTTAACTCGAGCTGTAGGGCAGCTACAGGGCTCATTGTGACAGACATCGCTGGGGAATTATCAGTCGCGTTCGTCTATCGTACCGAGAGCTCTGAACTCGGCCTGCTGCCCGAGCTAGGTTCGCGAAACTGTTCGTATTGTCCGAATGATCTTGTGACATGCTCTCAATTTTCTGCACTCAACTCGTGCTGGGGAAGGGCTACAGTGCTGCAGGTCACATATATCGATTTGCACACATCAGGCGCGTCTTTCGGTCGATTCCAGAGCTCGGAACTCGGTCTGCTGCTCGAACTAGGTTCGCAAAACTATTATATTATTCGAATCGATACTGTCGGTTTTCTGCACTTAACTCGGGCTGTAGGGGGGCTTCAGTGCTGGGAATCACATGGTGGATTCGCAGACATCAGACGCGCCCGCCTGTCGCATTCAGAGGTCTCAACTCGGTTTGATACTCGAACTGGGTTGCGAAACTGTTCGTTTTTTGTTAGCGTCATCTTGAGAGGTCTGAAATCGCTTGGGCTTAAAAAATAGTCGTTCTTTCGAGTTTTTTTCCACAGTATATATTGTCAGGAAGCTCTACGAGTCTCCCGGCGGTAAGAAAGGTTGACGGTTTACCGCCGGCGCCCAGTTCCTAGAAATGGCTGAGTCAGGAGTTATGCTCGAAATACTGTCTCTATGTATGCGTGTTGCGAACGGTGTTTCGATGATAATTCGAGCTGAGTGCATGCTATGCATGCCAGGTACATTCCAATCGAAGTAGCGACATGCGAGACATCGAATGGGAGCCTCGAGAGTGCCCAAATTGATTAGAATTTTCAAAATCAATGAAAAATATCGATTTGTACAATTTTGTATTTTTTGTGTCGGATGATTTTTTTTCTAATTTATATCGATCTATGGGTGACCTAGAGAGTTCTGGTGCATTTTTGTCGACGCAGAATGGTCTCGCGCTCTCACTGAGAGCGCGAGACTTCATATGAATAGCTTCGCTGGGAGTGAGAACTTTGGTCCAGCCGGCCGAGGCGGACAATGTGACAACTTTTGGGTGGTTTTGCAATTTTTTGAAAGATATTTGACAATTCATTTTGAAAAAGCAGATTTTTACTCCGAGCATTGAGATATAAACTTCGTTCCCTGATCAGCTCGGCCATCTAGAGTCATTTTCAGTACCAGTTCACTTGAAGGAACCGACTTCATGTTGACTCCGAAAAAATCTCAACTTGAAGTTTTTGTAGAAAAGCTCCCAGAAGCTCCCGCTTTGATGCTGAGCTTTCTCACGGATTCAAGGAGCTCTACGAGGTTCCCGGCGGTGACCAGGTTGACGGTTCACCGCCGGCGCCAGTACCTCGTAGAGCTCTTCGGCATCGATGAGCTAGAGGAATTCCGGCGCGGGGTGGAGCTAGTAACTCGTAGAGCTTCCCTTAGCTAGTTATAGCTGGAAGCTAAGAGTAATTCCGGCGCGCTGGAGAGCTAGTTGGCAAGAAAAATCTCGACGGACCTTTTGCTGACTTTTGCTCGGTTGAAAATTTCGTTCTCGAAATTTGACCATTCGTTAGAGCTCTAGTATTTTTTCCCATGATATTCGATCTTATTCCCGCTCGCCATCTTGATCTCAGCTCGATCGGGTAACTTTGAAGGCCAAAAAGCGCACGGGCGGGAACGGCCGGTTCGAGTCATCTTGATACGCGCTATCGGTATTTTGTACTTAACTCGAGCTGTAGGGCAGCTACAGAGCTGGTGAGCACAGCTATCGCACTCAGAATCATCAGACGCGTTCGCCTGTTGAATCCAGAGGTCTGAACTCGGTCTGCCAGCCGAGCTAGGTTCGCAAACCTATTTGTATTATTCGAGTCATCTTGATAGACACTCTCGGTTTTCTGTACTTAACTCGAGCTTTGGGGCAGCTACAGTGCTTGTAAGCACAGCTATCGCACTCAGAATCATCACGCGCGTTCGTCTGTTGAATCCAGAGGTCTGAACTCGGCCTGCTAGCCGAGCTAGGTCCGCAAACCTATCAGTATTATTGGAGTGATCTTGATAGACGCTCTCGGTTTTCTGTACTTAACTCGAGCTGTAGGGCAGCTACAGGGCTCATTGTGACAGACATCGCTGGGGAATTATCAGTCGCGTTCGTCTATCGTACCGAGAGCTCTGAACTCGGCCTGCTGCCCGAGCTAGGTTCGCGAAACTGTTCGTATTGTCCGAATGATCTTGTGACATGCTCTCAATTTTCTGCACTCAACTCGTGCTGGGGAAGGGCTACAGTGCTGCAGGTCACATATATCGATTTGCACACATCAGGCGCGTCTTTCGGTCGATTCCAGAGCTCGGAACTCGGTCTGCTGCTCGAACTAGGTTCGCAAAACTATTATATTATTCGAATCGATACTGTCGGTTTTCTGCACTTAACTCGGGCTGTAGGGGGGCTTCAGTGCTGGGAATCACATGAGTGGATTCGCAGACATCAGACGCGCCCGCCTGTCGCATTCAGAGGTCTCAACTCGGTTTGATACTCGAACTGGGTTGCAAAACTGTTCGTTTTTTGTTAGCGTCATCTTGAGAGGTCTGAAATCGCTTGGGCTTAAAAAATAGTCGTTCTTTCGAGTTTTTTCCCACAGTATATATTGTCAGGAAGCTCTACGAGTCTCCCGGCGGTAAGAAAGGTTGACGGTTTACCGCCGGCGCCCAGTTGGTCGACCCGGCCAGAAAGGACAAAGTGATAACTTCTGGGTGGTTTTGCAATTAACTCGTAGAGCTTCCCTTAGCTAGTTATAGCTGGAAGCTAAGAGTAATTCCGGCGCGCTGGAGAGCTAGTTGGCGAGAAAAATCTCGACGGACCTTTTGGTGACTTTTGTTCGGTTGAAAATTTTGTTCTCAAAATTTGACAATTCGTTAGAGCTCTAGTATTTCTTCCCATGATATTAGATCTTATTCCCGCTCGCCATCTTGATCTCAGCTCGATGGGGTAACTTTGAAGGCCAAAAAGCAGGCAGGCGGGAACGGCCGTTTCGAGTCATCTTGATACGCGCTGTCGGTTTTCTCAAGATAACTCGAGCTTCAGGACAACTACAGAGCTGGTCAGCACAGCTAATGCGTTCAGCATGATCAGGCGCGTTCGCCTGTTGAATCCAGAGGTTTGAACTCGGTCTGCTAGCCGAGCTAGGGTCGCAAACCTATTCGTATTATTCGAGTCATTACAGCAGACGCTCTCGGTTTTTCGTACTTAACTCGATCTATTCAGAATTATCAGGCGCGTTCGTCTGTTGAATCAAGGACTCTGAACTCGGGCTGCCCGAGCTAGGTTCGCGAACCTATTGGTATTGTTCGAGTCATCTTGAGAAGTGCTCTCGATTTTCTGTATTCAAATCGTGCTGGGGGGTAGAGTGCTGCTGGTCACAGGAATCGATTTCGAGACATCAGGCGCGTCCGTTCGTCGAACCGAGAGCTCGGAACTCGGTCTGCTGCTCGAACGAGATCCGCGAAACTGTTGTATTATTCGAGTTATCCTGAGAGGTACTCTCGGTTTTCTGCACTTAACTCAGGCTGTATGGGGGCTGCAGAGCTGGTAATCACAGGAATCGATCCGCAGATATCAGACGCGTCATTCAGAGGTCTGAACTCGGTTTCATACTCGAGCTCGATTGGAAAACTGTTCGTTTGTTTTGTGAGAGTCATCTTGAGAGGTCTATAATCGCTTGGGCTGAAAAGCTAGTCGTTCTCTGGAATTCTTTTCCACATTAATATTGTCAGGAAGCTCTACGAGTCCCCCGGCGGTAAGAAAGGTTGACGGTTTACCGCCGGCGCCCAGTTTTTGAAAGATATTTGACAATTCATTTTGAGAAAGCAGATTTTTCGCACCTGTAAACGACTATGAGGGCCTCTCTGTCTTGGTATGAGCTTTCTAGGCGCACTTTTACTATGAAAACACTTGGAGGAACTCATGTCGACACGAAAAAAAAAAATTCTTCTCTTTTTCGAAAAATGCTCCCAGAAGCTCTCTCTTTCGACGCCGAGCACTCTTACGCGTGAAATGAGCTCTACGAGGTTTCCGGCGGTGACCAGGTTGACGGTTCACCGCCGGCGCCAGTTCCGGAGCGCTGGAGATAGTTGCCAAGAAAAATCTCGACGGACCTTTTGCTGACTTTTGGTCGGTTGAAAATTTTGTTCTCGAAATTTGACAATTCGTTAGAGCTCTAATTTTTTTTCCCGTGATATTCGATCTTATTCCCGCTCGCCATCTTGATCTCAGCTCGATCGGGTAACTTTGAAGGCCAAAAAGCGTCCCGGCGGGAACGGCCGTTTCGAGTCATCTTAATGCCACTGTCGATATTTTGTACTCAACTCGAGCTCTAGGACCAACTACAGAGCTCGTAAGCACAGCTATCGCACTCAGAATCATCAGGCGCGTTCGCCTGTTGAACCCCTGAACTCGGTCTGCTAGCCGAGCTAGGTCCGCAAACCTATCCGTATTATTCGAGTCAACTTGATACGCGTTGTCGGTATTTTCTACTTAACTCGAGCTGTAGGGCAGCTACAGTGCTGGTAAGCACAGCTATCGCGTTCAGAATTATTATGCGCGTTCGTCTGTTGAATCCAGAGGTCTGGACTCGATCTGCTAGCCGAGCTAGGTCCGCAAACCTATTCGTATTATTCGAGTCATCTTGATATACGCTCTCGTTTTCCTGGACTTAACTCGAGCTTCAGGGCAACTACAGGGCTCATTGTGACAGGCATCGATGGGAAATCATCAGTCGCGTGCGTCTATTGAACCAAGAGCTCTGAACTCGGCCTGCTGAGCTAGGTTCGCGAACCTATTCGTATTGTCCGAATGGTCTTACGTGCTCTCAATTTTCTGCACCCAACTCGTGCTGGGGGAGAGCTACAGTGCTGCGGGTCACATATATCGATTTTCACACATCAGACGCGTCTTCCGGTCGATTCCAGAGCTCGGAACTCGGTCTGCTGCTCGAACTAGGTTCGCAAAACTGTTATATCATTCGAGTCGATACTGTCAGTTTTCTGCACTTATTAACTCGGGCTGTAGGTGGCTTCAGGGCTGGGAATCACATGAGTGGATTCGCAGACATCAGACGCGCCCGCCTGTCGCATTCAGAGGTCTGAACTCGGTTTGATACTCGAACTGGGTTGCGAAACTGTTTGTTTTTTTGATAGCGTTCTCTTGAGAGCTCTGAAATCGCTTGGGCTTAAAAAAATAGTCGTTCTTTGGAGTTCTTTTCCACAGTATATATTGTCAGGAAGCTCTGCGAGTCCCCCGGCGGTAAGAAAGGTTGACGGTTTACCGCCGGCGCCCAGTTCCTCGTAGAGCTCTTCGGCATCGATGAGCTAGAGGAATTCCGGCGCGGGGTGGAGCTAGTTAGTCGACCCGACCAGAACGGACAATGTGGTAACTTTTGGTCGGTTTTGCGAAAATTTGAAAGACATTTAACTATTCATTTTGAGAAAGCAGATTTTTCGCACCTGTAGACGACTATGAGGGCGTCTGCGTCTTAATATGAGCTCTGTAGATGCGCTTTTACTATCAAAACACTTGGCGAAACCAACTTCATGTGGAGATAAAAACAATCACGTTTTCTGATTTTCGAGAGATGCTTCGAGAAGCCCTCTCTTTTGATGCTGAGCACTCTGACGCGTGCCAGGAGCTCTACGAGGTTCCCGGCGGTGTCCAGGTTGACGGTTCACCGCCAGCGCTAGTTCCCTCATAGAGCTCGTCGGCATGAATGAGCTAAAGGAATTCCGGTGCGGGCTAATAACTCGTAGAGCTTTCATTAGCAAGTTATTCCCGGAAAGCTCTCTGAGAGCTAGAGGATTTAAGATTAGAAACCGGACGGTGGTGTACCTGCCAGCAGCTCCTTCACGGCGCTTCACGTTCCCCACAGAAAGTTCCCAGAGAGCTCATTGAGCGAGAGGATTCTCGATTAGAAGTCAGACGGTGGTGGTGGCCCGCCAGCAACCCACCTCCGCCGGTCCACGATCCCGGCAGCGCCTCGCCCGGCCTAGCAGCGGGTCCGCAGCGCGCGTCCACGCGACTCGGGCTGTAGGCGGCTACAGTCCTGGTGGGGACAGAAATCGATTTGGAGACATCAGGCGCGTTTTCCTGTGGAAGTCAGAGCCCGGAACTCGGCCTGCTGCCTGAACTCGGTCCGCGAATCTGTTCTTATTCGAGTCATCCTGAAAGATGCTGCCGGTAACTCGTAGAGCTTCCCTTAGCAAGTTTGGAAGCTTAAGAGTAATTCCGGGGAGCTGAAGAGCTGGTTGGCAAGAAAAATTTCGACAGACTTATTGGTGACTTTTGGTCGGTTGCAAATTCTGTTGTCGAAATCTGACCATTCGTTAGAGTTCTAGTATTTTTCCTCATGATATTCGATCTTATTTTCGCTCGCCATCTTGATCTCAGCTCGATCGGGTAAGTTTGAAGGGCAAAAAGCAGGCAGGCGGGAACGACCGTTTCGAGTCATCTTGATACGCGCTGTCGGTTTTCTCAAGATAACCAGACGCGTTCGCCCGTTGAAACCAGAGGTCTGAACTCTGTCTGCTAGCCGAGCTAGGGTCGCAAACCTATTCGTCTTATTCGAGTCATTGTAGCAGGCGCTCTCGGTTTTTCGTACTTAACTCGATCTGTAGGGCAGCCACAGAGTTGATAATCAGAACTCGATTCAGAATTATCAGGCGCGTTTGTCTGTTGGATCAAGAGCTCTCAAGTCGGCCTGCTTCCCGAGCTAGGTCGCGAACCTAGTGATACTGGTCGAGTCATCTTGAGAAGTACTCTCGGTTTTCTGTACTTAAATCGTGCTGGGGGAGGGCTACAGTGCTGCTGGTCACAGGAATCGATTTCGAGACATGAGTCGCATCCGTTCGTCAAACCGAAAGCTCGGAACTCGGTCTGCTGTTCGAACGAGATCTGCGAAACTGTTATAGTATTCGAGTCATCCGGAGAGGTACTCTGGGTTTTCTGCACTTAACTCAGGCTGTATGGGGGGCTGCAGAGCTGGTAATCACAGGATCGATCCGCAGACATCAGACGCGTTCGCCTGTCGATTCAGAGGTCTGAACTCGGTTTCATACTCGAGCTCTTGAAAAACTACTCGTTTGTTTTCTTAGAGTCATCTTGAGAGGTCTATAATCGGGCTGAAAAAACTAGTCGTTCTCTGAAATTATATTCCACATTATATATTGTCAGGAAGCTCTACGAGTCCCCCGGCCGTAAGAAAGGTTGACGGTTTACCGCCGGCGTCCAGTTTTCTGCACTTAATCCGGGCTGTAGGGGAGCTGCAGGGCTGGTAATCATGGGAATTGATTCGGAGACATCAGACGCGTCCGCTTCTCGCATTCAGAGGCCTGAACTCGGTCTGATACTCGAGCTGGGTTAAGGAAACTATTTGTTTTGTTTGAGTTATCTTCAGAGATACTGTTGATTAGCGCACGTAACTCGGGCTGTAGCAGAGCTACAGAGCTCGTACAGAAGACAATCCAGAAGCATCAAGGGGCGTTCGGCTGTTCCATCGAGAGGTCTGAAATCGCTTGGGCTGAAAAACTATTTGTTCTGCAATTTATTTTCTACATTATATATAGTCAGCAAGCTCTACGAGTCCCCGGCGGTAAGAAAGGTTTACAGTTCACCGCCGGCGCCCAGTCACTCGTAGAGCTTCCCTTAGCAAGTTATTGCTGGAAGCTATGAGTAATTCCGGGGCGCTGGAGAGCTAGTTGGCAAGAAAAATCTCGACTGACCTTTTGCTGACTTTTGGTCGGTTGAAAAATTCGTTCTCGGAATTCAACCATTCGTTAGAGCTCTAGGAATTTTTCTCATGATATTCGATCTTATTTCCGCTCGCCATCTTGATCTCAGCTCGATCGGGTACCTTTTGCTGTCAAAAAGCAGGCAGGCAGGATCGACCGTTTCGAGTCATCTTGATACGCGCTGTCGGTCTTCTGAACATAACTCGAGCTTCAGGACAGCTACAGGGTCAGCACAGCTAATCGATGTAGATTGATCAGGCGCGTTCGCCTGTTGAACCCAGAGGCCTGAACTCGGTCTGCTAGCCGAGCTAGGTTCAAAAAAACTATTCGTATTATCCGAGTGATCTTGACAGACGCTCTCGGCATTTTGTACTTAACTCGAGCTGTAGGGCAGCTACAGAGCTCATAGTCACAGAAATCGATTGGGAATCATCAGGCGCGCTCGTCTGTTGAATCCAGAGCTCTGAACTCGGTCTGCTGCCCGAGCTAGAATCGCGAAACTATTCGTATTGTTCGAATTATCTGAAGAGGTACTGACGCTTTCTAAACTTAACTCGGGCTGTAGGGGGCTACAGTGCTGGTGGGGATATCAATCGATTTGGAGACATCAGGCGCGTCCGCCTGTGGAAGCCAGAGCCGCAATGCTCTCGAGACCGCTTGCGAGAACTTCGATGACGAGTCATGTGGAGCTAACTCCTTGGAGGCGCGATCGGGCGCGCGGAACTGAGCCGCTGAAAAGTTTGAGTTTTCCTTTGTCCAGGGGAGTGTGGTCCTTCTAGGGTGGGTATGGGGCATCGGGGGCACGGGGTGGGGGCGAACGGCGAGCGGCGAAAAGCTGGCGGGCAGGGCGCTCGCTCGGCGCGGTCAGTTCCGTGGGTGCCCGATCGTGCTTCCTTTAGGCATGGCAAGAGTTGAAGCCGACGTTGAAACGTTTCTGGGAAACAGTGACGGTGGCCCCAGCCGCGGTCGACCCGAAGCCCGACGCGGGACATCCAGCGGCCGAGACATTGCAGGATAGCGAGGGTGGCTCGCCCTCCGAGGGCAGCGGCATCATCTCGACCTTCGCGGCTTTCAACGTGCAGTTCACGCAGTTGCACAAGATGTGCACCGCCAGGCTCGTCGACTTCTCCACCTCGTTTTGGTCGGCGCTGGTGTCCGAGACCGTGCAGAAACTCGTTGAGCTCGAAGGCTTATCTGGTGGCGTTACCAACGGATCGTCGAAATATTGGGCCGATGACGCCGATGACCCCAACACGTTCGACGGGATCCAGGCTCGCTTTGCCAAGGCGCTGGCCAAGCAGCGTGGCATCTCGGGGAAGGTTAAGGGCCTCGTGGCCGCCATTCAGGGCAAGCTGAACTCTATCAAGGAGGAGGCCGCTGAACACGGCATGGAGGCGAACCGAGCTGAGCTCGCCGAGCGGTTCGAAAAAGCAAATCGCCGCTCGTCCTCGATGCTTTGGGAGGCGCGAGCAATGCAGACAATCAAGAACCTCAAGGCAAGTGAGGCGGTGGAGAGCCTGACCAACATGAGGGACACGTTGCACGACGCTTCGGAGTTCGGCGAGAAGGACGTGAACAAGCTGGTGTCCGATAAGATCAGCGAGCTGCTCGCGGCCGCCCTGAGCAAGGCCAAGTAGGCTGGCGTGGACGCTGGGATCAGCGAGCCGCGCGCGGGTGGTCCTGCCAGCGAGCGGCCTAGTGAGGGCGCGCCCGCTGGCTTTCGAGGCACTCGGGCCAGGCGCGAGCGGGGACGGATGGGGCACCGCTATGCCCCCATCTTTTTGACATGGTGATCATGGGAGTTGAAAGGCTGCGATCTCGTCATGCGCTCTCTTTCTCCTCGGTGCGTGACTTGAAGCAAGTGCAGACGTGGCCTGGGGTCGACGGCGGGTGGATCCGCCTTCAGAGGCGGGATGGCGGCTGTGACGTTTGCCACTTCAGGGAAAGGGGGGTCTGCACGTCGTCGCCCCTTGTTTTTCCTCAGCCTGCTGGCCTCCCGCCGACCCCCGAAGGCGAACCGATAACTACACTCGTGAGCCCTTTCTGGAGCTTTTGGGGCGCCCTCGTGGCCACGTTTGGGCCCGCCTCGGAATTCTGGCATAAGCGTCCCGCCTACCCCCCCCCGGCGGACCCTGGTCTAGCACTGTCCAGCAGGATTGCGAGTAGGTGGGTCTGTCAGGTCGTCGCGGAGTCGATTGTGCTCGAAGGCTACCGCCATTCCGCCAGCTACGACCAGCGCCCCAGCCATGGCCCTCCATGTGCTTCCAAGTGGTCCCCTGCAGATACGCCACCACGACCCCAATCCAGCCCCGCCCCCCGTGTCGGGCTTCCGCTGCTCGAAGACGGCCCAAGAGGCCCCCCAATATCGCACCGAGACGGCCCAAGAGGCTCCCAAGAGGCCCCACGGCGGCCAAGAGGCCCCACGGCGGACAGGGGCGTCGGCCTGCAATACGGCCGCCGTTTCCTCATCCCTCCCCTCGCCCCTCTATGGTAATCCTTCCTCCTCCCACCTTTCTCACACTTCTCCCCTTCCCCGTCCTTTCACGCCCGACCTCGAAACCTTTGCCTTCGGACCTGCTTTCCCGCCTGCTGTGCCTTGTGCCCTCCCAGCCTACCTTCTCCTCACCCCTGACTTCGGTGCTGTGTCTACTCTGTCTTCGCCCCTGTCCTCACTCCTGTCCTTCTCATCGCCTTCATCAGCGCCCCCACTTTACTCTGTCTACTTTGTCTCGTCGGCTGCATGTTCACGGCATCATAGACACGTATGGCACTGCCCCGACCGTTTCAGGTTGTTTTTGCGCTTCATAAAAACAGCATCTCTGTTTTTTTTGCAGTGTAGTCCACAAAAAAACAGTCCATCGATGATTTCTCGTTTGCCTCGGGACGCGAAATCCTACCATCAAAACCCCATGGACGTTCTGCCATCAGAACCCCATCAACGCAGGACCCCACGGGGAGGCCCGAACGGATATTCCAAACATTTGCTGGAACCGACTTTGGATGGAAACCGAAAAAACGTTTTTTTTTTTTTTTTTTTTTTTTTTTTTTTTTTTTTTTTTTTTTTTTTTTTTTTTTTTTTTTTTTTTTTTTTGTTTTCCCCCCCCCCGGCTCTCGCTTCAGAATCTTCCTTCGCGTGTTCAGAGGAGCGCTGTGCAAGATGCGAGCTCTACGAGGTGCCCGGCGGTAACCTGGTTGACGGTTTACCGCCGGTTCCCAGTCCATGTTCCTGGGCGGGGTCACCTACGCGATGTTTCTGTGCGAGACGCACCGCTTCAAGGACCGTCTCGTTACTCCGCACGCGCCCTGCCCTTTCATGCCTGGCTTCTTGAAGACCATGAGGCAGGGCAAAAAGTTTACGGCCGAGCAGAAAAGGATGGTGCAAAAGCGGGTGGTCCGACCCGGTAAGAACGACAAGCGGCTGCAGGACCCCCATGTCAAGGACGGGTTCGAGATGGGCATCGCCTGGGAGGCCGTGCACAGGCAGATGCAGTATCGGGCCGTGTGAGAGGCCAGGAAGAAGGGGCAGATGCTGCTGTACGTGCAGGCCGTGGACCTGCCTCCAAACCCGGGGACCTTCGGTGTGGATCATGTCAAGGCCATGCTGTAGGTGCCGAACGTGAGCAACACTGGTCACCTCATCGGCATGTGCGCGCTGTACATCGGCATGCGTGTGCGGCTGAACATGAAGCTGTCGGCGAAGCACAAGATCGTCCAGGACGCCGTGGGGAAAGTCGTGGACGTGAGGTTCCACCCGCGAGAGTTCGAGGCGCCAGACGCGGATTGGCGCGAAAAGAAGCTTCACGACGCCCACCGGCTCGGTTATTATCGATGCAAGTGTTTACCGCGCTGTGTCCTCGTCAGGTTTGATGGCCTCGAGAAGGTTTTGGGTTCGGGGACGGGGTCGTGCAGATCGCGCCGCACAGGGCGTTCTGGGAGTGGAACCATCACTACGACGACGAGGGCGAGCGAAAGCTTCGGCAGGTGAAGGTTACGAGGTACCAGATCCCGTTCCTGCCAGAGAGAGTTCGCACCGTGCAGACTGCGCAGGGCATGGGCATGGATGCGGCCACCATGGTGCTCCAGAAGCCCATGAACATGGGCGCCGATGACTGGTGGCTGCACCTGGGCGGGGCCCGCCCCAGTACGTCCGCGACGGGGTCCAACGCTTCGAAAGAAAGATGCTCGAGAGTTTCGAAATCGCCAAGCAGAGGGCGCAGGAGTACGGCTGGGACGTGGGAGATGGGCCCGCCGCACGGAGCGCCCCGGAGTCGAGCTCGGCGCCCGCGCCGCCGCCGGTGCCCGGCGTCGCCGCTAGGCCCGTCTCGGGCCGCCGGGACCTCAGCGGGCGTCGGTGAGGCGGACGACGACGACGACGAAGCAGCAGGATCAGTTCCTTCGGACGGGGAGGCGGCCCCTGCGGCGTCTGTGCATACGCCTCTGCCCTCGCACGCGCTGCGCCCGGGCCAGGCTCTGACGGTGCCGCCGGCATACATTGCGCCGGGCGCTGGGCCTGCGGGGCGGGGCAGGGGCCGCGGCCGCGGCGGCGACGTGACGGGGGGCGCAGATGCGGCGGCACCGTCCACTGGGAGCGCTGCTTCGCGGGGGCGTGGGCGCGCGGGTGGCGGCCGCGGTGCCGGTAGGGGCGCCGTGGTGCCGAGGGATCTTTAGGAGGACATGTTTCGCACGGCGGCGAGTGTTGGTGATGGTGCAGAGCCGCCGCAGCTGCGCCCGCTGGACCAGGATCTATGCATGCAAGCTTACGGCGTGTCCCAGGAGGAGGTCACCAGGGAGCTGCAGTGGCGCTGCGGCCGCGGCTCTGGCGTGGGCATCGCAAACCTCGGCAATACTTGCTTCGTGAGCGCAGTCGCGCAGGTGCTGCTGCGCCTGGCTCCCTTCCGTCGGCTTCTCTACGTTCACGACCAGCGGTGCCCTCTGGGTGCAGCATCTTGCGCGGCGTGCGCGCTCGGAGCTCAGGCCACGGCTCTCTCTGTCCAGGGCGGGGGGGTCGACACCGACGCGCCGCTGGCTGCCGCCGCGCGCGCGGGGCTTTTTGGTGAGCGAGAATTCACAGAATTCGATCAGCAAGGGAGACCGAAGCAATGCGACGCGTCAGAGTTCTTCCTGGCCGCCCTCCATGCCGTTACCGAGGCCGAACCCCCCGTTAGTTCCGCAAGGGGGGCTCACGGGCGGCGCAGTGTGCTCCAGCAGCACGTCTGCGGCATTGCGTTTCGGCAGCGGAGGCGATGCGCCGCGTGCACAGCAAGTTCGGACAAGGGGGAAATTAAGTCGTTTCTGAAGATGGTGCCTTCCGAATTGCTCGGCCCCGACCACCGGGGGCCGTGCGATCTGGAGGACTTGATCTGGCTGGGATTGAGGCATGTCGGTGAGCCAGGGCAAGGATGTCCGGCGCACGCTCACCTCGATGATGCTCAGAGGGCGGCGGCGAAGGTCTGTCAAGGCATCAGGGTATATACAGGCAATCGCTGGGAGAGGTCGCCGCCGGTGCTCTTCGTGATCGTGGAGCGGGTGATAGGCCAGTGGTACGACAGACGCCCTGTGCGCTTTCCTCAGATTCTGCGGCCTGTGGATTCCGAGTGCGAGTGCGATTTCTCGGGGGTCGTGGTGCACCAGGGCGAAAGCGCGACGAGCGGACACTATTATGCGTATGCATCCGTGGGCGTGAGCGCATACGCCAAATTCGACGACAGTTCTGTCCAGCTCCAGACTTGGGCGCAGATCGCCGGACACCACCAGGTGCACATCGGCGCTTATCTGTTTGCGTATGTGCGCAGGGCGGGTCCGTGGGGCGGAGGCGGCGGGCGCGCGTCGGCGGGGTCTTGCGTGGGGCGCCAGCGGCAGCGCTGGTGCGGGACCGTCTGGTGTGCCGCCGGCTCCGCCGACTGCGCCTTTCGGGCATGCAGGCGGGCGCGCGGCGGGGTCTGCGGGAAGCGGAAGCGGCGGCGGCGGCGCTGCTTCCAGCGCCACTGCCGCGACGTCTGCGCCGCCGAGTGTGCCCGCCGGGCAGCAGGCGTCGGGTGGCGAGCCACCGGTCAAGCGGCGTCGGGCGGGTGGCGGGGATCCTGGCGCTGGCGACGGGGACCCCAGCGCGTCGGGGCAGCCGCAGCCGCCGTCGCGCAGGGGCAAGAAGCGCGGGCTGTCGCCGCCAGCTCCGGGCCGCGCGGGCGACGAGGACGACGACGCTGGCAGGGCCGCTGGCGTTCCGTCCGCGGACCCAGTGCCTGCTGGAGTCCAGCCAGGCGCGGGTGCGTCGCTCGCGGGGGACGAATGGCGTCGCTTTACGCCAGAAAACATTGACGCCGCGAAGTGCATGGCTCGGACGTGGGGGAACGGAGCTGGCGGGCAATGCCGGAGCGCGCCAAAGCAGGGATGCGGGGATCTGTGCGGGCTGCATTTCAAGCAGCAGCACAAGGATGGTTGGCATGGGCGTGTGGGCGGGCCCATCCCGGAGGGAAAGTTGAAGGTGTTCAAGGAGAGGAACGCAGGCAAGGCCCCGCGTGCGGCGCCCGCGGCTGAGGCTGGCGCGGTGCCCGGCAGCGATGGCGTCGCCGCGAGGGCGCCGACGGGGGTCGGCGAGGGTGCTGGAGGGGCTAGCGCAACCAATGCGGCTTCGGAGCCATCGTCGGGCGGCGAGCGCGGGGGGCGTGGCGGGCGCGCGACCGCGAGGGAAATCGCCGCCGCTGCCGCGGAGGAGCGCGCGCGGCAGGAGGATCCTGAAGAACGGCGGACGCGCTTGGGCATCGCCGAGCACAACAAGCGGCAGGAGTTGCTCGGCCAGGTCGCCGGAGCCTTCTGATTACGCCAGGAGGACGTGCCCGTCAGCATCGGCAGGTGGACTGACGAGAAGCTGCGACAGACGTTGCGCCGCCTGCGCCCGGAAAGAGATGACGTGGTGAGCGAGCCAACGATTGTGGCGCTGTCTGAGGAGGCTCTCTGAGTGCTGCGCCTCGACGGCGGCTCCCTGAGTGTGTGCCTGTGTGTCTGTGTGTCTGTGAGTCAGTGTGTCTGTGTGTCTGTGTGTCTCTGTGTCTGTGTGTCAGTATGTCTGTGTATTTGAGTTTCTGTTTGTCTGTGTGTCTGTGTGTCTGTGTGTCTGTGTGTCTGCGTGTCTGCGTGTCTGTGTGGCTGTGTGTCTGTGTGTCTGTGGTCTGTGTGTCTGTGTGTCTGTGTATATGTGTCTCTGTTTGTCTGTGTGTCCGTGTCTGTGAGTCTGTCTGTCTGAGTGTCTGTGCGTCTGTGTGTCTGTGTGTCTGTGTATCTCTGTGCCTGTGTGTCCGTGTGTCTCTCTGTCTGTGTGTCTGTGTGTCCGTGTGTGCGTGTGCTCGTCTGTGTGAGCCCCGCGCTTTCCCCCTCCCCCTCCTGTTCTCCCCCCTGGCGCTCCGCGAGGGCGGAGTGGCTGGAGTGGGGGGAGGGCTGGCCCCCGAAATGGGGCAGCTCAATGCCCTGCGGAGACAATGCCGCCGTGCTCGTCTGGAGTGGCAGATCCCGCCCGTGCGCAGACGTGTACGCAACACACTACACAATCTGGGAGGGACGGAGGATAGACAGCAATGGGAGAGGATCATACATCGTACTTGCCAGGAGCAGTTCTCATCTCTAGAGGCTCGTTCGGCCAACAGTCGCCTGTTGCAGGAGCTGCGACGGGAGGCTAACATGATGCGGGCTCGGATTTACCTTTCAGCACGTTTTTGCGTGCTCGGAGTCGGCTCCGAACGTCCAGGGCGACAGGGCGGGACGGTGGGCCGTGCGAGATATTGAAGAAAATACCATGGGCCTCTCTGAAAAAAAAGATGCACACGATATTTGACCAGGTCTTTAGGGGTGTCATCCCATGCCCTGAAAGTTGGCGTGAGATCCTTGTTTGTGTTATGCCGAAGAGGACTCTTACTAGTAACATGTCCGACTGCAGGTTCCTGTGCTTGCTCAATGCTATCGCACGTTGGTATGTCAGCACGCTTGTGTGTATGATCGAGGAGTCTGTGGAGTCTTCGGGTGTACTGCGCCGTTTGGGCCTCTACGGATTCCAGCGTAATCGCAAGACATTCGAAATCACTGCGGCCCTCAAATAATATGGGCCAACATGCGTCCAAATGGCGTGATCAAGAACTGCACGTTGCTATCTGTGATATCCGCAGGGCCTTCGACCATGCCACAGTGGGGAAACTCCGTGAGGCCCTTCAATGGAGTCAGGTACCTCTGCAGTTTCAGATACCCCCTCTGGAGGCTGTACTCTATGGGAGTTGTGAGGTCACAGGTGAGGGTCTGAGTATTGAGGGCTTCTCTTGGGATGTGAATATTAGGACTGGAGGTCCAGAAGGGCCACTGGCTTTCAACCTTATTGCTGCCCACATGTGGAGTGCGACGTTTCATACATGGGATGTCTTGGGGTACGGTTACAGATGCGAGATTGTGGGGGAAAATGGAGTACGACGGTTCAACACACGGTCAACCACATGGTCTTGGCTGATAACGTGGTAGTACTGGCTCAAAGCGAATCGCAACTTATTGAGATGCTTTCGCAGCTCACACACTCTCTTGTGCGACACGGCATGGAATGGAAACCCGTTCATGCAGATGCCGCTCCCATCCCTCTGCTTGGCGAATACCTTGTATTTGGACAGGATGTGAGTTTTGAACAGGACGGTACAATTTCACAGGTACATAATATTGAGATCTCCTCGACTACCAATGAATTTCAGACCTTTCGATTATCTCGTGTGACGTCTACGGTGCTGTTGGGTGTTTTCATTACCACCGACTATCGGGCACATTCTCATGAGGATCTGGCTTTTCGACTGGATGCTGCAAGGAGGGCTTTCTACTCACAGAAGGCCTACTATGGGGCCAGATGTGTACCTACCAATGCTAAGCTTCAGAGGTATACGGAACGGATTCAATCTCAGATACTGTATGGAGGAGAGAATCTCACACTGGATGACAGCAGTCTCGAAGACATCCACCGCTTTGAGGGCCAGTGCTTGCTGCAGATTGTGGCCACCAGGAGGCTGCCTGAGGAGTCCATTCAGGACTATGAGCTGCGGCGGAGGAGGAGATGCATAACATTGTTTTAGGAGGCAGGTTTCATGCCACTGCCACAGCGATTATTGTTAGCATGCTGGAAGTCTGCCAAGGATTTGTCAAACTTTATCCAATCTGTGCCTGTGCATAACTGTCACGATCGCTGTTGGTATGATGCGAGATTCGGTATGCTGGCTTTCCCTAAGCAATGGGATAACATGCGTGATCGAGCTGCTGCATTTTTCCATGCACATGCTTCCACGCGTATTCGTCGGGAGGAAGGGGATATGAGGAGGAGGAAAATGAGGGGGGGGGGGGGGAAGTGACGGCTCAGCGAACATGGCAGTGCCCGCTACAACAGTTCTTCGGTGATGACTGGTGGGACTGCAAGCTGCGCAGTGTTTTTTTCACGTTGGCTGTCGTGACGGCGGCCGAGCATATACACAAATACTTTCAGCCAGAACACAAGAGAGGATGTGGTACCAACTACGAGAAGGAGGAGGAGGAGTTCGGTATTAGCAGAGGTATGGAGGAGGAAAGGGAACCCAAGAGAAGAAGGATGGAGGAGGAGGAGACCCTGAGACTCAGCAAACGTATTGCACTGTCGTACATGCGTGAGACGGTCTGGGATTTTACCACCCCTGGACTACCTGTGGAGATCTGCGGGGATAGCCTGCTGATTGTGTCGTGGATCAACGGTGTGTGGGCATGTGAACAGGTGGACTATCGCAATCGAGTTGCCAACTTGCAGGATCGGTTATACAACATGTGTGCAGGAGGGAGGGGGACCACCTATGAAGGGACGGGACATTGTGAAGCATATCTTTAGGGAAAACAATGGGAGAGCTGACAGACTGACACATGAGGTCCGCGAGGACCTAACTTACATCAAAGAGTCGTACGATTCTATGTTTACTGACACGATGAATGTCGTTGCCATTCGGGGTGCCTGAGATGGTGGCGTCTCGGCCTTAGGGGTTGGGTGTGGCTGCTGGCTTGATATCGGGTTTCGGACAAATACTTTCGACTGTGTTTGGACGGAGGTGTACAGAGAGGCCTGGTGTTTGAGCGATGCATGCACAGTTACTCAAGCTGAACTGAGTGCCGCGGAACGGCGGCTTGCAGCCGCAGCTCGTCTTGCGCGTGTTTGCCGTCTCTTTTTATGTTGATGCCGGTGCTTGTGTATATCTACGCGCTTCGCGCTGTATACTGTACAGGCTGAATTGTAACAGCTGGCGCTGCCGTGTGGACACTGCGACTGGGCTCTGAGAGCCCGCTTCAGTCGACTCCAAGCCAAGCCAAGCCTCCCCCCTCCGGAGCGCCAGCGGGAGTAGCGGGGGGCGGGGTGCGTAGAGGGCCGCGTGGGGGTCGCGGGGGAGGGAGGGGTGTTTGTGTGGCTGTGTGTCTGTGTGTTTGTGTGTTCTTGTGTCTGTGTCTGTGTGTCTGTGTGCCGGTGTGTCAGTGTGCCTGTGTGTCTGTGTGACCGCGTGTATGTGTGTCGGTGCGTCTGTGTGTCTGTGTGTCTGTGTGTCCGCGTGTCTGTGTGTCTGTGTGTCTGTGTGTCTGTGTGTCTGTGTGTGCGTGCGTTTGTGTGTCTGTGTGTCCGTGTGTCTGTGTGACTGTTTGCTTGTGTGCCCTTGTGTCTTTGTGCCTGTGTGTCTGTGTGTCTGTGTTTCTGTGTGTCTGTGTGTCCTTGTTTCTGTGTGTCTGTGTGTCTGTGTGTCTGTGTGTCTGTGTGTCGGTGTGTCTGTGTCTGGCATGCGTGTGCGCTGGTGTGCGTTTGCGTGTGTGTGTGTGCGTGTGCGTGTGTTTGTGTCTCCGTGAGTGTTTGCGTGCGTGTGTGTGTGTGTGTGTGTGCGGGTGTTTGCGTGTGTGCGTGAGCATCTTTGTGCGGGAGTGGCCGCCGCTGCCGACGGTTCTGGGGGGCCAGCGCGACCTTGGCGGCGCCGGCCTCGTCGGTGGGCGGTGGAGGCTGGGCGACTTCGAGGATTGCGTGTCCGTGTGTCTGTGTTCCTTTTTGTATATGTGTTTGTGTGTCTGTGTGTCTGTGTCTTTTGTGAGTATGTGTGTCTGTGTGTCGCGTGCCTCTGTGTCTCTGTGTCTGTGTGTCTGTGTTTGTGTGTTCTTGTGTCTGTGTCTGTGTGTCTGTGTGTCTGTGTGTCAGCGTGTCAGTGTGGCAGTGGCAGTGTTTCACCGTGTCAGTGTCTGTCAGTGTGTCAGTGTGTCTTGTGTGCCTGTGTGTCTGTGTGTCTGTGTTTCTGTGTGACCGTGTGTCCGTGTGTCTGTGTGTATGTGCATGTGTGTTCGTATGTGTGTCTGTGTGTCTGTGTGTCTGTGTGTCTGTGTCTGCGTCTCTGTGTGTCTGTGTGTCTGTGCGTCTGTGCGTCTGTGTGTTTGTGTGTTTGTGTGTCTGTGTGTCTGTGTGTCTGAGTACCTGTGTGTCTGTATGTCTATGTGTCTCTGTGTCGTGAGTGAGTGTGTCTTTGTGTCACTGTGTCAGTGTGACCGTGTGTGTGTGTCTCTGTGTCTGTGTGTGTGTCTGTGCGTTTGTGTTTCTGTTTGTCTGTGTGTCTGTGTGTCTCTGTGTGCGTGTGAGTGTGTGGGTTTGTGTCTGCCTGTATGTGCGCGCGCGGCGCTGGCACCCTCGCGCTTTGCCCCTCCTCCTCTTCCCCTCCCTCCGGCGCTCCGCGAGGGCAGAGTGGCTGGAGTGGAGGGAGGTCCGGCCCCAAAATGGGGCGGTCCCTCCCCCCTCCGGAGCGCCGGCGGGGATGCCGGGAGCGCGTGGGGGCGGGGGGGGCAGTCGGGGAATGGGTCTGTAACCGCGTGCTCGTCAGTGCGTAGGTATTCGTGGATGTTCCCGATTGCGTCTGTGTGCGTGTGCTCGTTTGCGTGAGTGCCCCTTTGCTATCCGGCTTTTGGGCGCTACCAAGTGGCCCACCCGGCCCGGGCGGACAAAGTGAGAACATTTGGTCGGTTTTGCCAAGATTTGAGAGATATTTGACCATTTATTTCGAGAAAGCAGATTTTTCGCACCTGTGAAAGACTATGAGGGCCTCTGCGTCTTAATAGCTCCAGAGGCGCACTTTTACCATCGAAACACTTTGGGGAGCCAACTTCATGTCGACATGAAAAATGATAAATTTAAGATTTCACGAAAATCTTCTGCGATGTTCTCTGCTTCGATTCTGAGCACTCTTACGCGTGCAAGGAGCTCTACGAGGTTCCCGGCGGTCACCAGGATGCTGCTGTCCCTCCACGGGGAGCTCAGCGGCGACCTGGCCCGTTGGGGGCCTCCTCGAGCCGCATTGTGCGGACAGGTTTTCTGTGCGCACACGTATCGTACTCCACTGTGTATCTCGTGTACGGGCCGTCCCATATCTTCGGGTACTTCGTCGGCTGCGACGTTGCAAGAGCCTCGGGCCGAAAGTCCGGGACGAATCACATGTCGTACTCAACTGTCCATCTTGTCATTGCCTGTGATTCGCCTTCTTCTTGTTGAGCGAATCCACGTTTCATATATGGAGTTTGTTTCATCTGAATTGTCAGGCGCGGATTTTGTTGCTTCAGATTGGACAGATACGGCGTTGTTTACTTCCGAGTTTCTCGCTGCTCGTTTGTCTACGCTCGAAGTGTGTGTTAGTGATCTATATTGCCGTTTTCGCCCTTCGTACGGACGTGAGTCTCGCCTGCATGAGCGAGACCAGCCGTATGGGCATGGCGTCAAAGTTTCTCAATCGAAGTTGCGCCGCCTGCGGGCGAAACGTATCAGGTATCGTTTGTGGTCCACGGCTCGGGGGCCAGATTCGTCGTGCCTTGTTCGCGTGGGTATTTGCGCGCCCAGATATTATCGGAATTTCTGCTCGGACGATTCTGAGGAAGAGGAATGGGTTGAGGACACTTGTGGAACACTGACTGATATGGATGCTGTTGAATTGGCTGGCAACTCTTTGTGTTCGCAGTGTTCCGATTGTGAGACTCAGACAGATCCCTGTGTTCACATTGCGTGTGGGACTCAGACTGATCTTTGTGTTCTCTTTGTTGGTGGGGAGGAGAAGGAGGAGTGTCATCGAGTGCACGTTGATCGGGGTGATGCATCCCTCAGAATGAAGAGATATTGTTTCAAACGGGCATCTTCTCATCATACAGATTCTTTGGTTTCAAGCTCTGAAGTTTGCCACGCATCATGTTCTCACGGAGAGTCGGCTTGCCATGGTAAGGATTGGCAGGGGGACCTTATGGATGTGAAGGGTGAGGTGGAGGAGAATTTTCAGGATGCTTCGCTTGGGCGGGATGTGAATGACGGGGAGGAGGATAATGTTCATATTGGTCCTGTGGATGACTCGAGTTCTTCAGTAACCGACAACGACAAAAACTCGGATGTTGCGGTGCTGCTTGAGCTTGCCTCACGTATGCGTAGCAAGAAATATCGATTCAAATTTAGATTGCCTAGTTTCTTTCGCGAGTGCATCGCAAGCTTGGAAGGAGACGAGGACGTTGCGCTTTGGGTCTGGGAGTTCTGGCAGCAGGTGTGGGACCAAGATACTCTGGGACAGTGCCTCCATGATCTTGACTGCATCATTCGATGGGCACGATCGACGTATCTCCAAGTACAACAGGCGAGCAATCTTCGTCGACAGCTCTGGGAGTTGCACGATCTGGAAGTCTCGGGGGCTACGGAAGGCTGGCGTTAGTTCTGCTCGTTTGTCTACGCTCGAAGTGTGTGTTAGTGATCTATAATGCCGTGTTCGCCCTTTGTGCGGAGGTGAGTATCGCCTGCGTGAGCGAGACCAGCTGCATGGGCATGGTGACACAGTTTTTCAATCGAAGTTAGCTTTCAGTGGTGCTGGGACGGTAATCGCTATATGTGGTTACTGCATGGTTTCGCATTGCTTTGAAGCGCACTCGCATTCTTACACGTGCAATGGATGCGTCGCAATGTAATGAACTACCGCGAGTTGGCGGCCAAGGTCGGACACCCAATTGATTGAGTGATTGAGAGATTGCACATGCTTCTGTTTGTGTTTCTCCCCCACTCTTCCCCGCTGTTTTGCCCCTGGGTTCGCTTTGGCTCTTTGGGCTTCTCCCGCTCTCCCGCTGGCTTTCCTTCCGCTCTCCGCTGGCTGGTCTCATATGAGGATTTGTTACGCTGTCTTCGCTTACATTTGATTTTCAATTCATTCCTTATTCCTTATTGCATTTACGTCAGTAGTGCCGAGAAGGTAACCGCATCAGTGGTTACTGCATGACCTCGCATTGCTTCTACTTTCACATTCTTTTAGTTTCCCATTATGGTGTACACGCGGTGAGAGGCTCTTTTGATGGCGGCAGTTGTGTGTTAGGCACATCTTGTGGTTGGGTGGGGCTTGCTGCATCTCAGAGTTTATTGTCGGGAGTTGTTGATTTGTGCGCTTATATATGTAGGTCTGCACATTTCTTATGCAGCTTCGCTGCATAATCTTGCTGCTTTAATTTATCAGCTTCGCTGTTCCGTGTGCAGCTTCGCTGTTTAGGTTCTCTGTGTCCTGGCCTGCTCTCCAGGGAGCTCGAACCGGCCAGCGCAGACTCCGCAGACCAGGTTGACGGTTCACCGCCGGCGCCAGTATGGCAAGGAAGCTCTACGAGTCCCCCGGCGGTAAGCAAGGTTGACGGGTTACCGCCGGCGCCCAGTGTCTTTTTGCTCTCCGGGTTTTGGACGCTACCAATGGTAACTTTCGGTCGGTTTTGCCTAGATGTGAAAGATATTTTGCCATTTATACCTCGTGGAGCTCTTCGTTATCGATGAGCTAGGGGAATTCCGGCGCGGGGTGGAGCTAGTTGGTCGAGCCGGCGAGAAGAGACAATGTGACAACTTTGGGTCGGTTTTGCTAATATTTGAAAGATATTTGACCATTTATTTTGAGATCAGATTTTTACGTCCAGCATTAGTATCCAAACTTTGTTCTGCCAGCAGCTGAGCTCTTCCGAGAGAGTTTCGCTATCGAAATATTTGGAGGAACCGAGATCGAGTTGACACCAGATAATGTAAATTTTGTTTTTGTAAGAAATGTTCCGAGAAGCTCTCTGCATCGATTCTGAACGCTCTTACGCGTCTGAGGAGCTCTACGAGGCTCCCGGCGGTGACCAGGTTGACGGTTCACCGCCGGCGCCAGCTCTGAGAAAGCAGATTTCTCTCGCCGAGCATTGGTGTCTAAACTTCCTTCTGCGAGCAGATCAGTTTCCTAGAGATAGTTTACTATCGAAGAATTAGGAGCAACCGACATCAAGTTCGCGCCGAAAAATACAAATTCGACGTTTTTCTAGAAATTCTCCGAGAAGCTGTCTGCTTTGAATCTAAGCACTCTTACGCGTGCAAGAAGCTCTACGAGGTTCCCGGCGGTGACCAGGTTGCTGCTGTCCCTCCTCGGGGATCTCAGCGGTGGCCTGGCCCGTCGGGGGCTTCCTCAAGCCTGTCTCCTCAGGCTGCCCCCTGGGCGGCCGTGTGCGCGCGGGCGGGCCGTGCAATAAATTCGGGTACTTCGTCGGCTGCGACGACCTTCTCTCCTTGTGCCTACAGATGATAGGTGCTGGAGGCCAGCTCTGTTTGGCATCAGAAGTGGGACTGACTTTAACGCATAGGCCGCTGTCGTCGCTTTGTACTTGTTTGTACTGCCTGCTTGCGCTTTCTCCATTATTGCTCTTGCACACGTGTGTATTCTTTGACATTGAGGTACTTTGACAGTTCTGTGACATTGGAGTATCTTGAGATTGAGGTTCTCTGCATTGTATCGGCGTGCCTGTTTTCATTCTTTCTTTCTTTGAATCGCATCGATCAGAATTCAAGATACTTGAGTGCTTTATCAGACACTCAGTTATGCAGGTGATTCAAGATACTGAGTGCGTTATCAGACATTCAGTTATCCGAGAGTTACTTCTTGAGTGCGTTATCAGACATTCAGTTATCACACATTTGACGTGAGCATACGACTCTTGTCTTACCGCGGGTTGTTACGACATATTTCGGACTTTGTGTTTGCGTTGACTCTTGCCATGCTGTGTGTGTGTGTCGGACATGCGCGCGTGTTGGTATAAGAGCTCCGCGTGATCTTCACTTTGTTCGGAATAAGAGTTTTGCATTTGCCCACTCCCGCTCAAAGAGTGGTGGGTGTCTTGCCTGACTCTGTGCACAGTCGACCGCAAATTCGTTGTGTTTCACGTGCGTGGTCTTTCAGTGGCGCTGACACGGTAATCGCTATATGTGGTTACTGCATGGTCTCGCACTACTTTGAAGTGTGCTCGTCATTTTAGTTGTTAGTTTTGTGTTTGTCTCAGTGGTGTTGAGACGGTAATCGTTGTATAAACCAGTGGTTACTGTATGGTCTCTCACTGCTTCTCTTCTCAGTGGTGCTGAGACGGTAATCGCTATATGTGGTTACTGCATGGTCTCGCATTGCTTTTACTCCATCTTTATATTTTAGTTGTATTCTCGTGTGTTGGCAGTCTTGTGCATATCTGTACAGCCTCGCTGTTTGATGCACCTGTGCTTCAATCTTTGCAGCTTCGCTGTCTTCCTGTACAGCTTCGCTGTTTAGGTTCTTTGTGTTTAGGCCTTCTCCCATGGGAGCTCGAACCGGCCTACGCAAAAGACGCAAAATACCCGGTTGACGGTTCACCGCCGGCGCCAGTTCCGGCGCGCTGGAGAGCTAGTTGACAAGGAAAATCTCGACGGACCTTTTGGTGACTTTTCCTCGGTTGAAAATTTTGTTCTCGAAATTCAACAACTCGTTAGAGCTCTAGTATTCTTCCCACCATCTTCGATCTCATTCCCGCTCGCCGTCTCAATCTCAGCTCGATCGGGTAGATACTACTGCCAAAAAGCGTCGCGGCGGGATCGGCCGTTTCGAATCATCTTGACATGCGTTGACGGTTTTCTGTACTTAACTCGATTTAGGAGGGCTAGAGAGCTGGTGCTTACAGAAACCGATTCAGAATTATCAGGCGCGTTCGTCAGGTGCATTCAGAGGTCTGAACTCGGTCCGCTACTCGAGCTAGGTCTGCGAAGCTATTCGTATTCTTCGAATCATCTTGACAGGTGCTGTCGGTTTTCTGTACCTAACTCGGGCTGTAGGAGTGCTACAGAGCTGATGCTCGCAGAAACTGATTTAGAATCATGAGACGTGTTTATCTGAAGCATCTAGAGGTCTGAACTCAGTCTGCTACTCAAGCTAGATTCGCGAAACTAGTCGTATTCTTCGAGTTCTCTTAACAGGCGTTGTCGGTCTTCTGTGCTTAACCCGAGCTGTAGACGAGCTGCAGAGCAGATGTTCACAGAAATCGATTCAACATTTTCAGGCGCGTTCGTCTGTTGCATCTAGAGCTCTCAAATGAGTCTGCTACTCGAGTTAGGTCCGACAAGTTTTTTTTTTGGGGGGGGGCTCAAGGCGTCAGGGCTCAAGACGTCAGGGTTCAAGATGTCAGGGTTCAAGACGTCAGGGTTCGACGTCGAACAGGGCACGCGCACAGGCTAGCCTCAAGCCCCCCTCTCGTGCGGCGCGTGTTTGACGCGTCGCGGGGGCTGTGTTCACATTGATTATTTGTCCTTGTGCTGGACATCAAAATATCGTGGGGGTCGCAGGAAGATCGGGGTCTGTCTGGATTCTACAGAAGACCGCTGTGGGCTGTTGGATTGAAGACGGACTCGCAGGGAGCATATATTTTGCCACCGGACGACGATCATAGTGACCATCTCACATCAGCTGACTTTGGTATTGATGGTGACCCACATCCTTGTGATTGGTTGAAAGACACATCAGGTGCAGTGCCGCGATTAACTACGCAAGAGAAGAGAGAATATCAGATAGCGCTGAAATTGGAAATTTCCCCACCAGAAGAATTTGTTCAACAGGAGGCGTACGATTTCAAGAAGATTGGCCAATCAGACTGATATCAAGCTGCACTTCACACATTACGTACAGTCAAAGCTAAAGGAAACGACGGTCATCAGCAACGATGGCGGATGACAAAGTGGATGATAGCAAAATGGAGGTAATGCTAGCAGCGAATGGTTGCGAGAGGTGAGGGCGAAAGGGGCGGGCAAAGGTTCCAGTGCTTCGAGTGGTCTCGCCGCGGCTCCTGATGCTGCTGTCCAGGCGCCTCATTTAGCTACAGCTCAAGTCCCCAATGCTGCGAGTGGTCTGGGCGTGGCTCCGCATGCTGCTGTCCAGGCGCCTCAACCAGCTACATTGACGCCCGAGGAAATGTTCAGACAAATTGTAAAGGGCCAGAGCGAAGTAACGGCGACCGTCAGTAAGTTCAAAGCATCGGTTGCATCAGACTTGCATGTTATGGAGCAAAAGATTGACAAAACAACGACGGGTGTCAAAACATTATCGGAGCAAATGAAGCAGGCCCAAGCGGATATCCAGAATTGAAAGAACGGAGACGCTCAATCGTGCACGAGCGGCTCGACTGGATATGGATCTGGTGACGCGGGCAGTGGTGCAGGGTATAGTTCGAACTGGGTACCATCATATATTGAATTCAAAGGTTGGATATCACGTGAGGGGTGGAATAATAGAGAGAACAAAGGGAGTCCATGAAACAACAAGCGCTGACCGACAACATAACAAAATTAATGGGACTGGCATCTCTGGACGCAACACGCAATGCTGCTTTTTCATGCGAGAACTGCGGGTGGGAATACTGGAAGGTATTGGCCATGCACACGTGGGCGGATCTATCTCAAAATGGGAACGACGGGGGAGATCATATGGCAGGTTCGGAATTGCTTTTGAAAGGGAGTACAATCTGGGAAACACGGATTTGCCAGTGAATGTGAAGTTTCATGTAGAATGTGCGCCGTGGAGAACACCCCATGTCCAACAGATGGGCAAATGCCAGAGCTGTTTTGCGGAAGTGAAGAAAACGACGGGGACAGTGTGCAAGGGGGAGCCAGGGCCGCCAAAATCATATATATGGTTCGTGCAAAACCCACAAACAGATCCCGACACAAGAGTGTTGATTGCTGAATGGGGTGTGCACAGTGGGTGGGCGCTACACACTAACATTCTGAGGAGGGTGGAGCCTGAGGTGGATCAAGATGCGCTGCTCGCAAAACTCAGACAAATCAATAGTTGACGGTGCCAACCTGCCACTCAGCTCGCGGTGGCAACTTGGAATGTCAACATGAGGAATAGCGAGCTTCTGCCAGCAATGTTGGAATCTTGTCAATGTGGTGTTGTCTTTGCAGGAGTGCCAACATATGTCATCCGACGCATTTGAAGCATGTGGGTGACAGGTGCGTTTCTGTGTGTGTAGATGGGCTGCTGTGGCCTTTAGGGGCCCATGGGCGGCGACAATCTCCGACAGTTAATGTGGTGAGAGGTTTGCAGTAGTACAATTTGCATTTGTGGTCGTGTCCTCAGTGTATCTACCCACAGTGCAGCGGGGAGATGATAGCCTTGATGAATATCGTGGTGTTTTAGCTAAGCTGTGTGCATGCATGCAACTATGTAGCGAGCATTGCCAGGGGTCAAAAGTATTGCAGTTTGTTGGGGCAGATGCGCAGACGGAGCTGGAACCAAATCTCTTGGGGTTCACGGGAGAAGGATTGGAGGAGGTGTGGATGAGGACGGAGGCGAAGCATCATGAGGAGAGGAGGGACATGCTCGTGCGCTTTCTGAATCATTGGGGTCTTTGTGCAGCCAACACCTACGGCGTGCGACAAGTGACGCGCAGGCCGTGGAGTACCGGCAGTTACTCCAGGGTGTTGGACTACGTATTTGTGCCGACACAATTTGCAGGTGCCGAGGTGGCTCGGACCAACTGCTCATTTGAATGCATGGTGGAATTTGTTGATCCTACACAGGAGCGAGCGTCGCGTTACAGTGATCATGCGAAGGTAGGGGTGAGGATAAAACATACATCGGTGCGCAAGCCTTTCGTGCGACCCAGACCCCCGAGTCTCATCAATTGGGCCCCGGAGGATTATGAGTTTGCGAAGGTGTTCAGTACACTGGCCGACGTGCAGATACAGCAACATGTGAGTCAACAGGGTGATATACATATACAAACAGTGGGAGAGATTCTTGTGAGTGCTGCGACTATGTGTAGGCATACAAAGGGCAGGGCGGATACTAAACCAATCAAGAAACCTGACCAACTGGTGGATGTGGAAGCGGAGTTAAGGAGGGGTGTCTTCGGTGAGCGTAGGAAACAGCTCTTGCGACGTCAAAAAACATTTCGAAGGAAGCTTAGGCGGGAGCAGCTCCTCAAGGACTCTAATGGCCCCAAACATGGACCCCGTAGGTGTATCAAGGAAATGGCGTGCGACGGGAGACTGACGGAAAACAACAAAAATGGGTGGAGGAGTTGAACAAACACGTCCAACGGTCATATACATGCGATGGGGAGGGGGAGCTGCAAAGAAAGAGTTGTATCGACTACGGACGCAGTGGGAGGCAGATGGCAGGGCTACGAACAGAGTCATATCTATGGGTGTGTTGCTGGGGGCTTGAGCTCGATTGAAGGGGGGGGCCGCAGCGGGCTCCGATGGCCTGGTGGCGGAGATTATCAAAGCAATACCTTGGAATGCATTGAGATTGATACGACACTCATTTCAAGAGATTCATGATCAGAAAAAGCCGTCACCAGATTCGTGGGGAACATTGTGCGTGCAGTTGATCCCAAAAATGGGTGTTATCCAAACATTTGGAGATACTCGTGGAATATCGCTGCTGAGTGTTATGGGTAAGTGGTACATGGCGTGCCTTCTTATTTTTGTGGAAGAACATGGACATATCAAGAAGTTGGCGACGCATGGGTTTCAGAAAAGTCACAAAGTACATCACATGGCGGCCCCGATACTACATATGACACGCCATGCCACTCTCTGGGGGAGAGGGGGGTCGATGCATATGGGAGTAATGGGCATCGCGAAAGCATTTGACCATGTAACGGTTTCGATGTTGATCCGTGCGATGGAATACCTCAGATATCCAGCTGATTTGATTATCGCAATTTTGGAGCCCATGATTGGGAACACAGCAGTTTTTTGATTTCAAGATGTTTGCAGTGGGGGGATTCTGTATAACACATCGGCACGAACTGGGGGGAAAGAAGGACCAGCACTCTTCAATGTTGTGCTGGAGGCAATCTGGGGATCTATTGTTGAAACATGGGAGTCATGTAACTATGGGGTGCGATTGGAAGGCGAAGGAACACAACAGGCGCTGGCCAATCATTACATATGTGCAGATAATGTGGTGCTTCTATCAGCCTCGGCGAACCTTTTGAAGAATATGGTGAGTATGTGGACCGTTGCCCTCAGACGTGCTGGTATGGACTGGAAGATTGAGGGTCTGGAGTACCTTGTGTTTGGTTTGAGACAAAGCCAGGGGGCACAATCCTTAATATGTGAGCTGGGAGATGATATCTGTATGCAGGCTGGAGACCCTAGCCTACCTTATCAGTTACGTGATGCTGTTATTCTACCGAGAAAAAGTGAGTGTGAGATACTGGGGGTTAAATATGTGACGAAACCGAAGGATTTCCATGCAGTACGGCACCGCATTGATGCGGGCAGGCGATGTTTTTTTTGGCTGATATTAAGTTCTATCGGTCACGGGCGGTGAGCATGAGGGAACAATTCAGACGGTACCAGAACAGAGTTCAACAAATTGTATGTCACGGATGCGTGGGATGGGTTTGCAGTGAACGCGTACTTAACATATTGCGAAGTTTCGAACGGAGATGTCTGAACATGATGCGGGGACTCCACAGAAAAGAGACGGAAACGTTGGAGGAATTCAGGGATCGTAGTACCAACAGGTCCAGGGATATGTTCAAAGAAGGGGGATTCAAAACGTTGGTGGAGAAAGTCGTGAGGTGTAAGTTTGAATATGCTATCGAAGTATCCCAATATAAGTGCCACGTGCCGTCCACGGTGTATAGCAAATCATGGCAGCAGACGCTGCGCTCGATGCTGCATGTGCCGGGAGAGTGGACGGTTCAGAGGGATGCAATGCTGGCGTCAGTGAGTCAGACGGTATCGAGGGAGGGAACGAGACGGCTTCGAGGCAGACCACGGATCGTGGCAGGAAGCTGGCATGCACCTTTTGAAAAATGGAGGTCCCCCTTGTGGTGCGATACGTGTGTTGTCCCGACGGATTGGGAGGAGTTTGTGGAGCATCTACCACAGATACCTAAAGTGCAAGACAGGTTTGTGCGGAGGAAAGGAGGTGAGGATTGAATGGTTTGCGAAGACACCGACAAATGATGAGTTGGCCCGGCGTCTTGCAATTATACACGAACAAACTACAATATGGGACCCTGGGATGGAGGGGATTGCTATTGAAATGTGTGGTGACAGTAGGACGGTGGTACAATGGCTGAGTGGAGTCTGGGCCTGTGACAACAGCGGGTATGCCAAACGGGTTGCCAGGATACAACATATTATGTATGACATGTGTGAACAACACAACACGCGATGCCCGACCCACGGAACGGATTTCTGGAAACACATCTATAGAGAAGCCAATGCATATGCTGACGAGCTCACACACCATGCGAGTGAAGGAAACTGTTACATAATCTACATGCATGAGTATATCAAACAGAACAAGACAAACATCAAAAACATCAGAGGATGCTGGGATGGCGGTGTGAGTAGTGAGGGTGCTGCAGGAGGCCACTGGGTTGAAGTTGCTTCAGAGAATGGCCCGTGGACGCTCGTGTGCTCAGAAGCCTACATGTTTGATGTAGGCTCCACCGTGGCGGAGGCAGAGTCGTCTGCTGCCGAGCGCCTGTGCACAGGTGTGGAGCACATTGTTAAAGAAATTTCCTCTGCAAAGCGGAGGGGGCGGATTTAACTGGCTCTAGCCCTTAGGCTTGGGCGCGCGCGCCCTGTGTAGCCTGACCAAACGCCGAACTCGAGCTGCATGAGCTTGAAAGCTCTTTCGTACAGAAATCAGACGAAAATCACGAGGCGCGCTCGAAGTATCTAGACGCTTGGCTTGGGTCTGTTATGAGCGCAGACGCCGAACAACTAGTCATGCTCTGCTATTTTTCTTGATGAAATTGATTTCTGGGCTGAACTCGAGGTGCAGATGAGTTTGAGAGCTCTAAGGCATTGCAATGGGAAGACAATCATCATGCGCGCTATTTGGAAGTATCTAGACACCCGCGCTTAGTCTGCTATTAGCGCTAGGGAAAACCGATTCGTACTCTGTTTTTCTTGGTTTACTTGTGCTGCAGATGAGCTACAGAGCTGTTCAGAACAGCAATGGGAAGGGAATCATAAGGGGCAATAGTGAAATTTATCTAGAAGCCTGAGATCAGTCTGCTATCAGCGCTCGGGCTGAAAAACTATTCGTTCTCTGCCAATTCTTTTGACATACTATAGAGCAAAGAAGCTTTACGAGTCTCCCGGCGGTAAGAAAGGTTGACGGTTTACCGCCGGCGCCCAGTTGGCTGACCCGGCCCCGACGGACAATGTGTGAACTTTGGGCCGCTTCGGCAAACATTGTGAGATATCTGAAGATTCGTTTCAAGGAATGGTATTTTTCGCACCTGTAGTGGGTTGCGCCGCGTCTGCCAGTGAAATTCGCAGGTCTCTAGCTGCAGTATTATTCTCAAAACACTTGGCGGAACCGACTTTCGATACAAAATATGTTTCGAGTTTTTCAGCTAACGCTTCATAAAGCTCTTCTCATGTGTTCCGAGGAGCACCGCACGAGGGAAAGAGCTCTACGAGGCTCCCGGCGGTAACCTGGTTGACGGTTTACCGCCGGCTCCCAGTTGACGGACCCGACGTAAAGAGACAATGTGGTGGTTTCGGGTCGGTTTTTGTATCTTTGTGTAAAACTTGAAAGTTCGTTTTAAGAACAGGTATTTTTCCCACCTGGGGTGGCTTACTGCGCGCGCGGCTGTGAAATTCTCAGGTCCGTAGCTGCAATAGTACTTTCAAAACACTTGAGGGAACTGTCGGCCGCTTCGAGTCATCTTGATACGCGTTTACGGTTTTCTGTACTTAACTCGAGATTCAGGACAGCTACAGAGCTGATGCTTAGAGAAACCAATTCAGAATCATCAGGCGCGTTCGTCTGTTCCACCGAGAGGTCTGAATTCGGTCTGCTACTCGAGCGAGGTCCGCAAAACTATTTGTATTCTTCGAGTCATCTTGACAGGTGCTGTCCGTTTTTTGCACTTAACTCGGGCTGTAGGAGAGCTACAGAGCTGGGACGCACACAAATCGCTTTAGAATTAGCAGGCGCGTTCGTTTGTTGCATCGAGAGGTCTGAACTCGGTCTGCTACTCGAGCTAGGTCTGCGAAATTATTAGTATCTTGGAGTTATCTTAACAGACACTTTCAGTGTTCTCTACTGAACTCGAGCTGTAGCATAGCTGCAGAGCTGGTGCGCACGCGCCATCGGTTCAGAACCATCAGGCGCGTTCGTCTGAAGCATATAGAGCCTGAACTCAGTCCGCTAGTCGAGCTAGGTCCGCAAAACTATTCGTATTGGACAGATTTTTTTCAAAATGATGGTGAATTTCTCAGTTCACTCGAGCTGCAGATGAGCTCGAGAGCTCTTCCGCACAGAAATCACAGTCAAATCATGAGGCGCGCTAGTCTGAAGTATCTAGACGCTTGACTTGGGTCTCTTATGAGTGTAGACGCTAAAGAACTAGTCATACTTTGCTATTTTTCAGGTGATCGAATTCGTTTTCTGGACTGAACTCGACCGATCAGCGCAGCGCGAGAACGGAGCTCCACGAGGCTTCTGGCGGTTACCTGGTTGACGGCTTACCGCCGGATCCCATAAAGAGACAATGTGGTGACTTCGGGTCGGTTTTTGCATCTTTGTGTAAAATTCGAAAGTTCGTCTTAAGAACAGGTACGTTTCCCGCCTGTCGTGCGTTATTGCGCGCGCGGCTGTGAAATTCTCAGGTCCGTAGCTGCAACATTCCTATCAAAACACTTGAGGGAACCGACGTTGGATGAAAACCGAAAAATGTTTTTTTCGAGTTTTTTTCTTCAAGCTTGAGAAAGCTTGTTCCGTCTGTTTCGAGCAGCGCCGCGCGAGAAAAGAGCTCTACGAGGGTTCCGGCGGTTACCTGGTTGACGGTTTACCGCCGGATCCCAGTAATTCCGGGGCGCTGGAGAGCTAGTTGGCAAGAATAATCTCGACGGACCTTTTGGTGACTTTTGCTCGGTTGAATTTTTTTCTCGAAGTTCAATATTTCGTTAGAGCTTTAGTATTTTTTCTGACCATATTCGATCTTATTCCCGCTCGCCATCTTAATCTCAGCGCGATCGGGTACCCATTACTGCCAAAAAGCATCGCGGCGGGATCGGCCGTTTCGAGTCATCTTGACACGCGTTGACGGTTTTCTGTACTTAACTCGAGATTTAGGAGAGCTACAGAGCTGGTACTTACAGAATGGATTCAGAATCATCAGACGCGTTCGTCTGTTGCATCCAGAGGTCTGAACTCGGTCTGCTACTCGAGCTAGGTCCGCAAAACCATTCGTATTCTTCGAGTCATCTTGACAGGTGCTGTCGGTTTTCTGTACTTAACTCGGGCTGTAGGGAAGCTACAGAGCTGGTACGCACACGAATCGATTCAGAATGACCAGGCGCGTTCGTTCGTTGCATCGAGAGCTCTGAACTCGGTCTGATACTCGAGCGAGGTCTGCGAAACTATTCGTATTCTTCGAGTTCTCTTAACAGAAGTTGTCGGTGTTTTGTACTTCTCGAGCTGTTGTAGAGCTACTGAGCTGGTACGCGCACCAATCGAGTCATAATCATCAGTCGCGTTCGTCCTGAAGCATCTAGAGCTTTGAGCACAGTCTTCTACTCGAGTGAGGTCCGCCACACTATTTGTATTCGCCATTTTTTTGGAGAAATATATATATATATATATATATATATATATATATTTCTTCGAAATGATGGTGAATTTCTTCACTGAACTCGAGCTGCAGATGAGCTTGAGAGCTCTCTCGCACAGATAGCAGAAGAAAATCATGAGGCACGCTAGTCTGAAGTATCTAGACGCTTGGCTTGGGTCTGTCATGAGCGCAGACGCCAAACAACTAGTCATACTCTGCTATTTGTCTTGTGGTGGAATTCGTTTACTGGTCTGAACTCGAGGTGCAGATGAGCTTGAGAGCTCTGAGGCATTGAAATGGGAAGAGATTCATCATGCGCGCTATTTGAAAGTATCTAAACACCCGCGCTGAGTCTGATATTTGTGCTAGGGCTGAACACCGATTCGTACTCTGCTACTTACTTGGAAGTGATACTGTTTTTCTTGGTTTTACTTGTGCTGCAGATGAGCTACAGAGCTGCTTAGCACAGCAATGGGAAGGGGATCATAAAGGGGCAATAGTGAAATGTATCTAGAAGCCTGAGATCAGTCTGCTATCAGCGCTCGGCTGAAAAACTATTCGTTCTCTGACAATTCTTTGGACATAATATATGGCAAGGAAGCTCTACGAGTCTCCCGGCGGTAAGAATGGTTGACGGTTTACCGCCGGCGCCCAGTTGGTCGACCCGACCAGAAAAGAAGATGCGACGACTTTGGGTCGGTTTTGCTAAGATTTGAAATATATTTAACCGTTTATTTTGAGAAAGCAGATTTTTCGCACCTGTAGTGGGTTCTAACGCGTGCGCCTGTGAAATTCTCAGGCCCGTAGGTACAGTATTACTACCAAAACACTTGGAGCAACCGACGTTGGATAAAAACAGAAAAACGTGATTTTCGAGTTTTCGGGTCTCGCTCCAGAAGCTTCCTTCATGTGTTCCGAGGAGCGCCGTGCAAGAAAAGAGCTCTACGAGGTCCCCGGCGGTAGCCAGGTTGACGGTTTACCGCCGGTTCCCAGTTCCGTGGCGCTGGAGAGCTAGTTGGCAGGAGTAATCTCGACGGACCTTTTGCTGACTTTTGGTCGGTTGAAAATTATGTTTTCAAAATTCAAATATTCGTTTGAGCTCTAGAATTTTTTCTGACCATATTCGATCTTATTCCCGCTCGCCATCTTAATCTCAGCTCGATCGTGTATTTATTACTGCCAAAAAGCGTCGCGGCGGGATCGGCCGTTTCGAGTCATCTTGACACGCGTTGACGGTTTTCTGTACTTAACTCGAGATTTAAGAGAGCTACAGAGCTGAGACTTACAGAAACCGATTCAGAATCATCAGGCGCGTTCCTCTGTTGCATCCAGAGGTCTGAACTCGTTCGACTACTCGAGCCGAAACTATTCGTATGCTTCGAGTTCTCTTGACAGGTGCTCTCGGTTTTCTGTGCTTAACTCGAGCTGTACGAGAGCTACAGAGCTGGTGCGCACACAGATGGATTCAGAATCATCAGGCGCGTTCGTCTGTTGCATCAAGAGGTCTGAACTCGGTCTGCTCCTCGAGCGAGGTTCGCGAAACTATTCGTATTCTTGAGTTCTCTGAATAGGCGCTGTCGGTGTTCTCTATTTAACTCGAGGTGAAGCATCTAGAGCTCGGAACTCAGCCTGCTACTCGAGCTAGTTCCGCAACATTATTTGTATTCGACCCATTTTTTTCGAAATGATGGTGAATTGCTTGACTGAGCTCGAGCTGCAGGTAAGAGCTCTTCCGCACAGAAATCCATTAGGCGCGCTGGTCTGAAGTATCTAGACGCTTCGCTTGGGTCTGTTGTGAGCGCAGACAACTAGTCATACTTCATTTCTTCTTCTTGTGATGGAATTTGTTTCCCGGGCTGAACTCGAGGTGCCGATGAGCTTGAGAGCTCTTAGGCATTGCAATGGGAGAAGAATCATCAGGCGCGCTATTTGAAGGTATCTAGACCCACAGTCTGTAGCGCTAGGCTGAACACCGATTCGTACTCTGCTACTTTCTTGGAAATGGTATTGGTTTTCTTGGTTCTAATCGTGCTCCAGATGAGCTATCGGTTTAGCAGAGCAATGGGAAGGGGCAGTTGAGATCAGTCGGTTGGGCTGAAAAACTATTTGTTCTCTGCTAATTCTGTGGATATAATATATGGCAAAGAAGCTCTACGAGTCTCCCGGCGATAAGAAAGGTTGACGGTTTACCGCTGGCGCCCAGTCGGTTTTTCGAAGATTCTGGGGAATCTTGAAAATCTTTTTGGAATCTGGTATTTTTCGCACCTGTAGTGGGTTATGCCGCGCATGCCTGTGAAATTCTGAGGTCTGTAGCTGGAGTATTACTATAAAAGCACTTGGCGGAACCGTCTTTCGATAAATACGAGAACATGATTTTTTTCGAGCTTTCAGCTGACGCTTGATGAGCTGCGCCCATGTCTTCCGAGCAGCGCCGTGCGAGAAAAGAGCTCTACGGCGGTAACCTGGTTGACGGTTTACCGCCGGCTCCCAGTTCCGGGGCGCTGGAGAGCTAGTTGGCAAGAAAAATCTCGACGGATTTTTTTCTGACTTTTGCTCGGTTGAAAATTTTGTTCTCGAAACTCAACAGTTCGTTTGAGCTCTAGTTTTTTTTTCGCATCATATTCGATCTTATTCCCGCTCGCCGTCTTGATCTGAGCTCGATCGGGTACCTTTTACTGCCAAAAAGCACTCCGGCGGGATCGGCTGTTTCGAGTCATCTTGACAGGCGTTGCCGGTTTTTTGTACTTAACTCGAGCTGTAGAGGAGCTACAGAGCTGGTGTTTACAGAAACCGATCCAGAATCATCAGGTCGCGTTCGTCTGTTGCATTCAGAGGTCTGAACTCGGTCTGCTACTCGAGCTAGGTCCGCGAAGCTATTCGTATTCTTCGAGTCATCTTGATTGGTGCTGTCGGTTTTCTGTACTCAACTCGAGCTGTAGGAGAGCTACAGAGCTGATGCGCACACGAATCGATTCAGAATCATCAGGCGCGTTCGTCTGTCGCATCGAGAGGTCTGAACTCTGTCTGCTACTCGAGCTAGGTCCGCGAACGCATTCGTATTCTTCGAGTTCTCTTAACAGGCGCTGTCGGTGTTCTGTACTTAACTCGAGCTGTAGCGTAGCTACAGAGCTTCTACGCATACGTAATCGATTCAGAATCATCAGGCGCGTTCGGCTAGAGCATCTAGAGCTGTGAACTCAGTCTGCTACTCGAGCTAGGTCCGCAAAACTAGTCGTATTCGACCGATTGTTTTCGAAATGATGGTGGATTTCTTTACTTAACTCGAGCTGCAGATGAGCTTGAGAGCTCTTCCGCACATAAATCAGAAGAAAATCATGAGGCTCGCTTGTCTGGAGTATCTAGACGCTTGGCTTGGGTCTGTTATGAGCGCAGACGCCAAACAACTAGTCATACTATGCTATTTTTTCTGGTGGTGGAATTCGTTTTCTGGACTGAAATCGAGGTGCAGATGAGCTTGAGAGCTCTTAGGCATTGCAATGGGAAGCGAATCATCATGCGCGCTATTCGAAAGGATCTAGACACCCGCGCTCAGTTTGCTATTAGCGCTAGGGCTGAACACCGATTCGTGCTCTGCTACTTTCTTGGAAATAGTATTGTTTTCCTTGGATTTACTCGTGCTGCAGATGAGCTACAGAGCTGTTCAGCACAGCAGTGGGAAGGGAATCGTAAGGGGCAATCGTGACATGTATCTAGAAGCCTGAGATCAGTTTGCTATCAGCGCTCGGCTGAAGAACTATTCGTTCTCTGACAATTCTTTGGACATAATATATGGCAAGGAAGCTCTACGAGTCTCCCGGCGGTAAGAAAGGTTGACGGTTTACCGCCGGCGCCCAGTTGGTAAGACAAATCTCGACGGACTTTTTTCTGACTTTTGCTCGGTTGAAAATTTTGTTCTCGAAATTCAACAATTCGTTTGAGCTCTAGTATTTGTCCTCATCATATTCGATCTTATTCCCGCCCGCCGTCTTGATCTCAGCTCGATCGGGTACATTTTACTGCCAAAAAGCACTCCGACGGGATCGGCTGTTTCGAGTCATCTTGACAGGCGTTGTCGGTTTTTTGTACTTAACTCGAGCTGTAGAGGAGCTACAGAGCTGGTATTTACATAAAACGATCCAGAATCATCAGGCGCGTTCGTCTGTTGCATCCAGAGGTCTGAACTCGGTCTGCTACTCGAGCTAGGTCCGCGAAGCTATTCGTATTCTTCGAGTCATCTTGACAGGTGCTGTCGGTTTTCTGTACCTAACTCGGGCTCTAGGAGAGTTACAGAGCTCATAGGCACAGAAGCCGATTCAGAATCATCATGCGCGTTCGTCTCAAGCATCCAGAGGTCTGAACTCGGTCTGCTACTCGAGCTAGGTCCGCGAAACTATTCGTATTGTTCGCGTCATCTTGACAGGTACTGTTGGTTTTCTGTACTTCACTCCGGCTGTAGGCGAGCTACAGAGCTGGTTCTTACAGAAATCGATCCAGAATCATCAGGCGCGTTCCTCTGAAGCATTCAGATGTCTGAGCTCTGTCTGGAACTCAAGCTAGGGCCGCAAAATTATTCGTATTCGAGAAATTGCCTTGACAGATGCTCTCGGTTTTCTGTACTTAATTCGAGCTGTAGGAAAGCTACGAAGCTTGTACGCAAAAAAACCGATTGAGAATCATCAGACGCGTTCATCTCAAGCATGCAGAGATCTGAACTCAGTCTGCAACTCGAGCTAGGTCCGCGAACCTATTCGTATTTTACAGTTTGTCTTGACAGGTGCCCTCGAATTTCGGTACTGAACTCGATCTGTAGGAGAGCCAGAGAGCTGGTGCGCGCACGTAATCGATTCATAATAATCAGACGCGTTCGTATTGAGCATCTAGATGTCTGAACTCGGTCCACTACTCGAGCTAGGTCCGCGAAGCTATTCGTATTCTACGAAATTCGTTGACATGTGCTCCGGGTTTTCTGTAATTAACTCGAAATGTAGGAGGCCTACATAGCTTGTGCGCCCACGTAATTGATTCAGAATCATCATGCGCGTTCGTCTGAACATCTGGAGGTCTGAACTATTTGCAAAACTATTTGTATTGTACGAATTTTCTTGACAGCTGTTGTCGGTTTTCTGTACTTAACTCGAGCTGCAGGAGAGCTACAGAGCTGATGCGCACACGTACTCGATTCATATTCATCAGGCGCGTTCGTTTAAAGCATCTAGAGATCCGAACTCGGTCTGCTACTCGAGCTAGGTCCGCGAAACTATTTGTATTCAACCGATATTTTCCGAGATGACGGCCCTAGTTGAATGTATCTTCACGGCTGCAATCAGTCTGCTATTAGAGCTCGGGCGGAACAACTATTCGTACTCTGCTTATTCTTCAGAGATGGCATATGGCAACGAAGCTCTACGAGTCCCCCGTCGGTAGCCAAGGTTGACGGTTTACCGCCGGCGCCCAGTGCTGGAGGAGAGGAGGAGGCGGTTACAAGATACACCGGGTGGCCCTCACGGCTGCCTCGGACGGGATGCTATCTCAATGGGGATCCTCATGCGAGCCCGTGCGAAGCTCAAAGTGGGACGTGTGGTGGGATTGGATGGATCAGTGCCAGTATGCTCCGAGGCGTGCCCTGGTCCGCTCTCTGCTCCATCTTGAAGGCCTTTCGAAAGCTGCTTAGCCGCGAGTTCGATAGCCTTTCGGTGTGGCGTTCCATTTGCATCGCGCTGATGCCCAAGCATCAGCGCGCCATCGACTTTACAGAACTCGTAGAGCTCTTCGGCATCGATGAGCTAAAGGAGTTCCGGCGCTGGGTGGAGCTAGTTGGTCGACCCGACCAGAAAAGAAGATGTGACGAGTTTGGGTCGGTTCTGCTAAGATTTGAAAGATATTTAACACTTCATTTTGAGAAACCAGATTTTTACTCCTAGCATTAGTTTCTAAACTTCATTCTGAGACCAGCTTAGCCCTCTAGAGAGAGTTTTACTATCGAAACATTTGGAGGAACCACCATCAGGTTGACACGGAAAAATGTCAATTGACGTTTTTCTAGAAATGCTCAGAGAAGCTCTCTGCTTCGATTCTGAGCACTCTCCCGCGTGTTCTACGAGATTTCCGGCGGTGACCAGGTTGACGGTTCACCGCGGGCGCCAGTGTGATACCAAAGTGGTACCATTCGTGTGTGATTATCTTCGCTGCGTCCCATCCGCGATCGACTACACCTGGGTGTGTGCTCTACGGATTTGCGGGTGAGCGCAGGGTACACGAGGTCACAGTGGTTGTGAAGAGGTTAGCTGAACATGGTGTGGAGTGGGGTAAGTCTCACTCTTGCCGTTTCGCGCCCCTGGATGTATTGCGTGCTTTCGACCACCTAACGGTGAACAATCTTTCGGAGTCCATGGATGCGTTATCGTTCCCCCCCGACCTGGCCTATGCTATATTTGATGGCATATGCTTATAACCACAGAGTCATTGTGTTGCATATTTCGAATTTCAGGATGTCGAGGTCATGGGTACAGGCTCCGTTGAAGCCCCCATGGGCTGGATATGCGAGACGATTGTGATGTGGAGCGACTTGTGCCACATTGGAATTCCCTTCACGGATCAAGCAGGCGCTCAGATTTTCTCCCGCGCCGTCTGGGCGGACAATGTTATCCTGCCTCTTCCACTGACCAGCTCATAGTGATGGTGCGTAAGATGTCCGTACTGTTGTACTCGCGAGGGTACTCGTGGAAGCCCAGCACTCTCCAGTATATGCTCTGCAGGTTCCAGGTGTGCCCCTGAGGTGCCCATCGTGCTGAGTTTCACGGTGGTCCCCCATCTGATGAAAGCCGGAAATCAAAGCCACCATCTGCAGATTAAAGCCGGCAGTCAACGCTCCATCTGCTTTGGGTGTGAAGAGGCGCCGTACTTCTCAGTCGCCAACGGTCGCTATCCAGTTGCCTCGGGTCCAGTGCATGGCCATCTTGGGTGTGATGATTTATTCTTCGATGCATACGCATGCCGACGTTCTCCATCGTATCAGTTGCGGTGAGCGGGCCTTTTGGCATGAGAAGCGGTATTGCTGTTGTCGGGGCTCCTGCTCATTCGCCGACTCAGGCGCTACGACGTAAAGTGCGTGCCAAGATCCTTTTCAGAGCAGAGGGTATGACGTCGGATCAGAGTACTTTAACTGCACTGCACAAATGTGAGGGTAAGCTCTTAGCTAAGATTATGTGGAGGAGAAGGGGGGCGTGTGAGGATTGGAGTATTTTCATGCAGCGTGTATACCTCCATGCGAGACGTGCCCTGCGCTCGGCTGGTCTGCCGAGCTTGCCACAACCTGTATCGACAGTGCTGCTTGGCCAAAGATGTTTGTGCCACCGCCCAACGGACGTCGCTGTCGCTGCCGTTGCCCGACTCTGTGCTGTTTAAACGATCACAACTTGTGCCGCCTCCAATATCAGTTACAGCGGATTCCCGGGTACTCAACTATGGGTCCCAGGCGACCCCTGTCGCGCTTCACCGACGCCAGATGATACGTGAGATGCGTGAAAGAACCCAGAAACGACGACGAGTCGACCCCCCAGTGGCCTCGCCACAGCCTCCACAGCGCCTCTATGTTCCCCTGGACAGCTCGTACGAGAACACTGCATATAAACGGCGACGGGTACTGTGTGATCTGGGGCCCGAGACGTACCATCCTCACTCCCTCTTTCGCTTCTGCATGCTGCATGCTGTGTCGCCTTGGACCGAGGAGAGGGATATCTCCATTCGCACTCTCAATTCGAAGGGAGCCCGAGAGCTCAGCAGACACCGTGAGGGCGGACGCCCTGCGGGCTACCATCCATGGTCGCTTCCGTTCGAGACGGTTGGAGGAGCTTATTGGTGCGCTAACTTGACTTCGGATGAGAACGGGTGGACATATTTTGTTCATACACTGCTGGGTATGTGGGACCTGCCGCATGTGCTCCAATATTGTGTCCTCAGAGATCCCAAGGGGCCCTACAGGGTGGAGGCGGAGGACCTTACGGTGGCGTAGGAAGGAGGGGGCGGAGAAGGAAAAGGCTACAAAACGAATCGCGCTGAACTGGGAGCCGGCGGTAAACCGTCAACCAGGTTACCGCCGGAAGCCTCGTGGAGCTCCTTGATCGCGCGGCGCTGCTTGGAACACATGGGAGAAGCTTTCTCAAGGTGATCTGAGAAACTCGAAAAATTACGATTTGTATTTTTTTCCAAAGTCGTTTCCCTCAAGTGGTTTGATAGAAATACTGAAGCTACGGACCTGAGAACTGAACTGGCAGACGCGGCATAACCCACTACACGTGAGAAAAATACCAGGCGGCGAAGGAAAAGGCTACAAAACGAATCGCACTGATGAACAACGACGGTCTTGGTGGGACTTTGGGTCGAAGGGTCTACCTCTAGAGATCTCGGGGGGCATTCTTGTGATTTGTAACTGGATTAATGGTTTGTATAGATGTACTACTGATGTGTACTCGACGACGGTTTGTGCTTTTCAGGATTTGCTTTATTCTATGTCTGTGGAGATGCCCATACACGTTCGGGCCCCCTCACGGGGATGTGATATTGCCAAATTGATTTATCGGGAAGGGAACACGAGAGCTGATGAACAGACCTGGATGGCTCGGAGGGGCCAGGACCACTTGACAATCGATGACAGGTTATTTACAATGCATGCTTCGAGCGTGCTCGGTATGAGATGTGAGAGGCTTCTTTGACGGAGGCCGCTCCTCTGAGGGTTGTGGCGGTGGTTGGGTCCTCGATCTGTGCATTCTCCCATCGCTTCCCTTTCATCTTAATCATCTGGATGGCTCCGCCTCTCCGAGTGGCTTCTGGTGGTGCGGTGTCGCCTCGGAAGCCTTTAGTCTCCCGCCCTCGCGTGCAGTGACTCAGGCTGAACTTCTTGCACCTACTGAAAGGTGTGGTGGCGGTCCTGCAGGCGCTTGGCCTCTTACGCCCCTTCTGCGTTAGGCTGTGACTCGAGCGGGCCTGAACTCAGGCCTGTGGCTCTGCGCAAAGCAAAGCACAAACCAAGGTTGATAGCATTAGAGGCCGGTGGGCGAGTCTGCGCTGGTGTGCGATTTTGGTTGGGCGAATTCTTTTCGTTTCCGCGTGCCTGCCTGATTCTAGCGTCGAGGGCTTCTTGGAGACTGCTGAGTGTATCGTACATGCCATCTCTCTCCTGCGTGACTATGTGTGCCAGAAGTTTGGTCATTGTCGTCTCGTCGTCGCCATGGACGCTAGCGCAGGAGCAGAAGAGGAAGGAGCGGGTGGAGCAGTTACGGCATGTGGTGGAGGGGTGGATGATCCAAGAACGCCTGTGTGCCGCAAATACCTTCGGAGTTCGTAGGCCTACTTGGTTTGTTTATCGGCGTGGTTCCCGTAAGCAGGTCCTGGATTGCATCCTTGTGCCGTATCGGTCAAAAGTCTCTGGGGTCTCGGTGGAGTTCCTGTGCTATGGTAGTCAACGTGCTCCTCAGTTTAGGTCTGCAGATCATGCATTAGTTCGGATCTCTCTGAGTTGTGCCTCGAGTGTGTTGCAGCGGCGGAATGTATCTCGCAGAGTGCATACCTTGAAGGGATGGGATCCTCTGAATTGGGCATCTAGGCAGTCGTGCAGACAGATCATGGACACGAATTTGGTTGTTTGTCGCTCAATGGTGCAGGCTGAGCAAGCAGTATACTCGTGCGCTGTCTCCACGGAGTGTGCAGGGAAACGGCCTCCTCGACCCCCCCAGCGGAGAAGGGGGCGTTAGCGGAGAAGGGGACGTTGGCGTAACAGCAGTTATGTCGTGAAAGAGGCCGTGTTGATAGACAATTTCGTAGAGCTAAACTGGAATGGGAAGCTAAACGAACTCGAACGGCGGTGCTGGAGGCGGTGAAGATTGGGGAGGAGACTACCGAGGACAGGGAGAGGTGGGTGGAGGAGAGTGAGAAGCAGAAGAAGACGTGTGAGGATGAGGAGGAGCGTCAACGGTCGGTGGAAATCGTTCGGGGACTCCGTGACTACCTCCAAGGGAAACCGGGGCCAGCGGAGGCTCACTTGTCCATGGCCATGGTACTGAGAGCCCGAGCCCGACTAAATCCAGGTAAAGCCACAGGTCCTGACGGTATAAGGGCCGAAGTTGTCCGTGCCATGCCGTGGCGTTCGGTCCGAGCCATTCAGATGATGTTTTGCGATATACTCCAGGGAACACAGGATCCTCCAGATTCTTGGCATGAGACCCTCACTACCTTGTTGCCTAAATCGTATCCTACATGTAGCATGGACAATGCGCGCAGAGTTGCGGTCGAGAACGTATTCAAGAAATGGTACTCCACATGCATGATACTACTCTTGGATCCGTATCCGGCGGGTGCTAGTACTCAGATCTCTTTTTTTTTGGGTTTGTTCTTGGCCGTTCGTGTGCGGAAATCTATTCGGGCCTCAAGGCGGCCTGTCAGCGCGCTGCCGTATGGGGCAAGGACAGGAAGCTGGTGATAGGCTCGGCAGACGTAAAGCAGGCGTTCCAGAACACCACAATCGCGACAGTGAAGAGAGCCATGGATGTCTTATCGATCCCAGACTGGCTGCAATATGGTGTGCTGGCCCCCTCCCCAATGAGACCACATGCTTTATGTTCCAATCGCTGGCAATTCCCGATGTGCGGATTGACAGGCATATTCGGACTGGCGGAAACGATTCTCCTGGGCCCTGGAACTTGGAATTGTGTGCTATGTGGGGAGAGTTTTTTTCACGGAGTGGGTTAGGCAAGGAGTCGGGTACGAGTGTCTGAATCCGAACGCGGAGGAGGGGGAGGAGGAGTCCATGGTTGCAGTCAATCATCTGTTGTATGCGGACAATGTCTTCGTGCTCGGTGCGACGCGCGAGAGCTTTCAGTTTCAGATTTCTTCGATGGCGGCAGTGTTGCGGGATTGGGGTTTCGAGTGGAAGGCCGATTCGCTTGAGGTGATGTACGTAGGATTCTCGGAGAGATGTCCTCCTATTGTTGTGCAGGTGGAGAGTCAGCAAGTTGAATTCAAGGTAGTAGAGCGCATGAACGTGTTAGGGAACGATGTGTGTAGTACATATCGGGAGGCTCATTGTGATTTAGAACGGCGAATATGTTCGGCGAGGAGGGCATATTATGCAAACATACGTCATTTCAGAGCCAGAGCTGTTCCATGGCAGGATAAGTGCAAGAAATACATCTCCCTCGTCCAATCGGTACTGCTTGCTCTATGGGTGTCAGGGGATTACTTGGGATGGGAAGACTCTTCGTAGCTTGTGGGTGTTCGAAGGTTGGTGCTTCCAGAGGATGATGGCCGTAAACAAGCTCTCGGATCAGACGTGGGGGATTCGGATGCCAGCGCATCTGAGAAAGGCACGTGAGAGATTTCGTGAGGCCGGTTTCCAGGGAGCAGTACAACGGGCGCTGTATTGTCTGCGGCAGCTGGGGGCCGATGTCTCTGCCTATTTCGGGGACAACTCGGATTGTAGCTACATGGTCCCGGAGACCTTGGAAGCGGCAGCGTCTCAGACGTGTGCCGGCGACCAGAGGCCTTTGAAGCGGCAGCGTCTCAGACGTGTGCCGATTCCTGGACCAGGCCAGCAGACATCATTGTTACGGGCGCGTAGAGATGCTAGGAGATTACTGATGTGCAGGTCTGTAGCTTGGGAAAGGCGGCGGGACCTGCAGATTCAGCTCTTCAGAACCCAGTGTAGATTTGCACGAGAGTCGTCGCTGATATCACGAGTGAGGAGAGGAGGAGTTGCAGTGGGTGAACATCCTTGGTGTTTTATGTTTCAGGAGCTGTTTCCGCAGCGCCTGAACATTGAGTATCGGTGGTGGAGAGTCTGTGACTTCTCGTATGCCTCGTTTGTGGAGTGCTCTCGGAAGTTCCTCGAGATGTGGGATCTGGGCTCCGCTTTTGAGACGTTTGTTGTCCGTGGAGAAGTGGGGTATCACCGAGATCACGGGAAGGAGGAGGGGGGGGAGTCGGATGCACGACAGTTGTAGGCGAAGGAGGTAGAGAAGCTGGCCAAGCGTCTGGCAGCCTTCAATGAGCAGGATACCGTGTGGGACCTCATTGGTGACGGGATGGGGCTTGAACTGTCGGGGGACCCGCTTATTATTTGTAACTGGATTAATGGGCTCTGGGGGGTCGGGGGAGGAGAAGGAGGAGGTGGACGTGCGTATCGAGCCAGGGTGGATCGGATTATCCAAACACTGGAGAGCCTCGCCGAGCTTGGTGTCAGACCACCGTCGTGGGGCAGGGACTGCGTGAAACACATCTACCGAGAGGGAAACAGTGAAGCAGATCGACTAACGCATGAAGCTAGAGCAGGCAATGTTTTTCGCAACCTATATCCTGAGTGCGTCTGGCGCGCACACGTGAGAGACAACTTTCGATGTATTGGCCTCCGTGGTTCTTTCGACGGCGGAGTGTGTGCCCAAGGGGTAGGTGTCGGATGGAAGCTGGAGGTTGGATATGTTCCCTCGTTTTCTTGATTCTACTGGTCCCGTTCAGGTAGCAAAGCGACCACGTCTTATTTCTCTCTTCCCTCAAGCCTCTCCTCCTGTCCAATCTTCTGGGGAACAGTGGGTGAATGCGCAATGGCATTGCCCTCCCACTGCAGTATCGCGGATGCCGAGCTCGCGGGTGTAGAAGGCCTCTTGGAGGCAGCGGTAGAGGTCGCTCACTATGCATGTGCACTGCCTGGCCCTCCTCTTGCCTTGAGACTAGGTAGGCGCTCAACGGGTCCTGTGGTGCTCGGCGCCTGGTAAGCCCCCCGAAAAAAAAACAAGGTTGACAGTTTACCGGCGGCTCCCAGTTTTTTCCCCCCCTCTTCGATCTTATTCCCGCTCGCCATCTTAATCTCAAGTCGATCAGATACCTATAACTGCCAAAAAGCATCCCGGCTGGATGAGCTGTTTCGTGTCATCTTGGCAGGTGCTGTCGGTTTTCTGTACTTAACTCGAGCTGTAGGATAGCTACAGAGCTCGTACGCACACCTAATCGATCTAGAATCGCTAGGCGCGTAAGTTTCAAGTATCTAGATGTCTGAACTCGGTCTGCAAACAGAGCTAGGTCCGCGGAGCTAGTCGTGCTTTATTTTTTGGAGATGATGATGAGTTTCTTGACCTAACTCGAGCTGCAGATCAGCTTCTAAGCTGTTCGGCACAGCAATCGGAAGGACATCAGCAGGCGCTCTATTCTAAAGTATCTAGACGCCTGAACTCGCTCTGCTATCAGAGCTGGGTCCGAAACATTATTCGTACTCTGCTAATTTTTTAAAGATGATGGTTTTCTTGACTTACCTCGAGCTGCAGATGAGCTACAGAGCTGTTCGGCACAGAAACCGGAAGGAAATCATCAGGCGCGCTAGCTGAAAGTATCTAGACGCCTGAACTCGGTCTTTCTATCAGAGCTGGGTCCGGAAAAAACTATTCGTACTCTGCTTTTCTTAGAGATGGTGATGGTTCTCTGGATTAAACTGGAGCTGCAGACGAGCTACATAACTGTTCGGCACAGCAATCGGAAGGAAATCATCAGGCGCGTTACTCTGAAGTATCTAGACGCCTGAGCTCGCTCTGCTATCAAAGCTAGGTTCGAAACGTTTTTTTTTTTTTTTTTTTTTTTTTTTTTTGATGACATGGTGATGGTTTTCTTGATTAACTCGAGCAGGAGATGAGCTACATCGCTGTTTGTCATGTACGTCGAAAGGAAATCATAAGACGCGCTCGTCTAAAGTATTTAGACGCCTGAATTCGGTCTGCTACCAGAGCCGGGTCAGAGAAACTATTCGTATTCTGCTAAATTTTAGACAGATTATGGTAACTTTCTTGAGGTAACTCGAGCTGCAGAGGAGCTACAGAGCTGTTTGGCACAGAATCGGAAGGAATTTATCAGACGCGCTAGTTTCAAGTATCCAGATGCCCGAACTCGTCGCGCTTTCAGAGTTGGAACCAGAAAACTATTCGTACTCTCTATTAATTTTCCGAGATATGCTTTCTCCTCGCTCCTCTTCTCCTCCACGTTCGCCTCCATGAGACCGCGCCCTCGCGCGCGCAATGCGAGATTGCCGCGCCCGCATTGCGCGAGGAAGCTCTACGAGTTCCCGGCGGTAAGCAAAGGTGACGGTTTACCGCGCAGTAATTCCGGCGCGCTGGAGGGCTAGTTGGCAGAAAAATCTCGACGGAAGTTTTGTCTTATTTTGACATATTTTGAACTTCTCAAAATTCAACAGGTCGTAAGAGCTCTAGTACTTTTCCACCCATCTTCGATCTTATTCCCGCTCGCCATCTTAATCTCCGGTCGACTGGGTACTTATTACTGCCAAAAGCATCCCGGCGGGATCGGCTTCTAAGTGTCAACTGGGCAGGTGCTGTCGGTTCTCTCGACTTAACTCGAGCTTCAGGAGAGCTACAGAGCTGGTAGGCACATCTAATCGATCAAGAATCGCCGGGCGCGTAAATCTCAAGCAGCTCGATGTCTGAACTCGGTCTGCTACTAGAGCTAGGTCCGCGAAGCTCTTCGTACTCAATTTTTTTTGGGAGATGATGACGAGCTTCTTGACTTAACTCGAGCTGCGGATCAGCTACAGAGCTGTTCGGCACAGCAATCGTAAGGAAATCGTGAGGCGCGCTAGTTTAAAGTATCTAGACGCCTGAACTTGGTCTGCTACCAGAGCTGGGTCCGAAACACTATTCGTACTCTGCTATTTTTAACAGATGATTGTTTTCTTGACTTAACTCGAGCTGCAGATGAGCTACAGAGCTGTTCGGCACAGAAACCGGAAGGAAATCATCAGGCGCGCTAGCTGAAAGTATCTAGACGCCTGAACTCGGTCTTCTATCAGAGCTGGGTCCGAACAACTATTCGTACTCTGCTAATTTCTTAGAGACGGTGATGGTTTTCTTGACTAAGCTGGAGCTGCAGACAAGCTACAGAACTGTTGGCACAGCAATCAGAAGGAAATCATCAGGCGCGCTAGTCTGGAGTATATAGACGCCTGAACTCGGTCTGCTATCAGAACCGGGTTCGAACAACTATTCGTACTCTGCTAATTTTTGACAGATGGTGATGGTTTTCTTGACTTAGTTCGAGCTGGAGATGAGCTACATAGCTGTTAGTCACATAAGTCGGAAGGACATCATCAGGCGCGCTAGGTCAAAGTATCTAGACGCCTGAATTCGGTCTGCTACCAGAGCTGGGTCAGAAACAACTTTTCGTACTCTGCGAAATTTCAGAAAGATGATGGTAACTTTATTGAGGTAACTCGAGCTGCAGAGGAGAGCTACAGAGCTGTTTGGCACAGAACCGAAAGGAATTCATCAGACGCGCTGGTTTCAAGCATCCAGATGCCCGAACTTGTCACGCTTTCAGAGTTGGAACCAGAAAACTATTCCTAGTCCATAGATTTTTTTCAGAGTTGCTTTCTCCTCACTCCTTCTTCTCCTCCGTCCTCCTCCATGACACCGCGCCCTCGCGCGCGCAATGCGAGATTGGTGCGCCCGCATTGCACGAGGAAGCTCTACGAGTTCCCGGCGGTAACCAAGGTTAACGGTTTACCGCCGGCCCCCGAATTGAATTTTTCAAGATTCAACAACTCGGTCGTGCTAAAAGATTGGCGGTATTGTTCGAGGATGGAACACGATGGGGGATCAGTACTGATTGGTTATGATTGGAACTGCGGGGGGACAGCCAATGTGTGACTAGATGGTTGACTGGCAGATACAAGTGTTTGAACGAAGTGTATGCACGCACCATCTCCAGTATGCAGAACCAGTTATATTTGTTATGTACCCAGTATAAAATAGTCAGCCCACAAGCAGGACGTGATATCTGGAAATGGGATTATCGGGAGGGTAACGAGGAGGCGGACCATGAGACGCACCTGGCCAGAGAACGACAAACAACAACATATCTTCGGTGGGATCACAACATTGTACAAGCTATACGTATGGGTCATCCTTGTGTACATGCGGTGAGGGGCTCTTTCGATGGCGGCATATGTGAACTAGGCACATCATGTGCCTGGGTGGTTGACATCTTCATCTCCTCTAACTTCTTCCCTTCCTCTTCTCCTCCTGGGTAACCATCCTGCAGGTGGCAGCCTGGTATTGCTAGGCGTGCCTTTATGCTCCCCTCCCACTGCACAGTCACTCACGCGGAACTGGCTGCGTCACAGGGCTTATTGGCGGGTGTTTCTGATCTGTGCTTATTTCTGGGTAGATAGTGCATCCATGAATCATCTGACAGCCTCGTATTTTTCTCTCGAGATGATCATTATTTTCTTGACTTAACCCGAGCTGCAGATGAGCTACAGAGCTGTTCAGCACAGCGAACGGAATACAATCATCAGGCGCGCTAGTTCCAAGTTTCTAGACGCCTGAAATTGGTCTGCTACCAGAGCTGGGTCCGACAAACTATCCGTACTCTGCGAATCTTTAAAGATGGTGATGGTTTTCTTGACTGAGCTGGAGCTGCATATGAGCTACAGAGCTCTTCGGCGCAGCAATCGGAAGAACATCATCAGGCGCGCCAGTTGAAAGTATATATACGCCTGAACTCGGTCTGCTACCAGAGCTCGGTCCGACAAAAACTATTCGTACTCTGCTAATGCTTTTTGAGCTGGTGATGGTTTTCTTGGCTAAACGGGAGCTGGAGATGCGCTACAGAGCTGTTTGTTACAGAAGTCGAACAGGGAACAATACGAAACGCTAGTCTAGAGTATCTAGACGCCTGAACTCGGTCTGCTTCCAGAGCTGGGTCGCAAAAACTATTCGTACTCCTGTAAATTTTACAAAGATCGTGGTAAATTTCTTGAGGTAGCTCGAGCTGCAGATGAGCTACAGGAATTTATCAGACGCGCTAGTTCCAAGTATCCAGATGCCCGAAATCGTCGCGCTTTCAGAGTTCGAACCAGAAAACTATTCGTACTCTATTAATTTTCCAGAGAGGACGATGCTTTTCCCCTCCTCTCCTCCGCCTGCTCCTTCTCCTCCTCTCCTCCTTCTCTTCCTCGCCCTGCTCCATCTTCTTTCTCCTCTCTCTTTCTTCTCCTCCGCGTCCTTCTGCATGAGACCGCGCCTTCGCGCGCGCGGAATGCGAGATTGCCGCGCCCGCGTTGCGCGAGAAGCTCTACGAGTTCCCTGCGGTAACCAAGGTTGACGGTTTACCGCCGGCTCCCAGTTCCGGCCATCAGGCCTTCGGACGTGGTGCATGGACAGAAGTACAATATTATGGTGCATGGGCATATCCTGTTGTCGCTTGTCTTGACTGGCTGTGTTTTCGCAGTGCCTTCGGATGCGCCCTGCCAGAGCCTGACGCTAGCCAGATCGCCACAACGCCGCTCATGGAACCATATGCTCGGGATTCGGGGCTTTCGGCGCGCAAGCAGGAGCTGGTGGACAACGGCTCTGCCTTGGCACTTTTCGCGATGCGTCTGTCATGGGCGGCTGTCTCAGTTGGTGCTGATTTCAGTATCGAGAATCCAGAGCGCTCGTCGCTCTAGGTGTTGCCGTGGACTGGCGCTCTATATGTACGGCGGCGCAGCCCCCGTACTTTCACTCCAAAGGTTACGGCGCCGCTTGGCTCAAGCCGACGTGCATTCCGCATAACACGCCCACGTTGCATCGCCTGTCCAGGAAGGCGCAGCGGAGCGCACGTGATATCGTCTTGCGCGGACAGGTCAGCTGTTGCGATGCAGTGCCCTCCTGAGCTTGCGTTCGGGTACGCCAGGTGCATGGCTGATGCGCAGCCCTTGCGTTCCGCTGCTCTGGAGTCAGTGCCGGTTGCTGACGCAGGGCGGGGCGAAGGCGTTCCCCTATCCCGTGGCTGGCGCTCCGCTGCAGCCATCGTGGCGGCAGTGCAATGTGATGCGGTGAGCGCTCCGACGCCGTCTGGCGGGGAGCTCGCCGTTGAGACGGGCTGTTTCGTCGTGGATGGCGGCGGCGCGGCGGCAGGATGCACGCAGCTGGGGCATTTCGCTTTGTCTGCGGGCAGGCGGCGCCCTTTCCAGTACCTGGCGATCTCAGAGATGCCGTGTTGTTCCAGATAGAGCACACAGTTGAGCAGATCAACCCGCGCTGGCGCGAACAGGTCAAATACTGGTGCGACCGGGCAGAAGCCTTGGAAGAGTCTAGATCACCGGTGGTCGCCGGGGCGCCGGTCGCCCAGCAGCCGCTGGTCGCGAGGCTGCGCGACCCCCTGCTGTGTGAGCTGGCAGCGGCCTGCGGGTGCGAAGACCTGAAGTTGTTGGAGAGATGGCAGACTGGCTTTCAATTCGTCGGTTAGTTGGGCCCGTGTCACGTGGGCGTCGCAGGCGACAGGCCGGCGGTGTCTGATCTGACACTAGAGGCAGTCTGGAGAGACAGAGCGCATTATAACAATTTCGTGCGGTCCCGTGTGAAGAAGACCGACTTCGACGGCGACCTCTTCGCAGCAACGCAGGCAGACGCTGTCCAGGGCGTCATGACCGACCCGCGGCCAGTCGAGGACAGCTGCCCCGGGGATCTTTCTTGGGCTAGCCCGCTACCCATCAGGGAGCATCGCTCCAAGGGCTGGCGCACGAGGCCCGTGATACGAGACCGAAAACGCCGTCAACTCGGCCACGCAGCCCGCCGACCGTATCCAACACGAGAAGCTGGACACATTGGTCTGGATGGTGCTTTTGTTCCTGAGGGCTGGCTGTGATGTGCGGCTGTGGAAGCGAGATGTCAAATCCGCATTTCGCAAATGCCCCATCCGTGCGGAAGACTTAGACTTGGCTTGGGTTGTCTTTTACTTCAATGGACTTTTGCACGAATCCCAGCACATATCGATGCCGTTTGGCACGGGTGGCGCTGTCTACGCTTGGCACCGCGTTGGTGGTTTCGTGTCAGCCATCGCCCGCCGCATCTTCAAGGTGCCGCTCGGCAGGTACGTGGATGACTTCTTCGGGTGCACGGTCGCGGGTGTTCTGTGCACAGGTGGTCGCATCTTGTCTCTCGTGCTGTCGCTCGTGGGTCTGCCCGATGACCCGGCGAAGGCGGCCCGCATGGTGTCAGCCGTGGTCGTCTTGGGCGTGGACGTTGCGGTCTCCCGCGCTGAGGCCGCAATCAGTCTCAAGGTTCAGGACGCGAAGGCTTCCGCTTGGGCGAAGTCTCTGCGGGAAGTCCTGCAAACAGGCCTCTGTGATCCAGTCCTGGCGTTGAAGCTCGCCGGCCGTCTGTCGTTCGCTGTCGCGGCTGCAGCCGACCGGGTTGGCAGAGCTTTCATTCGCCCTGTCTATGCGCATGCTTGTGCTTCGACCGGTAATTGCAAGGCCGGCGAGTGGGGTCTGGAAGCTGCGGGCTGGTTGTTGCGCTACCTCGAAGTGCGGCCGCCGGCCCGTGTCCAGTCAAGCTCGGCGAGGAGCCGCGTGATCACGTGTACTGACGCCGCTGGCTCGTTTCGCTGGCTCGCAGCGGTCGCAATGATTCACGGTGAAGTTTTTTGGATCAGGATTGGTACGCCGCAGCGGTTTTGGGATCTTCTGCTGGAGACGAGTCATTGCTATCATTGTCCCGTGGCGCCTTTCTCTTCATGCGTCCGTCTTCTGTCCCTGCCAGAGAATTTTTTGGGCTCAATATGAAGCGGGCTCTGTGTGAAGGCGCAGGCGCCGCCTTGCCGCCCGACCGCGCTGTCCATCGAGCGTGGAGGTTGCGCGAGGCGGTCGTTGAAGCTGTTGTATGGCATCAGGCCACGAAGTTGGACGAGCTGGTGAAACCGCTGTGTGCTCTGTCGCCGTCTCGGGCGCTGCCCCTCGAGACGGGCATCGGGTTCCTCGCGTGTGGCGCTTCCATATGGGCACAGGCAAATTCATCAGAGACAGCCATCGCGAAGGCCAGACTCGGCCAGCAGTGGCGCCTAGCAGCCCAGCTTCCCCAGCTCGATTGTTGTGCCCGTCGCTCAAGGCAGTGGCGCCCTTCCGTTTTTTTTTTTTTTTTTTTTTTTTTTTTTTTTTTTTTTTTTTTCTCCAGGACCTTGGCGCTCTTCAGCAGCAGATTGGCGATGTAACTGGCGATGCTGTTCCAGCGCGCACACTGCGCAGCTTTGCCTTCCAGTTGCTTGTGCGGGACTTGCGTGCCCTCGGTGCCGTCGACGGCCTTCATGCCGAGGAGGTGCAGGCCTGGTTCGCCACTTCTGCGCTGCGGGCACTGGCAGTGCGCGTTGTGCAAGTCGCCACTCTGGCCGGCCGCGCGGCGCGTGCTAGCAGAGCAGCAGTGCTGTCCGCCAATGCCGGCCCTTCTGGTTCTACATCGTGTGCGCCGGCGGCCTCTTCAGCGGAAGCGCTGGCAGCTGGCCTGGACAGGCGCGACCCGCAGCAGGCAGGGGCTGAGTTCATTGGCGTGGCTGCGGGGCAGGGCGCGCCGGGTCTGGGATCGTCCCTGCGGCAGGTCGCGGCCATCCAGGCGGTGGCGAGAGCACAGGCGTCCGGCAAGAACCCATTGCACGCTTTGCGCACGAGGGCGGCATGCCTCAAACTTGAGAGTCGCCAGCATTCTCTGCGAACGACGGCGAGCGGGCTCAGAGCATGGCACCAGTTCGCAGCTGCGGTCTTGCATTATCCCGAGTCCAGCATATTGCAGCCGAAATCGCCCACAGACATGGAGGCTTTCATTTTTATAATATTTAATTTTGGCATTGCTTCGAATTGCGTATCTTCTGTCAAATGGGCCTGCCTGCAGTTAAGACTTGATACTTCGAGGTTCGATGGCGCAATTGTGCAATTGCTCAGAGGTGGCAAGAAGCGGGACCTGCGAGCAATTGGTGTCACGATCAAGATCCAGACGCTCCTCAACGCGAAGTTGGTCACGCAGCTCGTGGCCCTGGCTGGCCGCTCGCGCCAATTTGTCTTCGCCACCCTCCTCCTCTTCAGTTGGGAGTTTCTGGCCATGGTGTCCAGCGAAGCTGTGCCGGCCGAGTGGGGCGACGCGAGGGAAGCCATGGTCTGGCCATCCGGGAGGCACAGTGCCGTTAATATCGATTGTCATGGTGCTTTGTTTGTGCTGTAGAGCAGACGCAAGCGTCGACCTTGTGGCTCGCTCTTGCGTCGGCCGTGCCAGTGCGCGCAGGTTGGTTTTCAGTTCTGCGCTGCGCATCGGTTGGGCACGTGGTTGGAGCAGTTTCAAGTTGGACAGAGGCTGTGGTCATTCTCAACTTCCAGCGCCCTTGGGGTGTTGCGAAGGCTGCTGTGTCTCCTCGGCGTCCACGACGCAAAGCTGTATGCGTGGAAGTGTGTCTGGGCAGGCCGCGCCACGGACATGGCAGCCCGGGGGTGCACCCTAGGCAGTATCTTGTCCGCTGGCGAGTGGCGTTCTGTGGCAGTACTCCGCTACATCAGCGAGTAGGAGGTGGACGCGGTGGAGGCTCTGAGGCAGGCCGTGGACGCCAGCGACACCGAGACGGAGTCGTGAGGCGCGACTCGTGGTCTCGGGCTCCGCAGAGCATGCAAAACAAGCTGGACGCATCATTGGGACATTGGGTGCTTGGGGCCCATCAGCGGTAGCTCGGGCCTGGGCCCCGCCCGGTTCGGAGGTTCTTCCGGAGGGCGGGTTGCCCTGGGCGGCTGGCTGGTCTCCCGGATGCCTTGGCAGGGTTTCACTCTGTAGGCTTCGGGAGGGCGACCCTTGGGCCAGTCCCAACGTTGGGCCCGAGTCGTCTCCAGCGCAAGTAGCTTGCTACTTGTTCCCACGAACCCAAAACAGTTATGTGTCACTTTAACGTGTTTCAGCGGGCATAACTCAGGCGGGGGTCGTTGGGCTGGGGTCCGGGCCCCGTTGCGTCCTTGTGCTTGTGTCCATGGGTCTTGCATCGGGGGTGGGTCGGCGACAGTCGAAATATTCAGTGACGTGCACGACGGAGAGGAAGAAAATGCGCCGCCCTAGGCGCTCGCACTGCCAGGGTGTATTCTATTCCACGTTGGCCCGTGCCGTCTCTGGTCTGGTCGGCTGCGGCCCCGCCGAGAGCTTCTGGGGGCGTGCGTTCTCCCTGGTGTGACCCTTGGGGTTGCTGTGGCTGCTGCCCCGCCGAAAGCCTTCCGGGGGCGCGCTGGCTCCCCGGTCCTCAACCTTGATTTCTCAGAGCACCGCCCGACCGTGGCGACGAGGCTGGGATCCAGCCGCCGAGGCGGGACGCCCACCCCGAAGTCGGAGGCGTCGGAGGCCAGAACCTGCGGGCTCCAAGAAGCAAAGGGGTTTACCGCCAACAGAGGAAAGACCCCGCGGATCCAGGTAAGCTCCGTGATGACGCCGGGCCACATACGCATGATCTGTGTCCCCGCAGCCTTCTGGAACGCATGCACCTCTGAGAAGAAGGCCACACTTTTCCGTCGGATCAGGCCAGCCCACGTGAGATGACCGAGGAAGATCTCCATGAGCTTCCCAGTGAGAGAGCGACGCCGGAGGACCACATCCAGAGCATGCCGAAGATGCCAAATAGACCGTCGCCGAATAGCGTTCCGGCCCTGCTCGGCCGTGGACGGGGACCGGCTGAACGCAAAGGAGTTGTCCACGTAGCCGGCGACCACGCACGAACGCTCTTCGAAGAAAATTCCCCCGGGCTTCCCGTTCAAGACCATGCTAGAATGGGGGAAGCCGGAGAGGACGAGACTGTTGACCAAGACCGTTTGTACTTAGTGCATAGCCCGAGACCAGCCCATAGGTAGTACAGTTAGGACTGGTGTCGCAGACTCTGAGGCCCGGATCGGCGCGCCCTCGCACGTGCGGAGGCCAAGGTGCCCTGCAGCAGTGTCTGCCAACGGGGAGAAATCCTGGAGGTCGTCAGGCAACCCCATCCAATAGAAACAGTTGTATTGCCGCGCGCCAGCTCGGTCCCCATGTAGAGGTGCGTGTCCACGCGCGAGGGGTCCGACGATCCAGCCAGGCGATCCTGATACTTTTCCTCGAAGATCTGCAACGCTCTGCCGAGGAGTTCAAATCTTGCCATCTCCGTCACATTGATTTGATCAAAACAAACCGCTCTCTCCAAGGCCGTGCAGATTCTCAAATGCTCGTCAACGTCGCCCTCACTGGGCAGGCGGCAGTCGGTCTTCCAGCGATGATGGCCGGCGACGGGGCTCCCCCCGTTCGCCGACATGAACTGGCATGCCCACTTCAGGGCGCGGGCCCCCCTCGCGGGCCAGTCTACCCACGGCGTCTCTGTCAGCAGCGCCTGGGCCTCCGTGAAAGGGCGGTTCCTCCTGTTGAGCGAGTCCATCAGCAGCGGATGCACCCGCAAGTCCGTGAGCGCCTGCGCCTGAGCCTGCCCCCGGGGGGCCACGCCACCGGCGCCGGGCGCGGCTGGGGCGGCCCCTGCCGGGGCGATGGCCGGCGGCGCGGCCGTCAGCGCGCCCGGCGCCGGCGCCGCAGCGGCCGCCGGCCCAGCGGCGGGCATCCCCACGAGCGCGCCTCCAGCGCCAGCAGCCGGCGCCGCGGCGCCTGCGCCCGGGTCCAGCACTGCGGCGAGGGCGGCCAGGCCGCTTCCGACACCCGCGGCCGGCGGGGCCCCGGCCGCTGGCGCAGCGTCACCAGCAGCGGGGACGGGCGGCAGCAAGCCCAAGGCCCCGCGACCGGTGGGCGGGGCGTCCGCGCGGCCGCCCACGTTGGGCGCGGCCCTGGGGCGGCGTGACCAGCCCTGATCGCAGCCGCGCCCCTCGCCGTCCCCAGCGTCGCCGCCAGAGGCACCCCGCGTAAGCGGTACACGCGGGCGGCACCGCCGCCCACCGCGGCCGGCGGCGGCCCGCCCTGGGCGCCCCCCGGGAGGAAACACCACTCCACAACGTCGCCGCCAGGGGCGCGATCCTCGTCGTAGTGGTCGTCGTCCGGCGCGTAGCCGGCGCTTACCCCGCCGGCGTGGTCCCGCGGTAGGTGCACACAGCAGCGCTCGTGGTACAGCGGCGGCCCTGGGGCCCCGTATCGCACGAGATAGAAGCCCCCCTCTCGGAGCCCCGCCAGGATCATGCCGTTCAAAGGCGCCGCCATCACAGCTCACGCCGGCTGCGCACGGCCCTCAGCTGCGCCAGCGCCTCCGCCTGCAGGTCACCAGACCCGATGGCCTTCGCGGCCAGCGCAGGCTTGGCCTCCTGCCGAGGGCCCGAGGTGCTTGCCCGAGCCGCGCACCACCGTCGCCAGGCTGACTGCGCCCAGCCCAGCAGCAGGCCGAGGATGACCAGCAGGGGCCCCGCCACCGGGCCGAGTGCACGGTCGGGCACGGCGGGCAGGACACCTGACAGGTGCACGGAGGGCAATCGCAGGAGCAGCCTGGGCACTCCTGCCCCGCCACGCGTACAGCGACGCCTATGCCGAGCCCGCGGAGGATCTCTTGGCCTGCCTGGACGAGGTATGGTTCCATAAAGGCGTGGGTATCGCTTGAGCCGAACGGTTTCGGTTCGGCGTCATTCCCCTTCCCCTCTTGCTCATGCATTGGAATATGGGTATATATATATATATATATATGCACATGTATATAAGTGCGTATATATACACATACATACATACATATATGCATATATATATGCATACAACTTCTTTTGGTTTTGAAATTGTCCATGTGTAGGCATGTTTGCATATATGCATATGTTTGTATTTATGAATAGGTATATGTAGAGGTAACTGTATGCGTACATGTAGATATTCATGCCTACGTTTATGGCTACACATGAATTCATATGTATATGTCTATGCAAATGCACCTGTCCATGTATATGTATACGTATTGTAAATGTTTGCTTATACAAACATATATACGTATATGTGTAGATATATGCATCTATCTCACGTGTATAGTTTTTAGTAATCATGCTTTGCAGCGATGATTGGGTAGTTCAATTTTATGTTTGGGTATATGTACATACATGTATGTATGTATGTATGTATGTATGTATGTATGTATGTATGTATGTATGTATGTATGTATGTAAGTGTGTATATATATGTGTATGTATGTATGTATGTGTATCTATGTATGTATGTATGTATGTATGTATGTATGTGTGTATATATAGTATCACATTTCGTTTTGGAATAATGTTTTGTATTTGGTTACATTATCTAACTGTAAGTCCACGTTGACGCTTCGGGCCGTGCACGTCGGTCCCTGATTTTCGACATGCAGGCAGGATGGCAACAAACGAAAACGAGACATTTAGTGATACCCCGTTGTTGCCTTGTTTGGCATCGTCGTTGCAATCATGTCATTGGTTATCCTTCCCTTAGCTCTTCTTGCGGACGCGTATCTTAGGAGAGCCTCTTGCAATTTCCACGAAGGTTTGTAACTGTAAGGGCTTGTCGGGGCCTTCTGGAAGCCTCCTGCTTTCCTTCTGGGGGCCTGTGGGGGCTTCCCTGGGCCACCCTGCTTCCAACCGCGAACTCCCTGAACGACCGGGTCGCGCCTTGGAATTTGTCGAGAGGCGTCTTGGGGCCATCCTGGGCTGTCGTGGGGTTCTCTCCGGGCCATCTTGGGGTCCTGTTGGGCCGTCTTGGGGCTTTTCTTGGACTGCCTGGAAGCCCTCTTGGTTAATTTTGGGGTGATTTTCTGGCCTCCTGGGCGGTTTCGGACGCCCAGAAAACCGACACAATTGAGCATTCCCCAAATCACCCCCAAACCAAAGGAAATCAATGTTTTTTTGCGTTTCGAATGCCTCATGGAGGCCTTCTTTGGGTCGACTTCGGGCGTCTGGTGGGTGTCTGGGGTGTCTCTCGCGGCGCCGTCCAGCCGCCCCCCTGACCGATTTGGGCTCGTTTCCTAGGCGCAGCAGGGTCTTCACGAGCCTCGGAAAGCACAGGGGACCGTCTGCAAGGGCGTCCAGGGTGCCCCCCCCCCAGGGCCAAGGATCCAGAGGGGTCCCTGTGTGTGTGTGTGTGTGCGTGTGCGCATGTGCGCATGTGCGCATGTGCGTGTGCGTGTGCGTGTGCGTGTGCGTGTGCGTGTGCGTGTGCGTGTGCGTGTGTGCGTGTGTGTGTGTGTGTGTGTGTGTGTGTGTGTGTGTGTGTGTGTATGTGTGTGTGTGTGTGTGTGCGTGTGCGCTCGCAGGGTTCCATATTACAAGAACGTAGAAAAGGGGATTTCTGTTTGGATATGTCCGTTGGCCTTGAGCCTATCATGCTACCGTGCCCGGGTCGTGGATAAGAGGTTCTTCGGATGCTTCTTTTGACGTTTCTTTGGGGGTCCTGTTGGGCTTCCCTTGGCAGCCTGCCTGGGGCCTCTTTGGGGTTTCTTTGGTCCTCCTGGGGGCCTGTGGTCTTCTTGTGGGTCTCTGGGTGTCTCTTGGAGGCCTCCTGGGGACCGGGGGGGCTCCGAGTGGCATTTCGAGTTTTCCTTCTTGGGCCGCTTTTTGGGTCTCTCTTGTTGACCCTTTGTGCCCCTGATGGGCGCCACGGGTGCTCCCTTGGGACGATCTTGGGGTTTGGCCGTCGCGGTCGCTCGCACGACTGAAGAGCCGAGCGTCCCAAAAGCATACAACAAGCACATGAGGGTTTTCTCAAGTAGTTTGACCTCTTGGGCAGACCCCCAGTGCGTCCAAGAGGGACCAAGTGCCCTCCAAGAGAGCCATCCACAAAACAGATGGTCAGGGCAAACAGATAGGGGGCCTATTGGCCAGCGTGGTCCCGAGTGAGTTTCAGCAGCCGCGCGTGCCATAGTCTCTGTTTCCCTCCCTCTTCGCCTCCCTCCTCCCTCTCGCTCCTCCGCGCCTGGTGTCCCGGGCCCTTTCTAGCCGCTCGCTCCTCCGCGCCTGGTGTCCCGGGCCCTCTATAGCCTCTTCCTTCTCCCGCTGGCTCCCTCGCCCCTTCCCGCGCCTTCCTCGCCCCGTCCCGGGCCCATCTTCTCGCTCCTCGCCCGTGTCCTCGCGGCCCCCGGCCACCCCCCGCGACGGCGCGCGCGCGCTCGCTCGCGCGCCCAGCAGCCAGTCCGAGGCATCGAACGAAGCTTGGCAGTCGCTCCCCTTGCTGGCCCCAATGTCGCGCACACGCGCTGCCGTCCTCCTCGCCCTGGCCGTCACCTCCGTCGCCGTCGACCCCTCGAGGACGCCGACGGGTGGATGACGAGGGATTGGTCGGGCTGTGAAGGAGGAGGAGGAAACAAGATGATGCTCATGATGATGATGATGATGATGATGATGATGATGATGATGATGATGATGATGATGATGATGATGATGATGATGATGATGATGATGATGATGATGATGATGATGATGATGATTATTGAGGATGATGATGATGATGAGGAGGAGGAGGAGGAAGCAGAGGAGGAGAATGAGGCTGGGGAGGGATGGTGAACATGGCGAGAAAAACGCCAGATGGCTGAGATGCCTGGGGCGTGATCGATGACGGCAGACAAGGGAGGGGAACAACTGTGGATACAGCGTCAGAGGAAGATTGTGTATCTTGGTCTGGTCCTGGTCATAGTCGCAGTGCTGCTTCTGTTTCGTGTCCGCGTTCTTGTCCGTGCCTTCATAATACCTTTCTTCTCCTTCCCGTCTGTCCTCTTGTGTGCTTTTCCTGCCTGCCTGCCTGTGCTGCTTGTGCTGTTTGCCCAGTCTGCCTGTCTGCTTGCCTGCCCGCTTGCGCCCGTCGGGCTGTTTGTCTTCGTGAGGATCCCTCCGTCTCGGTCCTGCACAGTCTGCCTCTGTCTCTTGCTTTGTCAGTGCATTTTTCGCCGCCTTTGCCTATCTCTCTCTGTGTCGCTGTCTCTCTCGCTCTCGTTTCTATTGTTGATTTCCACTGCTGAGTTTTCATTCCGCCGTTCCCCAGGTGAGGAACGAAGTCCACGGGTGGCATTGTTTGGGCCTCCTGGGGGCCTCTTGAAGCCTCTTGGGGTTTGTTGAGCGCCTGCTGGCGGTCTCGGGGGTCCTACTGGGGCGGATTGATCGAAATTCCAGCTCGAGTTCCTCCGCTTGGCCCTCTTGAGGCTCTTTTCGGCCCCCTTGAGCTCTCTTGGGCTGTCTCGGGGCCCTCTTAGGGACCTTTTGGGCCGTCCTGGAGCGATCTTGGGGGCCTCTTGGGCAGCTGTGGACTCTGTTGAAACCAAAACGGTGAACCTGTACACCATGCACGTTTTCATTCAGAATTGGGGCGATTGGGGCCTTTCGGTGCCCTCTTGGAGATCCTCTCGGAGCTGTCTGGGGGCGTCTTGGGTGCTTCTTGGGCTGCTGAGGCTGCCTGGGTGGCTTTTGAGGCCCCCTTGACGTGCTGGCGCCCAGCTTGAGCAGAAGATGGAGTCTTGGGCAATTTT
>CAUYUJ010002450.1:87500-89653 GCA_963575745.1 Prorocentrum cordatum
CTTGGGAGGCCCGCTTCCCGGCCGATCGGCGGCCTGTAATTTTCCGGTCGCGGGCGCCCGCGTTTTGGCAGCCCTGGGTGGGCTCTCGTCATTGTTTGCGCTCGTCTGTCCAGGGGGGCAGGATTTGTCCACCCCAGCCGGCGCCCGACGCAAGCAGCGTTGTCATATGTGGACAGCTGCCGGAGAGCATCCCGAGGATTGGCCGCTGGTGCTCCTGTCCTGTCCCTTCCCCTTCTTGGTTCCGCTTCCCGCGTGATGAATTTCCTCGCTTGGTTTCAATCGGCCGCGTCGCCGTATAGGCTGCAGTTTGCGTTTTGTTCTGGCGCCTGTTCTTCCGATTGAGGGCGGCTCTTTGCGCCTCCACGGCCGCTTTGAAGACGCCCTAGGGCGCGTCGCCTGCCTAGTCCGAGTGAGCCACCGCCGCCCAATTTTGAAAGAGGTCGGATGCCCCACAGACCTGGGCGGAGACGCTGAACAGCAAGTTTCACTTGCGCTCGGCGCTCCAAGTTCTGGAGAAGTCGGTCGAACCAGCCCATCTTACTGGGCTCGCCTCAGCGGACTGTGCAGTCTGCGACCTCCGCGCCCAGCTGGTAGGAAGCGACGCTCAGCTCGGGAAAGCAGAGGGCGACTTCTTCTGCTACGCTGGTGAAGGTATGACCATCAACGAGACTGACCTCATCGCGTCCGCGCCTCTGAGCGCGGCCCCCGGTGTTCAGCTTATCCCCCCAGCCCTATCCTCGGGGGACACGCGCTTTCTCAAGGTGCAGAAGGACGGTCGTGCCTTCTGCGACGGCGGCAAAAGTGGACCGCGCGAGCTCCGCGAGGGCACGTGGGAGGGCGACTGGATCCGCAATTACCCGGCAGAGAATCGGGAAATCGCTTGCAACGAGGGTCACAACTGCCGCTGGTTTTGTCTTTGGTGCAGGCAGCGCCACCTGGAGGAGAGCGGCGTCGAGGTACCGAGGGGGAACGTGGCAGAGAAGTTGGCCGCGTGCCAGAAGGACCGAAGTGCTGAGCGTGCGGTCAAGGTCAGCAACGCTATCCCGACACCTCTACGCATGCCAGCGAGCCCAGGTACCCAACCCCAGCAGCGACTGCGCACTGTCGCAGCTGTTCCTGACGGCCACTGGCAGCGACGACCCAGGGCAGATCGGCGGCGCTATCCCCAAGTGCCGCCCCAGTGACGACCAGTTCGGCACAGGCGCCATCGAGTCCAGCTCCCAATCCGCCATCGTGCGACAGCTGCATCGTGGGGCCGGTCAAGTTAACGTGGGAACCGGGCCGCCCCGCGCCCGGCCGGCTCCTTTGTCTGGAGGCCCAGTTCGGGCCTGGGATGTGACGACCGATGCGGCCTTCCCGAGTGGGGCCGTTGGGTGGGATGCTGGTCCGGCGCCTTCTGGAACGCTTCCTGGCACCGCCGCGTCTGCCTGGTGTGCATCTAGGACGTGGCGCCCAGTGTCCTCGAGGTCATTCTGGACAGGGGCTCTGTCCGCTCCTGCCCTCCCTCGCCATCGAAGAGGCCCCCCATGGCCCCCCGGACCCGCCGCCGACGACGGCCTGCGGGGCGAGCTCGGCCACCCGCGGGTCGTGGCGAGACAGGGCGTCGCGACGCCGCCCCGGTTTCGTCGGCCCGACCGTTCAGGCAGCAGTCGGTGCGAACGCATCCTCAGCCCACCCCGCCCTCGCGCCCTCGTGCCCCCCCGTTATAGTCGCCGTGACGTCGAGGCCCATCTTGCAGCGGCGGGCGACCGGCGTGGGGCGGAATCGGCCTCTCCCCTGGCGCTGGCAAGGCGCGTCCGCTGTCTGGGCCCAGCCTCCGACGACGCCTGGATCGCCCTCGCCTCCCTGTAGGGCCCCAAATCGGGGCTCTGGAGTGAGCGACTGGGGGCGCAAACTTGCTTGCTCTTACATCCGTTCGCACGCTCTACGCCAGCGCGCTCGCCGACGACGGAGTCCCGCCTGGCGTCGCTTGGGGCGGCAAGAGATGGGCGGCCGTTTGCCTGGCGCGTCGCTTTGCCTAAGAGGCCTTGATAGGGCGCGCCTGGAGGCTCTATGCTCAGTGGGGCGCTCCAGTCATGGGCGCCGACCCCACCCGCCGCGGGATCTGCGCGCTCGTCGACAGGCTTGCAAGCCTCGAACCCGCGTGCTCGCGG
>CAUYUJ010002451.1:0-35000 GCA_963575745.1 Prorocentrum cordatum
AGCCCGCACAATGTGCATCGCAATGCAGCTCGGTTTCATGCAGCTGGTGCCGACATGCGCCAGCTATCAAATGCCGTTTGCATCGAGCTTGGAGTCAACTCCCCCATCCGTTGGCAGCACGTTGCTAAGAACAAGGCGCTGGTGGACAGAGCCGATGGCTTCTAGCGCCAGTTAATGGCTCCGAGCGGTATGTTACAGTCGGGTGTGGACACACCACGGCTTTCTGCAAGTTGGCAGGGGTGCAGGGCAGGACGTCGGAGAAGTCATTGCAGACGGCTGATTCAGATACGATTGACGTGCAGAAGTTGTCCCAGAATGTACAATTCAAAGCCATGATTGAGAAAGGCTGGGCGTGGGAGGTGGTCCCAAGTATCATTGACGAGCTGTTCCCAGGCTTCGCCTCAGTAGCCCAGAAGGCTTTAAACACTCAGAACCACATCGGCACGGAGGTCGGGGAGCTGGAGACCTGCATGACGTTGGCGGCGATTGCCAACGACCCAGGAATGCGCCAGCTTGCGGATTGGAAAGCCATGGCTATCGAGAACGTAGTTTCGCTCAACGTACCGAGCGCGAAGTACAGCAAGACATTGCTTGAGTTTGTCGAGAATTTCGGAGGTGGCGATGGCGCTCCTCTCGTGTCGTTCATGGACTCGGTTGCAAAGCAATTTGGTTGCAACACTACGTTGGGGCAAGCTTTCTGGGAATCGATTACGAACACAGCTTTCGCATCGAAAACCAACATGTATCCTTTGATTCGGGTGGCACTTGCAATTGCAAACCTCACGGGTGACAAGGTTGAGGACGGCGTGGCGCGCTTGCTTGTGAAGAATGACGTCACAACGGTTGCTAGCAAGCCTAAGATGGCTGAAGCAATTACTGCTGAAAGCATTCTTGGCGAAGCCATGGATATCGCAAGGGGGCTTGATGGCATCGATGCGGCGTTGCAGCCATTAGGTCAGCTATTCGTGAGGATTGCGTTGAAGCTCACAGGTAAGGAGAAGATGGGTCGGGAGGGCAAGGACTTTAAATGGGGCGACATATGCAATTCATTTCTGACCAGCCTCAGCGACCTCAAGGGTCACAGGGTAACGTTCGACGAGTGGTCTAAACACGCGGTCTCGAGCGGCGCTGCAGCCGCTGCCAAAGCGAAGCCGAGCGCATCCAGCACGGCGACGCTCAGCGACCATAAGGACCCGACATGGATTGCCAAGAAGGCTGGGTATTCGGTGGGGTGCTTTGTAGTCCAGAAGGACGTTGCAGTCCAGATGCTTTATACTATCTTCAGCGTCGGTCAGACTGTCAAGCTTCGCGAAGCTGTTAACCACGACCCGAGCCGAGAGCCACATACGGCTGAGATTACATTTGAGGATCTTCTTCAGAAGTGGTCAATATCTAAGGCTGTGCTGTCAAAACAGATGGATGGTGATCAGCAGCGCCCGCAACAGCTGTGCATCGACAAGCAGAAGGCTGCGTTGTACCGAGCTCTCCTTGAGCTGGATGCCAAGCACGTGGGCAAGCATAAGCTGGCGTTCTGGCGGAAGCCAGACGGGGTGTGGACTACTAGCGCCATCAAGCAGGGCCAGCTTACTTTGGTCCCAGTGGTTCCATTCATCAACATAAGTGCGAAGAACAATGGGTCTGGCATTTCACTTGGCGAGCATGCAATTGACAAAGACACCAAGGTTCACTTTTTTGTGTTGCCTGCGTCTAAGCCGCAAGACAATGACACCAGCACCCTGTTCGATGAAGCCGCGTTGGTGGCTGCACACTGGTGGGTCGCGCCAACCTACGATAAGAAGCAAGCCAACATGGCTACGAGCCACGTGTCGCACGGTGGCTTAATGTTGCCAGTGCTCACCAACAATACCGACATCGGGCCCAATGTGAAGCTCCAGATGCTCGTGAAGCCCAAGGCTAAGGAGGTGCCAATCCACGAGCAGAGCGTCAAGAAGCAGAAGAGGGCTTGAACCGCATCCATCAGCCACGGGTGCTAGTTTACAGAGGGGTGGGTTTTGCATCGCACTTTTGCAATATCTCGAGTTCTAATCCAGGGCACCCCCAGCACTCTGCAGTGCTACAGTCATATGCTGCCGCGCAGTAGCAGGGGATAGTAGAAGGAGGAGCGAGGATGAGGGTGGAGGTCGCGCTGTTGCCCCGTCGGCTAGCACGAAGCTTTGATGTCGGACACATCCCTTTTGCGTGCGAACGGGTTTACCAGCCATGCGCTTATCAGGCAGTTGACGCAGCCTTGCACTGACATAGGAAAAAACATTGCGAGCGTGGAGCGAGATGCTGCGGGGGGTCAGCATTTGCTACTCTGATCCTGACTGGTCGCCCGCAGTCCGTCTGCTTCATTCATTCCCTCAAGCCCGTGGGCTCCAACAGTTGCCCCTATTGGTCATGTCTTCCCTTAGCCGCGTCTTTGCGTTTAGGGCGGCGCCGAACCAGGGCGCGCAAGAGTGGTGAAAAGGGGGGAGGGGAGAATCAGGTCAAACAACCATCCAAAAATGGTCGGCTCCACGAGGAGGGGCGATGATGATGGGATGTCACAGATAGAACGAGAGAACGATAACATTAGAATTCTCGCTTCGGCGAGGCCGTCATGAATATATCGCAAGGGGGCTTGCGAAGACAGCGAACCGCGGGGCGAAGCAACTGACATGCTATGTGATGCCATGCGATCGGCCATCTTGGGTTCACCCTGCAGTATACTCTCGATATGCGATGCCATGCCGTGCTTCTGCAGGTCTTTGTGGCGCCCTCGAGCCTTCGAGGACTGTCCATGCCAACGAGTTGATGCGCCATGCGGGGCAGATGAGCCTAAGTGTAAGTCGCATATGTCGTCTTTCTCATCACCCCCCTCCCTCCTCCTTCTCCTGGCTCCGTGGCCTCTCTCGCTCATCTCATGGGGCGGCCCCCCACCTCGCCCCCTCTCAATGACGTCGTCCACGTCGCGTCACCTTCCTAGGACGCAATCGAACCTCAGCCATTTGGCTCAAACGACCAGGGATAGAGCATCACGAATTACTGTTAGCGTAATGCAGAAAGCAACGCTTGAACTTTGCCGCACCGTCAAGCTGGAGGGGATAAAACCAGTTTGGCGGATTCACAGGCCATGTGATATGGCTACTATCGGCGATGAGACTTTCGTGCGAATCGCACCAGCGCAGTATACGCTGAACAGCCTTTTGGCTTATAAGAACGATGCCCTCCCACGCGGGCTGGAGCAGCAGGCAGTGGCTTTGAGCAGGGGGCTGAAGTCTTTGATCGCCCAGCGGAACGAGAAGCAAGCGTACGAGCTCAAACAGGAGCTGACCCAGGCAAAGGCCTCTCTGTTCAAAACGCCACCGAAGCAGACAAAGCTTGTGAGGAGCCATGCCGAGAAGGCTGACATGCGGCGCGATCCTGGCGTCATGGACCTCGAGGTAGTAGTTCAGGACAAAACTATTCACATTGATGTTTTGAGGCCCATCCATCCGTGTGACAACCTGTTCATTGCGTACGAGCCCGAGGCGCTGGCTGCTGCAATTCACATTATGAGGTCAATGGGGTTCGACGAGCCGCAGAAGCGGGATCGACTTCCTGATTTACCTAAGGGCGTCCATCACAGGAACGGCTATGTGCTTGCAAAGTTCCCGAAGTACAAAAAAAAACAAGAACAAAGAAAAAAAAGAAGAAAAAGAGAAAAAAAGAAAAAAAAAAAAAAAAAAAAAAAGATAAAAAAAAAATAAAAAAAAAAAACAAAAAGATGAAAAGATGAAAAAAGAAAAAATAAAGAAAAAAAAAGAGAAAAATAAAAAAAAAAAAAAAAAGAAAAAAAAAAAAAAAGAAAAAAAGAAAAAAAAAAATAAGCAGCAAACATAATGGCCTGGACGGCTACGGCTACAAGAAATGCAAGACGGTTGAGGATGCGGTACGGTTCCTCACGCAGCCGCAGCCCCCCGATGGTGGGCTCCCCGATGCGGATGATGAGCCCCCCGATGCGGCTGGTGAGCCTCCCGATTCGGATGCCGAGCTTCATAATTCGGGTACTGAGCCTTGCCATGCTGAGCTTCCCGAGCAGTCACATGACTAATGCTGCAAGTGTATATACATACACTATAGTAAGCCTTGAGGCTGACAGCGCCCGTATGATTGGGGTCTGCGGGCTTAGCACGTCGCTCGCCGAGTGTGAAAAACAGTCATTGCTCATCAAGCCGACTGGCTGCGTTGATGCGGTGCCTTTCGGTGCTTGGGGGTCGGGGACTACCATCATAATTCAGCCATTCTGCTTCAGAGCCCCCCCCCCCAGCGCGTGCGCGCTTCGTCCCTTTCAGCCATCGCGCGATGGCTCCGAAGGCCCGCCAGGACAGCATTCCCGTGCTGAAGCAGCAGCTGAAGGACATGAAAACCAGCCGTAATGCTCACAAAGAGCGCGCAGATGCGCTTGAGCGGTTCGCGAAGGTGATCGCTAACAAGGTGGAGACCAATAAGCACGTTCGCGAGATCTTCGATGACGTCAGGCGGCTGTACACCTTGACTGGGGGCACGTCGACGCAGACCAAGCCGACTAGCCTCGGGCGCCTGCAGAAGTTGTCGGCTCTCCCCGACGTCGTGGAGGCGATGGACACTGCCCCCCCTGCAGATGGCGGTTCAGGCTCAAGCTCGTCGTCATCGGCCAGCCGCAGTTCGAGCTCGGCTTCGTAAGCTGCATGGTGCAGCTGTCATGCCCGTGGGCAGCAAGTCCAATTGTGGACTGTGATCGTCGTTGCGTGCTGCTGTCGACGTCGTGGGTATCTTCAAGGGCGATTGTCGCCCGTGAAGATGCACGCAGCGGCGATAACAGGCCACAGCAGCGATCACAGCCCACATATCATGAGCCTCATGGCTAGTTCACGATGTGCCATGCGTCCGCCCGTAGCCACCATGGTGCTGAGCTCGATTTCATTGTGCTGATCTTGTCGTCTCGCGTTGTGATCTTGAAACAGTTGCGAATGATGGGGGTGAGGGCGATGAGGAAGGTGATTATTCAGGGGGGAGAGGAGAATAGTATTCATATTCAGTAAATGTGGAGGTAGGCAGGGAGGGGCGGGGAAGGGGACGCGGGTGGAAGGGAGGAGGGGGAGGAGGAGGAAGAGGAGGAGGAGGAGGAGGATGAGGAGAGATGTGACTTGGGCGCCACATGGCAGTAGCATCGGCCGCCTTGGGCGGGGGGGGAAGAGGAGGAGGAGGAGGAGGAGGAGGAGGGGGAGGAGGAGGAGGAGGAGGAGGAGGAGGAGGAGAGGGAGGAATGTTACTACGGTCTCCCATGGTAGTAACATCGGTCGCTTTGGAGGATGAGGAGGAGGAAGAGGAAGAGGAAGATGAGGAGGATGGGGGAGGGGGAGGTAGAGGGGGAGGGGGATGAGGATGAGGGGAAGGTGGAGGAGGAGGAAACGGAGTAGGAGGAGGATGAGGAGGGGGGCGAGGGTGACTCCCGAACCGAATGGGTCGAAATCGAAAGGGGCGCGCCGTATACGTTGCATGCCACTAATCTTGCTGAAAGCACAGATTGCTATGTTATGCTCGTGGTGCGATGCAATGCTATGCTTTGCACCTTTAGGCTGTGTCCAGCCTCAAACCCCAAACCATAATATCAGAATTAGTTCAATCAGTCTCAGTCCATGTAGGTCGTCGTTCTCCTTACCCCCCTCCCTCTTCCTTCTCCTGGCTCCGTGTCCTCTCTCGCTCATCTCATGGGGTGGCCCCCCACCTCCCCCCCTCGATATGTCGTCGCCAATGGTAGGTCACAACGCTATAAGCATGATGGCATGTCACAGGCCGTGGATATGGGATATGCCCCGAGGCCCACAAGAGCTCCATGGTACGCCCGCCGCAGGCGCGGTTTCATATTTAACGGCGCGGCCACCCAAGACAGGCCTTCATTGGCCAAGAGGTTCGCCTTCCTACGCACGACGCCCACACCACACCTCCTCATCCACACCTCCTTCTCCAAACATCCTCCGCGTCAACCATTTTGGCTCGAAGCGCGACTTTGCTTTCGCGCTAGTCGCGCCTTTGAGGCGCGTCCATTGCTTCGCGCGGTCTCGCGCGCATCCGCTCCGTGTCGCGATGGCGGAGCTGTTCCGCAAGGACCTTCTCACGGAGAGGGAGGCCTCTCGCGGGCCAAGGCAGCCCGAGGGCCCGCCGCCGACGCGCCTTCGGCTGACGAAGGACTCAGAGCTCGCGCAGTTGGCGGCGATCGCAGAGCAGGCTGGCTCCATGGTGTTCAACCCGTTTCGCCACGCGACGCTGTGCGTGCACACGGATGAGCTCAGCACGAGCGAGTTCTTGCAGCAGTGCTCGGGGGACACGCTTTGGGCCGTCCAGACGGCCGCTGGCATGTACTTCAACACGTCGCTTGAGGTCTCAGGCGGGTGGCTCTGGAAGTCGGCGGAGCAGCGCGAGCTCAAGAGCGGCCACTGGGCTCACGTCTACCTCTTCAGGACCGACGACGGCTGGTACGCATCGGACACGATGTGGGCGACGAAGCTGCAGCGCCAGAACGTCCAGAACGAAGGGGAGATCTCCATCTTGTTCTGGTCGGAGGCGGCCGCTTCGTTCGAGGACGCGCCGACGATGCCGCTCCACTTCCCGTGGTGGTCGTCCAGCGAGTCGGACGGCGTGACGGTGGTGAGCGGCCACCAGGCGTTCGAGGCCATCGCCAAGACGCCCGACAACGGTGGCAAGGGCGGCAAGGGCGGCGCGAAGGGCGGCAAGGGCGACGGGAAGAGCGAGCCATCCAGGGGCAAAGGCGGCCACGGAGGATGGCTTCCGCGCTGTGCGTCGTTGATCTCGTGCTACGAGAACGGCGACTACAGGGGCTTCGAGGCCCACGCAGCGGACTACAAGAACAAGAGCTCGCAGCTTCGCAAGCTGCTGGGCCTCGAGTAGGCGACGCTTCGGAAGCTGCTGGGCCTCGAGTAGGCGAGTATATCGGTTCGGCGTTTGACTACCGAGACTTGGTAGTCAAACGGAGGCGTCTAGCGTTTGACTACAAAGACTTGGTAGTCAAACGCAGGACCGCCACCGTTTGACTACAGAGACTTGGTAGTCAAACGCAGGACCGCCGTCGTTTGACTACCAAGTCTCTAGAGTCAAACGCAGGATCGCTGCGATTGACTCTAGAGACTTGGTAGTCAAACGAATTCGGCTTCGAGAAGGCCTGGGCTCTGCTGTGCCGTCGTGAGGCCGCCGCAGGGGCCTGTCGGGCTAGCTGGTGCGCCTCCATAGACCGTCGGAGTTCATCCGATTTGGTGGGGTTCGTTCCCTGATCCAACCTCCCCCCACGCGTCCATAGGCCTCTCAGGAGGCCTCTACCCGAGGGGGGCAGAGGGATGAGGAGAGGAGGAGTATGAGGATGATAAGGGTAGGGAGGAGGATGAGAGTGAGGATGAGCCCCTCTCCAACCCTCTCCCCTCTCCAATCGCCCCCCCCCCCCCCCCCCCCCCCCCCCCCCCCCCCCCCCCACGCTCACCCTCTCCATCCCATTGTACCCAATCAGGCGACCTGTGGAGGCGCCCCCGCCCCTTTGCACAGGCATGTTTGCGCACTTTTTGCGCCATAGGCTTTAGGCACCGAGCCAAGTGCGTGGTCAGTTTGGTTCGTTTTGATGCAGGTTTGAACCAAGTCCTGGTGCGAACATCCCTGGCGAGAAGCTCGCGTTTCGAATCGTCGAAATCCATGGCTCGGTGCGCCACGTTTGATGAAGAGCTTCTTGCTCTGTGCCCACAGATGCGCAGAGCCACGGTGACGCCGTCGGCGTGCACAACGCGGACCGCGGCGCGATGCAAACCAACATCATCCCCACTCTGTGTCCATCATCATCCTACTCACCTTGCCCTCCTCCTCATTCGCCTCCGTGCCCCGTGTCCAGGAGAAGGTGGATGAACGCGAGGAGTAGAAGGGGAGGGATGAGGAGGGCGAGGAGGAGGAGGATGAAACAGAGGATGAGGATGGATAGGGAGAGTCCTGTCCTCCTCCTCCACTCAGCGGACATGTTGGGCGATCAGGTCTCGCGTGAATGGGGGCGGGGGAAGGGATGCATCCGACGCTGTGCTATGATATGTCATGCGTGCAGTCCGAACATCAAAATGATATGCCATGCGCGCGGATCGGTGGAGTGCCATGCCATGCATGCAACGTCAACATGTAATGCTATGCCATACAATGCTACAAGCTTTACCGCCCCTCCCACGCCCCCGACTTAAATAGCCCATCAGTTTCAGTTCGTCTATGATGTCGTTCTCCTCAACCCCCCTACTCCCTCTTCTCCTGGCTCCGCGGCCTCCCTCGCTCATCTCATGGGGTGGCCCCCCACCTCCCCCCTCCTCCAGTCGTCGTGAATGTCGTCATTCCGTCTCTGTGGTGTTTCGGCGTTTTGTCAGGAGAAGGAGGGGGATGGGGATGATGAGGACAAGGAGAAGGGTGACACATATAACGAGGATGAGGAGAATGAGTATAGGATGAGGCGAAGGGGGAGGAGGATGAGGAGGAGGATGAGAAGGATGCGGCGGCTCATCCTCCTCCTCTTCCTCCTCCTTCCTCCTCCCTCCTTCCTCATTCTTCCGTCCACCGTCCTCCTTCATCATTCCTCCTTCGTCCTTCCTTCTCCTCCTCCCTCCGCCTCCTCCTTCTCGTCATTCCTCCGCCTCCTCCTCGTCCTCCTACTCCTGCTCATCATCCCCCTCCTCCTGCTCCTCCTGCTGATCCTCTTCCTCCTCCTTCTCCTCCTACTCCTGCTCCTGCTCCTCCTCCTCCTCCTCCTCCTCCCCTCCTCCTCCTCCTCCTCACTTCGCCCCCGCGCCCCGCTGTCTCCGCCCTCGTCCCTCCTCTCTCCTCCCTCCTCATTCCTTCTCCTCCGTCCTCGTTCCTCCTTGCTTACCCTCCTTCCTCCTTCCTTGTGGCTGCTTCCTCCTCCCTCTTCTTCTTCGGATGAGGAGGATGAGGAGGGGGGTCTGCACCCCTCGGCGCGCCGCCGACCCTCTGTGGCGCAACGGCGGGGATGCGGAGGATGGCGACGATGATGGCGACGAGGGGAATGAGGATGAGCCAGAAGGGTGAGGGGGATGAGGGATGAGGAGGATGAAAAGACAGGAAGGAGGAGGACGAGGAGGAGACCGAGGAGGATGAGGGGGATGTGGAGGAGGAGGAGGGGGGCGATTCAGCAGTCAAGCAGTCGTCGTTCTCCTCAACCCCCCTACTCCCTCTTCTCCTGGCTCCGCAGCCTCTCTCGCTCATCTCATGGGGTGGCCCCCCACCTCCCCCCCTCCAGTCGTCGTGGATGTCATTCCGTCTCGCTGTCTCAGTATGTTTCATTCTTTTTCGATGGTGTTTCATTCAATTTCATTCATCACCGTTTGGTGATTTTCTTCCCGTTGCAGTTCCGTTTCATTCAATTTCCTTTCATTTTATTCCGTTTCTTTCCGAATCGGTATTGTTGCATTCAATCGCATTCTGTATCGGTGCTAGCCGTCTCTCTCTCTCTCTGTTGGCGCCACATAGCGTCGTCGTGTAGCTTGTCAGCTCAGCTCATCCATGGCCGTTTGGCTCACGAGCTTGAAGGCCAGTCGCCTCGCGAGCCAGAAGGCTGAGCCACATCAGCGCTTGTTGGCTTTTACTCACACCAGCTGGATGGCCAGCTCAAGCTGCAACTGCAGCTTACTAGTCAAGGAGATCGGTAGCGTGAAAGTCTTTTTCAAGGCTCGGGCAGAAATGAACAGCAGCTGTGATCCCATGCTCCAGAAGAGCTTTGCCGACACTCTGATCAGCATGCTGAACAATATGAAAAGCTTCGGCCCAGCCGAGGCTACCCAGATCGTCGACGCGTTGAGGGGTGAGCCGTACGGCGAGGACCAGACCAAACGGATCATGGCCATCGTCGACAGCAAGGTCGCCAAGGGCATCGGCCCCGTCAAGCCAGAAGGCTCTGGTAAGCAATCGCTTAAGGAGTGGTGGTGTTACCTAACGTCTTCGGACTGGGATGTGCTCAAAAACCCGAAACTGTCGGTGAACCGCAAGATGACGACGATGGTCGAGCGCGCCATGGCCGTCGGTTGCAACGATCCTTCCCAGCATACGTTCAGGTGGGGGACAGCCCTACTAGCAATCACGCACTACGAGACCCCACCAGAGCCAAAAAAACTTTGGGATTTACTGAAAGATTTCAAGGCTTGTTTCAAGTCCGAAAAAAAAGACTTCGGATTCTCGCGCATCTTGGAATACCCAGCTTCACCATCGGAGCTCCCAACAGACATCTTCCAGTCCGCCTACCCTGATGATGACCAGCCGATCACGATCGAGCTCAAGGGCATCAACACAGTAGCTGACAGTATATCGTTGCGCTCCAACAATAGCAAGCTGAAGTCGTCCTTTGAACCAGGTGTTAAAGCAAAGTTTCAAGCAGCAAAGGAAGAGCTTGACACCGCCCACAGCCATGACATCGCACCAGCGCCCACAGCCGACGCACGCACCGCATCACCAGCAGGGGCGCTCATCCCATCACCGACTGACCCGTACGAGATGGGTTTGTTCTACGAGTACCAGCACAAGTTGCTCGAGTACCGCAAAGAGAAAAGCCAATCGGCTGCGCGGGGCCCTGAATCACCTCCCGTGAAAGAAGAGCCACGAGCCAGCTTGGCTGTCCACCGAGCTCCTGATGGGACGCTGAAGGTTGCCAAGCATGAGCCGTCTGCCAAGCGTGAGCTCGAAACCCCTAAACGTGAGGAGCAGGGCGCTATAAAGGCTGAGAAGCATGAACCCGAGGGCGATGCGGAGCACGACGCCGCCGATGATGACGACGGGCCGTGCTTAGAGGACTTGGACCCCCACACCCGTGCTGCGATCGAGGCCCTCAAGAAGCGTAAGGGCAAGCAGAAGGAGGAAGCGAAGGCGAAAGCCGCAGCTAAGAAGGAAGCTGCGAAAGCAGCTGCAGAGAAGGACGCTGAGGTCAAGACTGAGGCGCCAGCACGGAAGCGCCCAGCAGCAGCCGCTGCTTCCATTAAGCCCGCCAAGGCTGTAAAGACCGAGCCTGCCGCGGCTGCAAAGGGTGCGAAGAAGCCCCGTGCGGCGACTGCCGACTTGAAGCCGATCCCGAAGTCAAAGATCATGAGCGCAATGCCGTCGATGCCAAAGGACGGTTCGAACCCACCGCCAGTGGTCTACAAGCAGGGCATAATCTACACGAGCCGCACAGCTTTTCGCTTCCGTGCTCTCAGAGAGCGCGGCAATTCATTACGTTTAGCGAACTACCGCCAGCCATCGCACCGCTTCGTCGAGATTGGTTGCCCCCCTCACCCCTTCCCCCGCCGACCCCCCCTCCCTCCCCGCGCCCGAACAGTTTCATGCTATTATGCGTTGGGTGTCTTGGGTACGTCCTCCTCCTACTCCTACTCCTCCTCATCACCATCATCCCTCTTCGTAGTGGTGGAAACACTCAGGCTGTTTTGAATGTGTTTTGACCTTATCCTCCTCCGCCTCCCCCCCCCCCTCCTCCTCCTTATCATCCTTCCTCCTCCCCCCTCCGTCCTCCCTCGCTCCTTCCTCCCTCGCTCCCTCCTTCCTCGCCCCCTCCACCTCTTAAATGTCTCCCTCCTCCTCCTCCTTCTTCCTCTTGCTCCTCCTCCATCTCCCTCCTCCCCCTCCTCCTAGCTCCTCCTCATCCTAGCTCCTCCTCGTCCTCCCCAATCCTCGCCTCATGTGTCCATCGTTCGTCTTGGGATCGGGGGCCGCCAGGGCCATGAGCGAGCGGGAATGGTGGCGAGGGTAACAGAGTATCTCGCAGAACGCGCCTAAAGCCTCATGGGCTGGTCGGGCTACTACACCGAGAGCTCCAAGGGCTGGGGGGGGCCTAAGCCGACCGCTGAGGCGTGGGCTGCAGCCGTCAAGGCGATCGACGACGCTGGGGGGAAGTCCTGAGACTGTAATTGTTGCACTATCATATATATAGCCAGGCTTTTCGCAGAACATACAAGCACTGCGTGCTAAGTTTCGGCTAACACCTGGCTCTCGAGAACGGGCTGTCAGTCTGGAGGGGCGTGTCAAGAAAGAATGTATGTTTCTCGCTTCGTCGATTGCGCGCCCTCGTTCTGGAGCGCGTGCTGGCGTCTCCGTCCGTAGCCCATTTCGCTCAGACCTCGGGCTTTGCAGCGTCTGCCGCAGTTTCGGATGCAGCCGCCGCGGGCTGCTAAGCTGCGCAGGCTTAATGAGTTCCGTCGCTCCAAGCCTCACTGTACGGCTTCTGCTTTAGCGGCAATTCTGGCGGACGTGAGGGACAATGGGCCCCCAGAAGTCATAGATCGGAATTCCATGCGTGCCGCGAGGGATGCTGTTACCACAACTGTCGGCCAGTACGGCCCTATAGTACAAAGCTTTACGTGCGTTGATGCAGAGGAAGAACCAGCTAGCATACCCATCGCCTGCCCGTTCGCATCCTTAGCGGCAGCTGTCGAAGAGAGCGCGAATTTTCGGAAGTTTTTGAAGCGCCAGCTGATGCTTCACCCATCGACGCCCGAAAAGCCATGGAACTTGATTTTGTATTCTGACGAAGTCACACCAGGGAACCCCTTATCACCAGCCAACCAGCGAAAATTCCAATCTATTTATTGGAGCTTCTTGGAATTCGGCGTGAGCGCGCTCAGTCACGAGGAGAGCTGGTTTGTGCTGATGACTGAATTCTCCTGTTCTGTGAATTCCCTCTCTGCTGGGTTAAGCCAAGCATTCGCTGAGGCTATTAAATGTTTTTTCAAGCCTGATGGCTTTCATTTCCAATACGGTGGAATGACCCTTGACTTAGACGGGGATAGCTTCAGGCTGTTTGCTAAAGTCGGCGTGGTGTTGCAAGACGGGGGCGCTCATAAAGCTGTTTGGCAAGCAAGGGGCGACGGCGCGTCCAAGTTTTGTATGCTTTGTAAGAATATGTTCACAGCAGACTCAAGGGTTGTTGACGAAGATGGCTCAGCCATGCTGCGTTGCAACGAAATACATCTCGATGAGCTCGTGGCGTCCACTGAACATGAGCTTCGCACCAATGCCAGGTATCTGGAGCGCATGTCGCGGACTCTGTCTAATGAAGAGTTCGTTCTGTTGCAGCAAGCGCTGGGTTTAACATTTGCCATACGAGGCTTGCTGCTCGATAGAGCCTTAGACAGGCTGATCAACCCAACAGAGGTGTTTATGCATGACTACATGCACGCGCTGTTCGTCGACGGTGTTGTGAATCTCGTGATCTACCTAACTTTCGAAGAGTTCATATCTGCTGGGCGTAATGGCGTATGGGAGTCATTCTCTGAGTTCTTGGCAACTTGGGTGTTCCCTGGAAGATTTCACGCTACGCATTTAGACAGCATTTTCAATGCTGATCGGAAAGATAAGCACAGAAAGGCCCAACACGTAAAATGCCAGGCGTCTGATTTATTGTCTATTCTTGGCGTTCTGATGCTATTCACTCAGACGGTCCTGCGACCTATGGGGGCAGCCAATGCAGCTTGCGACGCTATGATAGCTTGCGTTCAGCTGTCGCAGCTGGTAGTTGCAACCAGTCGGATCGACGTGAGCCCAGCGAGGCTTCTAGGTTGCGTTCATAAGTTCTTGGAATATTTCACTGCTGCTTTTGGATATGAGTCCCTGACACCAAAATGCCATTGGCTTCTCCACCTCCCTGAGCTACTCGAAAGAAACGGGAGGCTCTTGAACTGCTTCGTCCTTGAGAGGAAGCATAGAATGCCAAAGAGATACGCCACCGAACTGGCGAACATCTCTGGGTCAGCCAGCAAGTCGTTGCTGAGCGAATGCGTTGCCCATCACCTGTCAGCAATAACGAGCCACAGTTTCAATTATGGCGTCGGCTTGTTGCAGGGCCGCAAGGCGCCCAAGAAGAGCAGGCAGCTGATCTTGGACGCATTGGGTTTGGAAGGTGATGATATCCAAGTGAATGTGGGTAAAGATTCTCGCTTTAGCCAGCTCGGCTTATGCGCGCAAGGGGACGTTGTGCTTTTGAACGGCTCCGACGGCATACTTGCCGCCCGCGTGAAGTTGCATTTCGAGGTCAGTGGAGAAGCTGTTTCTATGATGGAGGTTATGGAACTTTCGCGGCGCATCCCTGGTACTGCAAAGGCAGTGTGGAAACTTTCTGCGACTCCAGTGGAGTGTTGGGAGACCAAAGCCATTTTGGCTGCAGTAGAACACTGCGCGTACGCAGACGGCACCGTCGGCACTATCCTGCCATTGGAGTTTTCATGATGGGATTTGCTGGCGCTTTGCGCTCAGGAGAAAAAATCGCACACGCTTCGCGTAGCCCCACCGCACAGCCCATCCAGAAACGATGTCTGCGCATTAAAGCCATTGCGGCTGAATGCAGATGAGAAATGAGGGGGGTCTTCTGCTCCGCTCCTCCTCCTCCTCATCATCATCCTTCTTGCTCCTTCTGCATCCTCCTCCTGCAGGCGCCTGCTGCTGCTGTCCTCCTCCTCCACCCCAAAGCGGCATGCTGAAACCGCGGGGCCCTGACGACGACCACGACGACAGATGGAGATGCAGAGACGACATTCGGCGGCGGACCTGGTGCTACGCGCCCGCCCCTATGTATGCGGTGTAACCTATGTGGATGCAACCTATGTGGTGTATTATGTGCTATGGTACAACCTATGTGGCGCATGCTAAGCGGTGCAACAACTTATGTAGTATGCGGTGCATCCTACGCGGTGCAACCTGCGTAGTGCAAGCTGCTGCGAGAAGTAACACAAGAACTTCTGATAGCATCGCATTTTTATGGCTTGTTAAAGCGAACGCTAAAGTTTATAAAGTTTATAACTCTGTTTTGGATAACTGCTGATAAACTTTATAAGTCCGCTAAACTTTAGCTAAACACTATAAACCTTAACAAACCAAGGATGCATCTCAGTACGGATTCCATGTGTTTTTTCGATGTTCCCCGACCCTCCCCCACTGGAAATCGAGGATAAATTTGGGCCTTCGGGTTGGGTTGGGGTGGTTTGGTGGGTGGTGACCAACATAGCCAGCCTGGCTTCCAACACGGACCGCATGCGGCACGGGCGGCTCGTCCAGTTCGAGAGCGAGATGCACTCGCCGGTCGTGACCGCGGCTGCGGGGCCGCCGGTCGAGGCCGCTGGCTCCGACTACGACCTGGCCCCTACGCTGAAGTCGGGCATGTCCCCCTACACGGGGATTTTCGACGAAAAATAAAAGATACCCCAAAACTAATCAAAAAATAATCCAAAAATAGTCTGGGGACTATTTTTTGAATATGTTTTGACCTTTTGGGGGCATTTTGGGTGTATTTTGTATCTTTCGTCGAAAATCCCCCTGTAGGGGACATGCCGACTTCACCCTACGCCAGCATAGACGCCATCGCCGCCGCCAGCATCGGCTGCGACACCGACGGCGGCGTCTGCGCCACAATCAGCGCCAGCGCCGACGCCCGCGCCGTGGCCGACAGCGACGTCGACGTTCGGACCAGCATCAGCGCCAGCGCCGGCGGCGACACCTACTGCGCCAGCATCGACGTGGGCACCCACGAAGGGGCCGACAGCGTCGGCGCCGACGCCGGCACCCATGTCGACGGCCACGTCGGCGCCTATATGGCATCCACGCCAACGCTGTCGCCCTCGCCGAGGCCGAGACCGTTGGCGCCCACGCCGGGACCCAGGCTGACACCTGCTGCGGCGCCCGCGCTGGCGCCGACTGCAACGCCGGCGCCAGCATCCGCGCTGACACGGACGTGGGCCCCCGACGGCGTCAGACGGCCCAGGAGCGTCCTAAGACGGCCAGAGAGGCCCCGAAGAAGCCCAGGAAGCTCCCAGGAGACCCCAAGAGTGACCCAAGAGACCCCCAAGCGGTCTCCTCCTCCACCTCCTCCTCCTCCTCCTCCTCCTCCTCCTCCTCCTTCTTTTCCTCCTCCTCTTCCTCCTCCTCCTCCTCCTCCTCATCCCTTTTCCTTCTGCTCCTCATTCTCCTCTTCCTGACGTGTTCCCCGAAAGGTTTCAACGACCGCTAGGGGAACACATGCTCCGATAGCCTGGGCAAGCTCTGGCCCCACGGTCGGCCACACAGGCGCCTGCGAAAAGGCAGGGTGCGGCGGTGATTCGCCGTCGGCGTCTTCGATTCGCCGCTCCGTCTTGATTTATCGCAGGGGTGCCGGGGCGGGCCCGAAGTCACCCGCGGCGCCGGAGTCAGGAGGAGGAGGAGGAGGGGGAGGGGGAGGAGGGGGAGGAGGAGGAGGAGAAGGAGGAGGAGGAGGGGGAGGGGGAGGGGGAGGAGGAGGAGGAGGAGGAGGAGGAGGAGGAGGAGGAGGAGGAGGAGGAGGAGGAGGAGGAGGAGGATGTATGGGGTGGTTTCTGGTTCTGTTCTAGAGAGCTCCTTTTCGGGGCCTCGGCCCCACCCGCCGGCCGCACGGAAGGACACACACGGCAACCGCAACGCCCACAACGAATCCTCCGAGGACTGCCAGAGATGGCCTCGACGACGGCCTGGATGGCCCAATCTGCTCTCCAAGATGCCTCCAAGACGGTCAAGGTGGCCACAAGATGTCTCCAAGACGGTCTAAGACGCACCTGAGACGGCCTCAGATTGCCTCAAGATGGCTCAAGATGGCCCAAGACGGCCCCCAGAAGCCTCGAAGACGAACCCCGAGGCCTCCAAGAGGTCCTCCAGAAGGCCCGAAGAGGTCAACAGTATTCTCTTGCATACGGTGTCTAGAGCTCCGACTCATTTATTTCGGCACGGCACCGCCCCCCCCATCCCGCGCTCCACCTCCGCATCACCCCGACCATCAGCCAGCGCGACCCCTCCGCCCCGATCCTTTTATTTCGGCGCGCCCCCCCAATCCCACACCCCCCCTCCGCATCACCCCACCCACCAGCCAGCGCGCCCCCTCCGCCCCGACCCCTCGGCACGGCACCGCCCTCCCATCCCGAACGCCCCATCCGCATCACCCCGCCCATCAGCCAGCGCGCCCCCCTCCGCCCCGACCCCTTTATTTCGGCACGGCACCGCCCCCCTCCCATCCCGCCCGCCCCCGCCATCCCCCCCCACCCGCCCCCCTCCGCCCCGACCCCACCTTCTGTTTGTTTCGGCACTGGACGCCCCCACGTCCCGCGCGCCCCCCCTGCATCACCCCCATCCACCAGCCAGCGCCGCCCCCCTCCGCCCGACCCTTTATTTCGGCACGTCACCCCCCCCCTCACAAACGCGCGCCCCTCTACACCCCCCCACCCGCCAGCCAGCGCGCCCCCTGCGCCCGACCCCTTTTATTTCGGCACGGCACCGCCCTCCCATTCCGCGCGCATCTTCTGCACCCCGTAACCCACCTGCCAGCGCGCGCTCCCATTACTATAGGCCCTCCGCATCCTCCCACCTACCAGTCAGCGCGCCTCCTCAGGCCCGCGCCCCCTCCGCATCCCCCGATCCGCCAGCCAGCACGCCCCTCCGCCCCGACCCCTCCATTTCGGCACGGCGCCGCCCCCCTCCCATCCAGCACGCCCCCTCCACGTCACCCCACTACCCCCAGGCGCGCCCCCTCCGCCCCGACTTCTGTTGTTTCGGTACTGGACCGCCCCCACATCCCGCCGCGCCCCCGCTGCACCACCCCATCCACCAGCCAGCGCGCCCCCTCCGCCCCGACTCCATTTATTTCGGCACGGCACCGCCCCCCCCCCTATCCAGGACGCCCCCTCTGCATCCCCCCCACCCGCCAGCCAGCGTGCCCCCTTCGCCCCAACCCTCTTTATTTCGGCACCGCACCGCCCCCTCGCATCCCGCGCGCCTCTTCGCATCCCCCACCCACCCCCACCCACCAGCCAGAGCGCCCCCTCCGCCCCGACCCCTGTATTTCGGCACGGCACCGCCCCGCCCCGACCCCTTACTATAGGCCCTCCGCATCCTCCTACCCACCCTCCTACGTCTGCGAGCGGCGCAAAGTATCATCTTGCGCCACTCGCAGACGTCCCCAATGCCGGCAAGGCCTGGCGCATTCCCCGGGCCCGGTCGGTTGAGTTGTATTAACCCTGGCACGCGTGTCTCTTATTGAGATATGTTCACCAGTGCTCTTCTTGGCTGCACCGATACGCAGCACACAACACGTAGCGTGTTGACACAAAGCTCAACACAAACGTTACAAACGTACGCCAGGCGAGGCCCATTCGCCAAAGCGTGGGCCAACACGCTGAGCCAAAACACGCAACGTGTTTACACTGACGTTCTTGGGCACGGTACGTGCTGCGTTACACAACGGGCGCAACGAGCCAGCTTAAAGACCCCCAGTTGTTTGTATTTTTCCGAAGGGGCGAGGAGCAGCGAGCGACCACTGGACCTCACCACGGCGTGACCAGCACAAGAGCGTGAAACAGACGATCGCCGGAAAACCAAGAACGCTACACGAGCCGACCTGCCATAGGCAAGCTCACGCGATGAACCGTGGCCAGGGAGAAACAGACATGGCGAGACGCATGTGACAAGCAGGGGGGCGGAGGAGGGAAAAGAGGAGAAAAGACCCCCAGCTGTGTGAACCCTGGCACGCGTGTCCCTCGTTGTGATGTCCCTCGGTGCTCCTGCTGCTGCAGCACGCGCTGGCGTGAGCGTCGCCATCGCGTCCACGACGCCGCGCGCCCGCGGCCCGCCCAGGGGGCGTCGAGGAGCAGGCACCCACCCAGCGTCCCGCGCCCCTCGTCTCCTCCAGCAACGGCAGCGAGAAGCAGGAACTGCCACCCCCTCCCTGCCTTCCTCCCTCCCTCCCTCCCTCCCTCCCTCCCTCCCTCCTCCTCCTCCTCCTCCTCCTCCTCCTCCTCCTCCTCCTCACTCTCCTCCTCCTCCGCCTCCTCCACCTCCATTCCTGCTCCTCATTAATACTTTCTCTCTGTCGCACCCCAAGGCCAGTTTTTAGGACAGTCCGGGCGTTTCGCCTGAGACTTCCTCGCACTCTATGACACTGAAGTTTAAACAACCAACGATAACCGTTTCACGGATGGAGGGCGGGTCGCTTTCAAAATGTCGTTCTCGCCTTAGCGCCGCGCGCATTCGTTTCAAACATATTGCAAAAGTTTCCCAGATTGGAGGCGACTGGCTTTCAAAGTGTGGCTCTCGCTTGAGCGTCGCGCACATTCATTTGAAAACTTGCAGGGGCTTCGCGGATTGAGGGTGGTTCCTTTTCAAAATGTGGCTCTCGCCTTAGCGCCGCGCACATTCGCGGATTTCCATGATCAGCGTACCAGAAATTGCGTTCTGGAAGGATTCAAGATTTTGAGTGTGCAACAATTACGTTGGTCCGCGGTGTGCGAGTCCGAGGAATGGCGTACGCAACAGTGACATGGTACTCCCGAGAACAACATTTTGGCATCTTCAGGGTCTTCAAAAGACTGTCTTCCAACGATGCAGTTCCCTCAGTGGACATGAACCATTGCCGAGGCCTCTGAAAAGAGAGCTTGGCGGGAGGGTTAATTCTAACACGTTGATGACTCATGGGTTTGCACTGGTCCTCCTCCTCCCTCCTACTCCTCCTGCTCCTCCTGCTCCTCCTCCTCCTCCTCCTCTTCCTCCTCCTCCTCCTCCTCCTCCTCCTCCTTCTCCTCCTCCTCCTGGTGGGCCTATAATTAAGCCAAGACGCTTCGCCACTGCTCGAGAGCCGCGCTCGGGGCGGCCAGAGGGGCGGCCGCCGCCCGCGGCCTCGGCGAGGCGCGCGGTCTGGCCGGCGCGGCGCCAGCAGGCGAAGTCCTGCGGCGGCGGCGCGGCCGAAGGGCCCGCGGCGGCGGCGCGGGCGGGCCGCCCCGCCGTCGCCCGCCGTCGGCGACGACGCCGACCGCGACGACCACGACGACGACGACGACGCCGACGCCGACGCCGACGCCGACGCCGACGACAACGCCGACGACCAAAGATGGCAGACGACGTGGTCGTCGTCGTCGTCGTCGACGTCGTCGCCGTCGTCGTTGTTGTTGTCGTCGTCATCGTCGTCGTCGTTGTCGCCGTGGTCGTGGTCGTCAGTGTCGTCAGTGTCGTCGTGGTCGTCTTTGGTCGTCGTCGTCGTCTGTCGTCTTTGGTCGTCGTCGTCGTCGTGGTCGTCTGTCGTCTGTCGTCTGTCGTCGTCGTCACGGTCGTGGACGTACGCTGTTTCGTCCGGTGTGTCCGTCGCCGTCGCCGTCGTTCGTCGTCTTCCGTCGTCGATGTCGTCCGTCGTGGTCCGCGCATGGTGAGAGGCCTCCCAAATTGGGTCCGAGCAGATGGGGTAAGAGGATCTGGCCGCATCGGCGAGGTGTGCGATGCAACGTGGGGGACGTCGTGGGGTGGTGCGAAAACGGATTCCCATGTCTCATTGTTCGCGACTGCGCCCGTGATCGGCTCCGCCCTCCCCCTTCCTCCTCATGCTCCTCATGCTCCTCCTGCTCCTCCTCCTCCTCCTCCTCCTCCTCCTCCTCCTCCGTCCACCTCCTCCTTCCACCTCTTCCTTCCACCTCCTCCTTCTCCTCGTTCCACCTCCTCCTCCTCCTCATCATCATCATCAGCATCCTCCTCCTCCCTCCTCCTCCTCCTCCTCCTCCTCCTCCTCCTCCGCCTCCTTCTCCTCCACCTCCTCCCCTTCTCCTTCTCGTCCTCCTCCTCCTCCTCCTCGTCCTCCTCGTCTCCTCGTCCTCCTCGCCTCGTCCTCCTCGTCCTCCTCGTCCTCCTCGTCCTCCTCGTCCTCCTCGTCCTCCCCCTCCCCCTCCTCCACTTCATCCTCCTCTTCTTCATCTTTTTCTTATTGTTATTGTTCTTATTATTCTTTTTCGTGAGATTATTCGTCTTCTTCTTCTTCCTCCTTCCTCCTTTTCCTCCTCCTCCTTCCCCCACGCGCCCAGAGTCCAGGTCCAGCAAGGCATGACGGTGCAAACCCGACTTGTCTGGCTGATGCTCTGGGGGGGGACATGTGCTCAAGGGAGGCTGCAGCACCGCTCAGCGATGAACTGTCAACCAGACCTGCACTTCAGCTTTCGCTTCGGCTGCAGCTGCCGATGCAGCGTGAAGCGCCTTCGGGCCAGCTCACCTGAGTCGGATTTTCCTCTCGCACTTGTGCTCCCCTCCCCTCCCCCCCTCCCCCCCTGGTCGCGTCACGATTCGCGCCGGGGCCTTGCGTCAATCTGTCATGTTTCAACATTCCCAGGCGGAGCAGGCGCGAATGGCGACGTGACGGGCCCCCGCCCCCCCCCCCCCCGCGAGACAACCAGCCTCGATCCTAAAGGGAGGAGGAGGAGGAGGAGAGGAGGAGAGGAGGAGGAGGGAGGAGGAGAGGAGAGGAGGAGGAGAGAGGAGAGGAGGATAGAGGAGGAGGAGGAGGAGGAGGAGTAGGAGGAGGAGGATGGAGGAGGAGGAGGAGGAGGAAAAAGGATCTCGAGGCTACCCACCCTGTCACGCCCGTTATCGCCAGGTGAAATAAGTGGCCGCGGTCTCGTGCCCCATACCTCCAAAGTCTGAAGGAACTCAACGTTCGAAGTTCTCGTCGATCCTCCTCCGCCTCCTCCTCCGCCTTCTCCTCCTCCTCTTCTTATTAGTATTATTGTTCTTAGTATGTTCATTATTATTGTTAGTATCAGTATAAGTATTATTCGTCTTTTTCTTAGTAGGATTTTTTTGTTATTCGTACTAGTATTATCATCAGGGATAGTATTCTTATTACTATTGCCCATGTCCAAAGGATGAGGTTCTTATTATTCCCCCGACCGCGCCGGACCACCTATACCACGTCCTCCCTCTCTGCTTTAGACAATGATGATGATTGTCATGGTGATGACCATGGTATGGTGAGAGTATGATGTGAGTATGATGGTGATGGTGAATGATGGATGAGTATAATGCTGCTGATGCTGATGATGAAATGATGATGATGATGATGATGATGATGATGATGATGATGATGATGATGATGATGGGGATGATGATGATGATGATGATGATGTGGACGATTCGGGGCCATCTTATTTCTTCTTTGTGCAAACGGCGGAGGGCGGCCTCGAGGGAAACGCCAGCAGTGAAGCACAGACACGGAGAAACATTAAAAGCGCAAGTGGGTGGGGGGGCCCAGGGTAGAACTTGAGCGAGGGAATACGGCCGCGGTGTTGCCACAAATGCCGACAAGTCGCTGTATGTGGACGATTCGGGGCCATCTTGTTTCTTCTTTGTGCAAACGGCGGAGGGCGGCCTCGAGGGAAACGCCAGCAGTGAAGCACAGACACGGTACCACACGCTAGTCTACCCAGGTGGCCACAGCCGAATTTCTCATTGACCAAACATTTTCTTATATCTCGCGGCGCGGGACAGATGACGAGCTTCGGCCACTATCATTTCAGTGCCAGCAATGGCCACTTCCGAGGGGAGACCCTTAGCAGAGGCACGAGCTACGGCGTCCAGTGCTGGACGTCCCAGGCCTCCCAGGTGACGTCTCAGAGTGCGATCACAGAGGCCATGGGCGCAGAGGCAACGACGAGCGAGGCAATCAAGATCCCGCACGCTCCATCCGACGAGGTGGAGTCGCTGTCTCACGCGCCCCGCAAACATGCACGCATCGAGGGAGCAGGAGGAGGAGGAAGAGGCAAGGAGAGGGGACAGGCGGGGATGCCTCCAAATGAGGCTCGACACAGGGTGCATAAAAATGATCGGGGCTCTGCGGAGGATGCACTCCGAAATCAATTTGAAGGTGGATTCAGCCAACGCGTTTGCCACTCGCACGGCGCGACAGGCGGCCTCTGAGGCTCTATTCACGTGCAGCAGAGAATCAAATTTGCGGACACGCGACGCCCCTGGCGCCCAGGTGTCCCAGGGCAAGGACGCCCAGACTCCGAGCACAGCCGAGGCGCGCACCCAGCCAGTCAGAGACTTCAGAACCTGAGGGCCAGCCTTGATCACCTCCCTGGGAGATCCGCGGGCGGCGGGCGACGAGGCACGACCCGACGTCCTCGAAGCTAGGGCCGACGAAGAAACCTTCCCTCGACGGCTTGTCCGCGACATTCCTCTCTGACGGCACCCCCCGCACGAGCAGGCGCAGGCCGCAGGCGAGGGCCACGCCAGCGATCCGCCGCAGGGCGCGGAGAAGATGTCGGCTCCCAGACCGCCCCTTGCCGAGCGACAGAGCTAGAGCCAAATTGTCCACGATACAGACGACGCGATGATGATGAGCACCCAGGGCCCTCGAGGCATGATGGACGACGCTGAACCCCAGGGCCTCCGCCTCGCACTGAAGGATATCGCAGCCACGGCGGGCATGACGGCTAGAGTGTATGGTCTTCCAACCCTCGGCCCCGTAGATGGACTCAGGGACCTCGAGGAACCCACTGGGCCCAGACGACGAAGCAGTAGAGGCAGCATACGATGTGTCGGCACGGCAACCGTCGGCAGCATCGTCACGACCGTCGACGTCAAGGGCATGTGATCTGGCAAGCACGGCATCCCCATGACGATATCTCCAGCGTTCGGCGACTCGGCCGACCTCGGACGACAGCGCGGGGGAGACCTCCTTGACACAGACGCCCTTCCCGTACGGCGACGCATCAGAAGCATAGACCCGCGAATACCAGCGAGACCTCGTAGAGGCACTCCAGAGCGGGATGAGGGCCACGGCAGCCGACAACTCCCTGACGACCGAGGGCCACAGGGGTCCAGGATGAGGTCCCACAGCCCCCATGAACCGATAGACCGCGTTAAAGATGCGCTTCAGCTTTCGCTTCAGCTTTCGCTTCGGCTTTCGCTTCGGCTGCAGCTGCCGATGCAGCGTGAAGCGCCTTCGGGCCAGCTCACCTGAGTCGGATTTTCCGCTCGCACTTGTGCTCCCCTCCCCTCCCCCCCTCCCCCCCTGGTCGCGTCACGATTCGCGCCGGGGCCTTGCGTCAATCTGTCATGTTTCAACATTCCCAGGCGGAGCAGGCGCGAATGGCGACGTGACGGGCCCCCGCCCCCCCCCCCCCCGCGAGACAACCAGCCTCGATCCTAAAGGGAGGAGGGAGGAGGAGGAGGAGAGGAGGAGGAGGAGGAGAGGAGGAGGAGGAGGAGGAGGAGAGGATGAGGAGGAGGATAGAGGAGGAGGAGGAGGAGGAGAGGAGAGGAGGAGGAGGAGGAGGATGGAGGAGGAGGAGGAGGAGGAAAAAGGATCTCGAGGCTACCCACCCTGTCACGCCCGTTATCGCCAGGTGAAATAAGTGGCCGCGGTCTCGTGCCCCATACCTCCAAAGTCTGAAGGAACTCAACGTTCGAAGTTCTCGTCGATCCTCCTCCGCCTCCTCCTCCACCTTCTCCTCCTCCTCTTCTTATTAGTATTATTGTTCTTAGTATGTTCATTATTATTGTTAGTATCAGTATAAGTATTATTCGTCTTCTTCTTAGTAGGATTATTTTTGTTATTCGTACTACTATTATCATTAGGGATCGTATTCTTATTATTATTGCCCATGTCCAAAGGATGAGGTTCTTATTATTCCCCCGACCGCGCCGGACCACCTATACCACCTCCTCCCTCTCTGCTTTAGACAATGATGATGATTGTCATGGTGATGACCATGGTATGGTGGGAGTATGATGTGAGTATGATGGTGATGGTGAATGATGGATGAGTATGATGCTGCTGATGCTGATGATGAAATGATGATGATGATGATGATGATGATGATGATGAAGATGAGGATGATGAAGATGAGGATGAGGATGATGATGATGATGATAATGATGATGATGATGATGATGATGATGATGTGGACGATTCGGGGCCATCTTATTTCTTCTTTGTGCAAACGGCGGAGGGCGGCCTCGAGGGAAACGCCAGCAGTGAAGCACAGACACGGAGAAACATTAAAAGCTCAAGTGGGTGGGGGGGCCCAGGGTAGAACTTGAGCGAGGGAATACGGCCGCGGTGTTGCCACAAATGCCGACAAGTCGCTGTATGTGGACGATTCGGGGCCATCTTGTTTCTTCTTTGTGCAAACGGCGGAGGGCGGCCTCGAGGGAAACGCCAGCAGTGAAGCACAGACACGGTACCACACGCTAGTCTACCCAGGTGGCCACAGCCGAATTTCTCATTGACCAAACATTTTCTTATATCTCGCGGCGCGGGACAGATGACGAGCTTCGGCCACTATCATTTCAGTGCCAGCAATGGCCACTTCCGAGGGGAGACCCTTAGCAGAGGCACGAGCTACGGCGTCCAGTGCTGGACGTCCCAGGCCTCCCAGGTGACGTCTCAGAGTGCGATCACAGAGGCCATGGGCGCAGAGGCAACGACGAGCGAGGCAATCAAGATCCCGCACGCTCCATCCGACGAGGTGGAGTCGCTGTCTCACGCGCCCCGCAAACATGCACGCATCGAGGGAGCAGGAGGAGGAGGAAGAGGCAAGGAGAGGGGACAGGCGGGGATGCCTCCAAATGAGGCTCGACACAGGGTGCATAAAAATGATCGGGGCTCTGCGGAGGATGCACTCCGAAATCAATTTGAAGGTGGATTCAGCCAACGCGTTTGCCACTCGCACGGCGCGACAGGCGGCCTCTGAGGCTCTATTCACGTGCAGCAGAGAATCAAATTTGCGGACACGCGACGCCCCTGGCGCCCAGGTGTCCCAGGGCAAGGACGCCCAGACTCCGAGCACAGCCGAGGCGCGCACCCAGCCAGTCAGAGACTTCAGAACCTGAGGGCCAGCGAGGTCGTCGAGGCGATGTCGAGCAACGTTCACAGCAACGGTGCCGAGCCCGCGGGCCTCGCACACTCGCCGAACTCGGTCGGGGACACAGGTGCAGAGCATGATGAGGTACGGCATCACGGTGGCATGCGCCCGCGCACGTAGCCACAGGCGCCTCACACGAAGAGCCACTTGTCGGTCATCGCGGGAGGCGCCTGCACCGGCGCCGCCGCCGACACCGGCCTCAGGGGCGGCAGCGGCAGCGAGAAGATGCCCGTCCTCGCGATCACGTCCATCAGGCCCAGCAGATCGCTCTCGACCTTCTGCCCGAAGTCGACCAGCGCAGGGTCGAGCTGACCCAGCCGCTGCTGCATGCGCGCCCGCTTGGCGTACCTGTTCAGAGACTGGTCCGTCCTCCACCTGCCGCGGCCCTTGACCTCCTTCCTCGCGCGGCGACCCGAGAGGAGGTCGTCGGAGGCCCCCCCGTGGCGCAGCGAGTAGAGGGAGGTCTGCTGGTCGGAGATCCCGAGCTGGACCAGGGCCTCCGCGAAAGCGCGCCGCAGCTGGTGCGGCGCGAAGGCCCAGAGGCTCTCCTCCGCGCGGCGTCCTTGCCGAAGCGCCTCGAGGAGAGGCCAGAGGAGAGGATCGTCGACGATGACGCTCTCGTCGGTGACCCCCGTCTTGCCAGGCCCCCCGCTCGCCGCGTCGTTCACCAACAGAGCCCAGTGCTGATAGCCCTCCGTGGCGCCCGACCTCGGCGCGATCAGGGAGGCCGCCGTGAGACGGTAGGCCTCGCTGGGGCGGAGGCACGTGTCGAACGCGATCCTCACGAAGACCGCCTGCGACAAAAGCCCCTGAGACAGCAGCACGCCCGCGATGGCGAACATCGCGACCCTCGGCAGCGGCAGCCTCATCTGCGGCGGCACGAGCTTCGCCCAACCCTGAAGGGCTCGAAAGGCCCGTGGCAGCGGGCGGCTGCCCATCAGCATCGACGGCAGATGGTGCTTCAGAGAGGCCATCGTGACGCGGCCCGTCGCACTGTCGTGCCCGTCGAGGAAGAGGTGGACGAAGAACACCACGAGGATCGCGTCGAGCTCGACGCTGTTCTTGAAGCCCCTGGCGGTCCAGAGGCACCAGTTCAGAAACCTGAGGGCGGAGGCGTGGTAGTTCTTGCCCGTCGACTCCGAGACCGCGTTGGCCTCCAGCACCGACAGTCCGCCCCGCAGAAGCGTCAGCGGACCAGGATGTTCCCGCCTGGCCCTCGCCGCCTTGATCACCTCCCTGGGAGATCCGTGGGCGGCGCGCGACGAGGCGCGACCCGACGTCCTCGAAGCTAGGGCCGACGAAGAAACCTTCCCTCGACGGCTTGTCCGCGACATTCCTCTCTGACGGCACCCACCGCACGAGCAGGCGCAGGCCGCAGGCGAGGGCCACGCCAGCGATCCGCCGCAGGGCGCGGAGAAGATGTCGGCTCCCAGACCGCCCCTTGCCGAGCGACAGAGCTAGAGCCAAATTGTCCACGATACAGACGACGCGATGATGATGAGCACCCAGGGCCCTCGAGGCATGATGGACGCTGAACCCCAGGGCCTCCGCCTCGCACTGAAGGATATCGCAGCCACGGCGGGCATGACGGCTAGAGTGTATGGTCTTCCAACCCTCGGCCCCGTAGATGGACTCAGGGACCTCGAGGAACCCACTGGGCCCAGACGACGAAGCAGTAGAGGCAGTATACGATGTGTCGGCACGGCAACCGTCGGCAGCATCGTCACGACCGTCGACGTCAAGGGCATGTGATCTGGCAAGCACGGCATCCCCATGACGATATCTCCAGCGTTCGGCGACTCGGCCGACCTCGGACGACAGCGCGGGGGAGACCTCCTTGACACAGACGCCCTTCCCGTACGGCGACGCATCAGAAGCATAGACCCGCGAATACCAGCGAGACCTCGTAGAGGCACTCCAGAGCGGGATGAGGGCCACGGCAGCCGACAACTCCCTGACGACCGAGGGCCACAGGGGTCCAGGATGAGGTCCCACAGCCCCCATGAACCGATAGACCGCGTTAAAGATGCTCAGAACGTCGCGCCTCAGGACCATCCCCCAAGTACAGTGGCCTACGAGCACGCTGAGGGCCCCAGCAGAGGCCCGCCCACGCTTCAAAAGCCCGAGAACGGCTTGACGAGTGCGAGCGAGGCGGTCAGGACGAACACGAATGATCCCAGAGGCTCCGTCGATCTCCAAGCCCGTGAATACCCCCTTACTGACCGCAGGGGAGAACTCCAAGACAGGCAGCCCGCGGGCCGTGAGAGGTCAGCAACGGCACGCGCCAGGGACGTGGCTGTCTCGGCACACTTGGATACGACACAGAAGTTGTCAACGTATCCTGCACACACCGCGTCCTTCTCAGCGACCAAGGGCCGCGGGCAGCCCCCATCCAGAATCATATCGTCGCGACCGAACCCGACATCCGACAGGGCTCTCGTCAGCGCACTCTGGCACAAGTGAAGGGCCCAACTCCATCCCATGGGAACGACCGTGACAAGAGGCTGGGCGCAGTCGTTGATGCCAAGACGAACCCCGTTGACCGACTTGAGGCCGACGAATCTGTTGTTTATCGGAGGCAGAGAGAACAGCGACTCCATGCCAGCTGGCAGACGTAAATGATATATATATATATATATATTACAAACAAAAAAAAAAAACTGAATGTCGCCCTGCGCGAAATGAAAAGTGTCGTCACAGTCAAGGCTGGCCCACGCGCTGGGCGTGGGGAGACGAGTGGCTGGTGGGCAGGAGAAACTGCAATTGGCCAGCCTGGTGCCGAACACCAACCTCAGCTTGCCGTTTGATTTCTGCACGGAGAAGAGACCAGTAGAGAAGGATGCCTGTTCGCTGGAGACCCGCCAGGAGATCATGCCGTGGGCCTCCAGCTGCTTCAAAAACTCAGCGTAGGACTTCGGCTTAAAGCGCAGCTCAGGATCGACAGAAGGGCGCATAACCCCCAGCGAATCGCGCAGCTCCGCCGCCACCGACTCGGGATTCAACATACTCTGCCTCCAATCCTGCAGCACGATGGAGTCGGCCTCGGAGACGACGCCGCAGGTGGAGACTGCCTTCGTCGACTCGGGCCAGGCCACAAGCGGCATGCTGCAGGGGCGCACTCGACCGCTGTCACCAGCGTAGCCAGGTGCCTGTGCGAGCATCTCTACGAGGGATGCTTCGCAATCGCGGCCTCTCTCCGAGTAGGCGGCGGGCAGCTCGAAGTCGCGGTGCAGGCCCGCGATGTAGTCCACGGCGGCTGCCTGGGCCGCGGGCGGTGGCCCCCCTTCGTCAGGCATGGAAGGCTCGCCCTTGCCGCAGTGGAGCCAGTTGAGAGCAGACAACCCCTCGTTGCACCACTCTCTCCAGCCCGCGCCTTCGGCGGCGCGCAGACGAGCCCCGCGCCCAAGCGGAAGATGGCGACGCCCATCCACTGGAAGAAGAGGAAGCGGAAAAACGTCTCGCTGGCGATGGTCACCTCGCGTGGGCAACTCCAGGCCAGGTGGAGCCTCGACGGGCTCGTGGCCAAGCTGGCCAGGCTCACGAGCAGGTGGCGCGTCGCGAGGCCCCCCCTGACCAGCGTCCTTCGGGAACGTCATGGCTGCCGCAAGGCCCGCTCCTCGCGAGCCTTGCGGCGTTCCTTCGCAACGGTAGCCTCACTCCTCATCTGCTCAGCAAACCAATCCATTACGGGTGGGAGAATGCACAAATAGCCCAACGTCTCTCCAGTGCCGAGGAAGTGGCCAATCTCGGAGGAAACGTCGGCGGCCGCGGCCGCGGCGCCGTCCTTGGCCTGGCCCTTGGGCTTGGGCCCAGGGTGAGTCCTGCGCGCCCGCTCCTCAAAGAAGCGCCCCATCCACCATCAGCAGCTGCCGCGATAGGAACTCGTGGGAAGACAGCCCGCAGATGATCAGCTGGTCGTGGCAGCGCAAGGTCTCGACGACACGGCGCAGCGTCACGCACAGCCTGTCGGCGTCATCCGTCTCTGAGGCCTGCTTCATGGCCACCCAGCGGTTGAGCCACGACGTCGCCCCGTCCGCCATGGGGATCATGAAGTGGAGCAGCCACATCGTGGTCGTCAGGCCCTTCACGGGCCAGTCGGCGCGGGGGGTCTCGGTCTGGCGCTTTACAGCGTCCCTGACAAGCATGTCCCGCACCCCCCGCGCGTCGAGGTCGGTGGCCAGCACGCGGGGATCAGACCCTGCGGCGCCTGGGGTCGCGGGGGCCGCGGCGGCGGCGCCGACGCCCGGAGGGCCAGCGGCGGCAGGCAGGGCGGCCCCCCCCGCACCGAGCGCCGCGGCCAGCGCGCCCAGCCCGCTCTCAGGCGCAGCGGCAGACGCGGCAGGCGGCCCAGGGGCGCCCGCGGGGGGCGCGGCCGCGCCAGCCAAGGCCGGGGCGCCAGGCGCTGCGGCGGCGGGGGCCGCTCCGAGCGGGTCGAACACGGCCAGGACCCCCTTCGAGACGCCCAACACGTTGTCGGCGCTGAGCTCGAGGATGAAGGGCGAAGGCGCCAGAGGCCCATGGCCCTGGGCGACGCAGCTCCGCGCAGCAGCCCAGGCGACGGCTGCCGACGGCAGCCGCCAGAACTTGTCGAGCTTGTTGGCGGCGACGCCTACAATCGCGACGCCCTGGCCCGCCGAGTCATGCACAGCTCTCAAGTCACCACCTGCCGCGTCGCTCTCAGCATATACCTCATCGCCAGGGGTAAGGATGTACCCAGGCAGCAGAGTGAGTCTCTCGTGGAGGAGAGCGGCCGCCCCGTCGTTGTACCAGAAGTAGTGGAACTGTCCAGCGGTGCGAGCAGCCATTCCGCCTAAAGGCAGAACTTCCTCGCCTGGGTAGTCGACGCGCTCGCGAGGTCGAGAGTGTCCGCGGCCGCCTGAAGCGATGCTGGAGCGGGTGCAGGCTGCACCACGGGGGCCGTCAGCGAGCTCTTGAACCAGTAGCCGCCAACGACGCTGCCGTAAGCGAAGCCACCCACCACGAGCACGACCACGAACTCGATTGACCAGCCTGACGGCTGGGCAGAAGCCAGCGAGCCTTGCCAGTCGAGCAGCGGCACTCCACCGCTGGGCAGGCCAGCGCAGGAAAGCAGACGCAATCGGAGGAGGGCGTCGAGCTGCCGCGTACGGTGATGGCAGCGGAGAGGGCACTGTGAGGTCGGCGTTGACCCGCGCAAAGAATGAATGCTTGCGTTCCTTTAGAACTTGAGCGAGGGAATACGGCCGCGGTGTTGCCACAAATGCCGACAAGGCGCTGTATGATGATGATGATGATGATGATGATGATGATGATGATGACGATGATAATGATGATGATGTTGACGATGAGCAGATGATGATGACGATGATGATGATGATGACGACGATGACGACGATGATGATGATGATGATGATGATGATGATGATGATGATGATGATGATGATGATGATGATGATGTCTCGAGCGGCTTGCTGGTTTTAGCACTCCTAAGGGGGGGGCCGCCAAGGGTATCTCACGGCCTCCGTTCGCGCCCAAATGGTGGGGATGTCTCAGGCGGCTCCTGCCTGGTCCCCAACATCCTCCGTTTTCGGAGCAGATTTTGAGGATGTCTCGTGCGAGGCGCCTCCGAAGGGGGGCCGCCAGGGGTATCTCACGGCCTCCGTTCGCGCCCAAATGGCGGGGATGTCTCAAGCGGTTTGCCTGCGTTGGTCCCCAACATCCTCCGCTTTCGGAACAGATTTGGAGGATGTCTCGAGCGAGGCGCTCAACTTCGCCCCCCAGGGGGGCCAGATTTTGAGGATGTCTCGATCGGTTTGCCTGTTTGGGTGGCCAGACTCGTGGGCACATATTCTCCTCAGGATGCCACAGGAGGCTCCAGCAGGCTTCAGGAGGCCCCAGGAGGCCACATGAGGTTCCAGGAGGCATCAGGAGGCCACAGGAAGATTCAATTTGCCACAGCATGTCCCAAGAGGCTCCAGGAGGCTCCAGGAAGCTCCAGGAGGCCTCAGGAAGCCACAGGAGGCCCCAGGAGGCCACAGGAAGCGCCAGGAGGCCCAGGCAACAGGAGTCCCCGAGAGGCCCCGGGAGCAGGCCTCAAAGGCAACAGGAGTGGCTCCAATCCCATGTGTTTTACGTATGCTCCTATAGATTGGGCCTCACCTGGAGCACGATTCCTTAATGTTATATGTATGTTTCTATATATTGTCCTCCTCCTGTGTATACAATATTACATGTTTTACGTCTGTTCCTATAGATTGGACCTCCCCTGGGGCACGAGCCCTTGGTGTTTTACGTGTGCTCCTATAGACTGCCCTTCTCCGGCGGCTCCAATCCGCAATGTTTTGTGTACGTCTGTTCCTATAGATCGGGCTTCTCCTGGAGCACGAATCCTCCCTAGGAGGTCCCAGGAGGCTCCAGGAGGCTGCGTGAGGCTCCAGGAGGCCTCAGGAAACCACTCGAAGCCCCAAGAGGCCCCAGGAGGCCCCAAGAGGCTCCTGGAGACCCCAGAAGGCCCAGGAGGCCCCAGGAGGCCCCAGGCTCATGCGCAGAGACGCGGTCGTATTACCGAGACTCATTCACGCTCCAATCCGTTCGAAGTTAGATTCATGACCAGATCGTCACAACTCAAGCCCGCTTACATTCGAAAACTCTTGCGCCTAGACTCTCACGGCGGACAGGTCAATGCGAATAGATGCACATATGGGAGCTCCACGCAGTGAATAATTCTTCATATTACTAGAATTATGATTCGTCTTCTTAGTATTATTAGTATTATTCTTAGTATGCGTATTATTCGTATTACTATTATTCGTCATATTATGTTTATTCTTCTTATTATTGTTAGTTCGATGAATATTATTATTATGATTCGTCTTCTTCGTCTTCGTCTTCCTCTTCTTCTCTTCTTCCTCCTCCTCCTCCTCCTCCTCCTCCTCCTCCTCCTCCTCCTCCCCCCTCTCGTCGATATTCATCCTCCTCCTCCTCCTCCTCCTCCTCCTCCTCCTCCTCCTCCTCCTCCTCCTCCTCTGGCTCTAGAATTCTGGAAGTTTTCGTCGGCTCCCGGCGGCTTTCCAGCACCACCGGGGGGGGGCGTCTGGGGGCGGACTTCCAGCGGCTTTGCCTCGCCGAGGGCGTTCCGGAGGTGCCCAGACCGCCCCCCCGCCGCCAGAGACCCGAACTGCGACCCAAAAGCCAAAAATGCCGAGCCCGGACTTCCAACTTCTAGCGAAGCTCGGGAAAGAAATTGTTCTAAATGTGCTGCCTCTGGGGGCCCTCGCCGGGCCCTGGGAGGCTCAGAAAACGACTCCAGGACGCCGGCCCTGGGGACAAGGTCCAGACCTCGGGGACCCCGGAAGTAAGAACTCAAGACGTCCGATGTCAGGGTGCTGCCAATGGCTCTGGACACGTCCCAGGAGTTCTGGAGTCTCCAGCAGCCCTCGCTTCTGCAGCGCGTGCGGATCGCTAGATCGGGAATCTGGGAATGTCTGAAGTCTTTGGAGAGCACCGTTATCAGTACGCGAGTGGCAAAACGGGCCCCCGCCCCCCCCCCCCCCGCGAGACAACCAGCCTTGATCCTACAGGGAGAGGAGGAGGAGGAGGAGGAGGAGGAGGAGGAGGAGGAGGAGGAGGAGGAGGAGGATCGAGGAAACCTTGGAGAGCATCGTTCTCATTACCTCTTGCTCACTTGACGCTTACGAGAGAACAGCGCACGTGCGTTGTACCATGTCCGGATACTCCTCGGGCCCCGCTCCCACGCGGCGCGGTGCAGGAGGAGGAGGAGGAAGAGGCGGAGGAGGCGGAGGAGGAGGAGGAGGCGGAGGAACAGGAGGAGGAGGAGGAGGAGGAGGAGGAGGAGGAGGCGAGAAGCTGCAGTCAGAACTGCTCGCTCGCTTAGCGCATCGTGACGGCGGCCCCGGCGGCACGCTTGTGTGTTGCAGGCGGAGACTGAGCTGCGTGACGTTCCGCTGCGCCGGGCTGGAGACTGAGCAAGGCTGAGGACGTCAATGCCCAGGGACTGGGGTCCAAACTGGCGGAGCGACACGACAAGCAAACGCTCTGACCGTATGCACGACACCGAGTGGAGGATGGAGGAGGAGGAGGGAGGAGGAGGAGGAGGAGGACGAGGAAAGGGAGTGGAGGATGAGGCTGAGGTGAGGTGGAGGAGAAGGAGGAGGAGGGGGAGGAGTGAGGCGGAGGAGGCGGAGGCGAGGAGAGGAGGCGAAGGGGGAGGAGGAGAAGAGGAGAGGAGGAGGAGGAGGAGGAGGACGAGTAGGAGGGGGAGGGGGAGGAGGGGAGGAGGAGGAGGAGGGGAGGAGTGAGAGGAGGAGGAGGAGGAGGATTAGGAGTAGGAGGCAGGAGGAGGAGGAGATGGGGGTGAGGAGGAGAGGAGGAGTAAGGAGGAGGAGAGGAGGAGGAGGAGGAGGAGGAGGAGGAGGAGGAGAGGGGAGGTGGAGGAGGAGGAGGGCGTAGGAGGACTGAGGAGGAGGGGAGAGGAGGAGGAGGATTAGGAGAGGAGGAGGAGAGGAGGAGTGAGGAGGGGGGATGAGGAGGAGGGGGGGAGGAGGAGGGGAGGAGGAAGGAGGAAGAGAGGAGGAGGAGGAGGAGGAGGAGGAGGAGAGGAGGAGGAGGAGAGGAGGAGGAGGAGGAGGAGAGGAGGAGGAGAAGGAGGAGGAGGAGGAGAGGGGAGGGGGAGGGGAGGAGGAGGAGGAGGAGGGGGAAGGAGGAGGAGGAGGAGGAGGAGGATGAAGGAGGAGGAGGAGGAGGAGGAGGAGGAGGAGGAGGAGGAGGAGGAGGAAGGAGGAGGAGGAGGAGGAGGAGGAGGAGGAGGAGAGGAGGAGAGGAGGAGGAGGAGGGGGGGGAGGAGGAGGAGGAGGAGAGGGGAAGAGGAGGAGGAGGAGGAGGAGGAGGAGGAGGAGGGAGGAGGGAGGAGGGGAGGAGGGAGGAGGAGGAGGAGGAGGAGGAGGAGGAAGAGGAGGAGGAGGAGGAGGAGAGGAGGAGGAGGAGGAGAGGAGAGGGGGGGGAGGAGGAAGGAGGAGGATGGGAGGAGGAGGAGGAGGAGGAGACGACGTCTCGGGAGGAGGAGGAGGAGGAGGAGACGACGTCTCGGGAGGTGCCCGCGCGGCACGGTACGCAGAAGCCGTCCGCGGGCGGCCGTCGGTCGGCGGCCGTGGTCGTCGGTGGCGGCCTCGTATCGTGGGCCGCCGCCGATGGCCGGCCGTCGGTCGTCAACCTCGTCACGACGTCCTCCTCAACCTCCTCCTCCTCCTCCTCCTTCGCCGTCAAGGCTCGCCATAGTCCTCCTCAACCCCTTCCTCCTCCTCC
>CAUYUJ010002451.1:40000-89625 GCA_963575745.1 Prorocentrum cordatum
AAGGCCTCGTCCCAGGTCCTGAGCCGCTCAGGATCCTGATCTAAGCGAGAGGCCGTCCAGGCCATGTGGATGGGGGTGGACATGCGGGAAGCGAGGGCGCGAATCTTCTTCCAAAGATCGGCATTCTGCTCCTTGGGTGCGGGTCTGTAGCATCTCCCGCGCGTCCAAGCGAGGAGCAGAGGCAGATGGTCGGTGATAAACTGAAATGACATCGGAAGGAGCTTTAAAGCCAGGATGAAAGCGCTAAGCTCGGCCCTGGGGACCGTCTGCCTGCGTCCAGGCAACGGCAAAGAGGCCCCCCAAATCGGGATCCAACTAGCAGGGCTGCAGGGGCTCTGATCAAGCGCAACAATAGCAGAGCCGCAACGCCTACGCCTAGGATCGCTGCTGCACAGGCCTCCTGAGCCATCCCAAAAAATCTTAAGGAGGCTGTCAGGGGCCCTGAGGAGCTCACTAAGATCACCGAACGCGTAAAAGCCCTTGTCCAAGACTTCCTCTTCATCAAACGGGGGTCTCGTAAGGGTGCTGGCGGGGGGCCCACGGAGCCAGCACGAGGGTTCGGCCCTCATGGGCAGCCGCAGCACGAGGAATGAGGCTCTGGGATCTCTCGAAGTCTTCGCGGCCCTGATTTGTCTCGCAACTCCATGCGCGGTGGCAAGCCGTCTCGGGCTCTTTCCCACAGCGCCTGCACATGCTCGAGCAAGAATGCCCAGCAGCAAGCTGTCTTTCTCTGGGCCACTGACCGCCCGTGGCCACCGTGATGGTAGCTGACCACAGGTCGGTCTCTGCCTGCTGCTCGAGGCAATGCAGCTCTCTCGTGACTCCAGAGAAATCAGCGCCGTACTTGAGGTCGGCGGAGTCCACGTGATTTGCTGCCAGGGCCCATAGGTGTGCTTTGCGATCCTGAATGAAATCGTCCACTAACTCCATGGCGCCGGCCGCCTTGAAATCCTCTGAGCCGCAACGTGGGAAAGTCCATGTATCCGATCCAATGTCTGTAGGTCTCCCCCAGGCCTCTGGGGAGTGCGGTGTCCAATTCGTCTGGCGAAGGGTAGCGATAACTGCGCCAATCGGCCCCCTCACACGGTTCCAAGAGACTTTCTGGTTAAGTAAAACTTTATCTTTGATGACGGGCCAAGCAGGAGGGAGGAGGGGGAGGAAGGTGGAGGAGGAGGCGAAAGAGGCCATGCGTGGAGACGGGCAAGGGGGGCCAACCCCCGCACATCCCCTGCCTCGGGCAATAATGTCCCTGACCCTGTCGAAGCCTCGGGCAGGGCGCCGCCGCAGCTCCGTCCTCGGGGCTGCTCTGCACGCAGGTCTTCGCCAGCTTCAGGGCGTGCAGGAGCGAGCGTCCCAAGGCGAGCAGTCCCTCCGAGCCTATGGCCGCGCCTGCGCCGAACCTCTCAGGCTCGCGCTGGAGGTGCCCAGGCGGTCGGCAGCGTCGAAGGAGCCAAGGTAGTCGTAGCTGTTCTGGTAGTTGTAGTCGTAGCGGTTCAGGTAGACGGCGCAGCCGTCGAGACCGCCGAGGCGGTCGGCAGCGCCTTCGAAGGAGCCCGCGGCGAGCGCGATCGGGCGGCCGCCCTCGCGGGCGGCAGCATCATGGCACGAGCCGTGCGCGTCGAGCGCGGACGGCTGGAGGCCGAAGGAATCGGCGAAAGCGTCGAAGATCGAGATAGCGTCGACGGCCATGGCCAAGAGGTTGACATGAACGGAGAGAGCCTTGCTGCAGCAGCGAAGCCACAGAAGAGCGCCAAAACGACAAGGAGGGGGCCCTGGGACCAGCTGCGCGCAAGGACGTACAGCACAGGCTTCACCAAGCTCAACTTGCTCATCAACGGCCGCGCCAGCCGCGCGAATAACCCAACGACGAGCTTCTTTGTTCGGTGTATTATCCTTCTTTGTCCTCTTCTCCCTATGCACGCTGTAGGTCGAGCCGTGGGCGTTCGCCCCCTTGTCCATGGTGCCCTTCGTAGCCTTCTTCTCTATCGTCACCTTCTTCGGATCAGCCAGAGGACAATCGCGAACAGCACCGTCTTGTAGAGCGCCACGAGACGCAGCAGCGGCAGGAACTGCAGCAGCTCCGTCGACAGGATGCTGAAGCTCAGCAGGAACTGCAGCAGCTCCGTCAACGGGATGCTGCACGCCAGCAGCCCCGTCTGGTGGAGGAAGAAGCACAGGGAGAGCGGGATCAGCAGCGGCAGGGCCCGAAGCAGCGTCACCGACGTGCAGCAGAAGCCCTGCAGGAGGGCTGAAATACAGGGGGCGCGCCAGCAGCGTCGGCAGGCGGCGGCAGACGCGCAAGGGGAGCGTGGACAGGTAGGACCCTCAGCAGCGCCATCGGCAGCTGGACCAACCAGGGCGCGCACCTCCAGGGCAGTGCGGCTGGCGGCGCGAGCCGGCCAGAGCGCCACGGCCATCGGCGGAGCGTCGGCATGCGCAGGATGGAGACGGCAAAGGCGCGCGCGTGCAGCAGCAAGTGCCTCGTCTGTGAGCTCTGTCAGGTGGGAGTTGTAGCAGTCGTCGCCGAATGCGCAGTGCGCACGGTGGCGGCGTGCCGAACGAGTAGATCCTCGGGCCCACAGGAAGGACCTTCAGGCAGTAGAATTCGCACGCAGGAGGAGCACGGCGGCGGTGGTGGTGGAAGGGGATGTCGGCTCAGGAGCCCCCCTTCGCCTCTCCATCACCACTCAGGCCCTGGCCCCCGACCCGAACCATAGAGCAGCATAAGTGAGGGAAGGAGAAAAGACCAGGAGGAATTAGGCGGGGAGGTCTCATTTACTACCAGAACCCCGTACTGGGGAACTCGGGCATAGACCTTGTTCCATGATGGCGCATCATCGGCACATCGGCCCTTGCGACGCCCGTCCTGGAAGAACATGCCGATGGAAGAGGCGCGAGTAAGAAAACGAATATGGGCACCCTCAGAACAAAAGCACCAGTACGAACATGTGCACACACGCACACAACACACAGACACATGACATGTGCCACATGACATGCGCACACACGCATGACAGGCGAACCCCGCGCACTCCCCACAGGAGCACTCCGTTATCTGCCGCTCCCGACGCAGAAAGCACTTGGACCCCCCCCCCCCCCCGGCCCACCCCCCACCCCCCGAGCAACGGAGAGAGCGAAGACTAAGAGGAGAGGCCATGCCTCAGCCCAGCCCCGAGCTACAACGTGAATGCGAGGACGTGGGGCAGAAGTTGAAATCAGGCCCCGAGCACGCTGCCGCGGCATCGCCCCCCGCCCGCCAGGAAAGGGGGCCCACTCCCTGAGAGATGGTGCAAGACCATCTCCCGGCGCAGGGGGAATGGGTCCCACGTCGTCAGAGTGCAAGACCCCCACTCCCTGGGGGGCGGCGCAAGACCACCTCCCGGCGCAACGGAGCGACCAGAAGGCGACGACGCCCCAGCGGACAGACCGCCCGAGCACGTTCCCCACCGGAGCTGTTTTTCTTCTGTCTCCTGCGTTGATCCTCCTGGGCCAGAGTAGCCCTCTGCGCGCGCTTTGGTGGCGCCTCCCCCCCCGCCCCTCCACCCCCCGCCCATCCCGCCCGCCTGTCAGTCGGCGCTCTACTCCGTGGAGGTCGGGGGGCCACAACTGCGCGGCGCCCCGGAGAGGCACCTTAGGATCAAGAGGCCCAGACCGAGGCGCTTCACTTCGTCACTTCGCCTACCGGTCCCTGGTGATCAGGCGGGACCCAGCCTCGCGCTGCCCGTTGTGCGGGGGCAGATCCCAGGAATCCGACTGCCCCCGCGCACGCATGGCAGCGAACCGTGCTGGCCCGCCCCACTCATCGTAGTCTGGGCCATCGTATCGCGGTGAGGAGCACATGAAGGGTCGCACCTGGGACTTGTTCCACAAAGCGCACCCCCGCCGCACCAAGCTCAGGTCACCGTGAGGCGACAGGAAAAGTCCGGGCCGGGGGGGCCCGAACGGCCCCCCATCCGCGGGTTGGCCGCCCCCAAGCGCCATCGCATTTCTGCGCGCGCGCTCGACCGAACGCCCCCCCGGGCACCCGGAGAGCGTTGCCCCTCGGCTCAACCGGGAGGTTTGGGCACTTCGAGCCTATTTCAGCGCCGTGCCGCCCAGTCTCTTACCCCGAGACGCCTACCGCTCCCGTCCGACTCGGCGGTCTATGGACGCGCCGGCGCGGTTGGCGGCCACGCCCGGCACCGCGGCCCCGGGGGCAGGGCGTATACGCCGGTGAGAACTACGGGCGCGCCTCCCGACGTCATAGCTAAGGCTGGACGTGGCATTTGATTCCGAGGATCCGAAACGCTGCATGGAGCAACCCAAACCCGAGACCCGAGACCCTGCGTGCACCAACCCAGCACGCATACCACGCCGCGCAAACACGCACGCATACACATACACGCCAGGCACATGCAACACTCAAACGCTCGCACGCGCGCGCAAAGATACTCTACCCGTCTGTTGCCAATATTCGTAGTTCCGCCGTGCCGCGGCAGGAGCACGGTGCCAAAAAAGTAGGGCAAGGTCGGCACAAGCAGCAGGTAGCTCGGCGCCAGCATCCTGTAGAGAAGCGCTGCCAACCGCAGAAAACCTATGGGATCGTCATCGCCTCCGGACGGACCCGCACGAACGACGCGCAGAGCCGGCCGCAGACCGCGACGGTCGTCTCCTGCGCCAGCAGCCTCGTCGCCAAGAGAGATCAGCCGAGGGCCACGATCCACAGCAGGTTCCCGAACACGATCCTCGAAAATGCTGAGCCCCGTCTCGAGGCCTGAGTCAGGCAGGAAAGATTCATAGTCCAGGGGCACCTCAGGCGCCGTGGTGTAGTCCATGGAGCAGACGGCGTGCGGGGCGGAGTCGGCGCTGGTGCAGCTCGTGGAGTAATCATCGGCGGCAGCACGACCAGCTCGTTCTTCGAACAGCGCCAGCTCAACCTCGAAATCGACGTCGTGCAAAATGGGGTCGACGCCCTGACAGAAAAATCACCATGCACAGGAACATCAGCGCGAACATCATGCCACATGGAGCAGTCGGTGATCGAAGCGTAGTAGGCGCTAGCGTATTCCGAGGTGCAGCTGGTGAAGCCCGTGGCGCACGGGTCCACATTGTAGAGGACACAGGGCTTGGCCATCATAAGAATGACCTCATCCATCGCGTTCGTGACCTTAGCCGTGCGCGGGATGAGGTCGATCGAATCAGGCTCCTCCACGGCTTGCGAAGAGGAGTCGGCGGTGAGCGCCGACGTATTGGCGCAAGCCTGGACTCCCGCTCTAGGCGGGGTTCGGTCGCGCACTGCATCGTCATCGTCGCCGTCGGCAGGTACATCAGCCCAGCGTGGTCGAGAACCAGCTGAATGGCCCGGACCTCCAACGCGGTCCTGAGGTGCAGCATGGCCCCGAGCTGAGCTCCAGAACGATCGCGGTCTCCAGCGCGCACCCGATGTCCCCCGTGATCTCGGCTTCCAGCAGGTAGCGTCGCAGCAAGCGCAAGGTGGGCCCTGTGGAGTTGCGTGCCCGTGCTTGGCGGCGCCCGCCAGCTCCAGCGCCGTTCGAGCAGCGGCATGGGCGGCAGGTGAGAGCGTCCCTCGGCGATGAGCTCGGTGCGCAGCCACTTGACCGGAAGCGGCAGGGGGCATCCCGTGCGCGATCCCATCCCCGTGAAGCAAGCGCTGGAAGGCCTTGCCGTGGGCCACGCGCTTCACGCAAGCCCCATCGACCACCTCCACTTCGACGAATGCCTTCCCAGTAGCATTCTTAGGGGCACGAAACATGGCATAAACATAAAAACTCGGAGGTCCGCACGGACTTCTCGGATCGGCGCTGGACCCTCGCCCTGGCGCGCGGAGCGCGCCAGGGGCGGCGCCGGAGGCGCCGCCAGAGGGGGTCCAGCGCGGATCCGAGAAATCTGCGCGGACCTCCGAGTTGTCATGTTTATGTCATTCTTTTTTGTTTCTGCCGGTACTTCGCCACCGGGCTCCTGTACAAGGCGTTCCTTTGCAACCACGTCGTTTTCGGCACCGCCTGATCCCGAGGCTTTGCCTCCTCCCGGCATTGCCGTGAGGCCGCGCTCCTTCTGTCCCCCCCTCTGTTAATTCAACCTTCGCGCGGCCCGCTTAGCTTCGACCGGAAGAGGTGCGCTCTCGACCCGCGAATCAAAAAATCATGTTTACGTCATTCTTCGATCCCCTAGTTATGGGAAGTGGTGCATTCGGCGCCCCGCTCGCGGTGGCGTCGTTGTGTCGCGGGGAGCGAGGCTCCGGCGGCCGAGGCGGCACCCCGGGATCGGCAGCTCGGCACGGCAGCCCTGCGCGAGGCAGCGCCCGCGCAGAGGTGGGAGACGACCAGGCAGAGGACGCAGGCCACCATGCTCCTGCAGGCGGCACTATCCTTAAGTCGGGCCTGTCCCCCTACAGGCCGAATTTGAAGGAGAATTAAGACATACCCTCAAAGCACCCCCCAAAATGCCATAAAAATGCCCAAAGATGCTCCAAAAATCGTCCCTGTTTGACTACTTTTGAATGTTCATCCTGTAGAGGGACAGGCCCGACTGAAGACCAGGTAGCCGACGCAGGCCACCATGCTCCTGCAGGCGGCACCATCCCCACGGGTCCCGCTCGCGGGCGGGCGCGCGCAGCCACCAGTGGAGCCACCGGCAGGCACGGCAGCCACCGGGAACCGAAAAGGCTGCGGAGGGCAAGCAGGAGGAGGGGGAGGAGGGGAGGAGGAGGAGGAGGAGGAGGAGGAGGAGGAGGAGGAGGAGGAGGAGGAGGAGGAGGGGGAGGAGGAGGGGGATGGCAGCGCCGTGTGCCGGCCCGAGCCTACGGCCCGAGCCTGAGGAGGAGGGTGGGGGGGGGGGCAAAGAAGGGCTGGATCATGACGAAATGCGGGAAAGGAGGGGGAGGAGGAGGAGGAGGAGGAGGAGGAGGAGGAGGAGGAGGAGGAGGAGGAGGAGGAGGAGGAGGAGGAGGAGAGGAGGAGGAGGAGGAGGAGGAGGAGGAGGAGGAGGAGGAGGAGGAGGAGGAGGAGGAGGAGGAGGAGGAGGAGGAGGATCAGCAAGGGTAGCAGCCCCAGGATTGCATTACTTCGGGACAGCTCGCACTTTATGCGTCAGCCCTACATCTCTTCTGCCAGCCCCCGCTCGCATTATAACCTCGCATTGCCTAGTCAAGAGTAAGTCCCAGGATTGCATTACATTCCTTTTTCAGGGACAGAAGCCCATCAGCGCCTGCCTTACACAATCAGCCAGCCACTTCAAAACCTTTCATGCATACAGCTCAGGACGGGGTGGGAGTTCACTCTTACCCAAGGTAGGGTAGCAGCCCCAGGATTGCATTACTTTGGGACGACTCGCACGTCCTGTGCCAGCCTCGAATCTCTTCTGCCAGCCAACTCTCGCATTCCAATGGGCAGCTGTACTTATGGCGCCTGCCCTACACCCATTCTGCCAGCCACTCTGAGCCAACCTGCAGCGTACAGTCCACCTCTCCAGTTTTACCTTCTCGCCTGCAGCTCCTGCTGACAGCACCTGCTCTGCAACGGTCGCAGGCATGGGCTCGGGGGATGGTGGTGGCTATCGTGTGGTTGGGAAGGGGTGGGAGTTCACTCTTGAGTAAACAAAAATAGCAACCTCAAGATTGCATACTTTGGGACAGCTCGCACCTATGTGCCAATCCCACATCATTTCTGCCAACCACCTCTCTCACTCGCGCGTACGGGTAGCAGCCCTAGAATTGCACCTGGACCAGCCAGCACAAACTGTGCCAGCCCTGCACTAACGCCCCTGTAGCTACCAAAATATAGGCATACTTTACGCACTGACCTTCCCTGCTGGCATCGTTCGGGCCAGCTTCCTGGCCTTGCATGCACTCGGCTATCCTACAAACAATATGGCGGACACTTAGGTGACACTAAGGGTGTGGTGCAGGAAGAGGTGGCACACTACTCGCCATCGCTCGGACGTCCATTCCCTGTGCTTTTTTTCGATTTCGTGCGTGGCTGTTTCGCCAAATGATCAAGGATGTTCCTCGATGGCCCTCGCCGAGGAAAACAACGCACACGCCCGAGCGATGCCAAGACTAAGGTCGGGATGGCCGAGCTTCACCACCTGGCAGGCGCCTCCTCTTTTTCCTTCTCTTCGCCGTCTTCGCTGTCAGTCAGTTGGCCGCGGCGCCTGCCAGGTGGACTGCCAGTGTAGCTCTTCGCCTGGTCGGTGTTACATCGGCCTGCCTCTTTTTCCCAAAGCGCAGCAGCCCTGAGGCTTATGTTGGTCCAACGCCATGAAAGGGACGAAAACACTTGCAGACCCAACATGCATTCACGAAAATGCATCAAACCCTCCCTCCAAAGACTCGCTTCACGAATCCCTACAAGGATCTGATTTTCAATGGGAGAAATGCCCCGTCGGACGACCTGAAACCCTGAAACGTGCCATGGCATCATTCCTGGGACTCTAACGCAGCGAACCAACGTGACTGATTTATGCCCTGACAGCCCTACATCGTGCCAAAACACCACTTCTGGGACGTTCGCCATTCGACTCCTTAAAACTGACGTGAACTCTTACAACGAATGTGCGCGGCACTAAAACAAGAACCACAGTTTGAAACAAAAAAACTCCATCCGTGAACATCTTGCGAACTGTTAAGACGATTATGCACGGCGCTGAGGCGAAAACCACCTTTTGCAGCGCTGAGGCGGAAACCACCTCGAAAACCGCCCGCCCTCCATCCGTAAAACTCTGGCAACGTCTGAAATTGATGACCATTTGTCCAAACCATCCTGCAGAGTTGGGTCCTCGCTTTGAAAAAGACAGCGCCCCGCGTTCCTCTACTCTCCTCTCCTCCTCCTCCCCCTCCTCCCTCTGCCCATCCTTGCCCTTGCCATACGCAGTTGGCACACCCCTCACACGCGCTGCGTCCCCCAGAGAAAGCCCCATCGAAGGCGCCAGTGGCTGCGTTTGCATGCCGCATGCCGCCACCCCAGTCACTTTGGCACACCCCTCACACGTTTCGTGGCCCCTTATGTAGGGAGCTCCGTCGGAGGAGCCAGTGGCTGTGCTCGCATGCCGCCACCCCCCTCACATTGGCACACCTCTCACACGGTTCGTGGTCCCATAGGGAGCTCCACCGTAGGTCCCCAGTGGCTGCGTTGGCATGCTGCCACCCCCATCACTGTGGCACACCCCTCACACGCTTCGTGGCCCCATAGAGAGCTCCACTGAAAGCTCCAGTGGCTGCGCCCGCATTATTCTCCCGCTTCTCCCTGTACCTGTGAGCCGCAACGGGTTACATCATAATGTAACCCGTTTCGTCTTACCTCCGCGCCCCCTGCGGGCGGCCCCAGCGGCAGCGCCCGCATGGCGGCCCCGCCCTCTCTTCACGCGTTCCGTGGCCCCGTAGGGAGCTCCACTCAAGGCGGTTTTCACAATAGTGGTACTCACAACTGCTCAAGGTTGGATTCTTCACCAGGATAATGTTTGTCAAGACAATCGCGCCATGACGAGAAGAAACCTGCAAGATGCTGCCCAGTGGCAAGCGATCAAAGTCGAGACCACTAGCTTAACTAATTCATCTACTCACACAATTCTATCCAAAACGGGCATACATGTTAAATGGAATCAAAACGTCGCCGCGATCCTAGCGAAGCCTTCCTGGGGGCCTCTCAGGGGCATGCACGGACCGCAGCATAAATCGAAGTCGACTTTGCAACCCTGGCGCTGTCAAAACTCGTCGGTTGACCGTTGAGGCTGACCGACTGCGCATTCCTTGAATTCATTGATCAGGGGGGGGGGTGCGTGGACAGGGAGCGGCAAAAGAGGAAGAGGGGCACGAGAACGGGAGATCCAGCGCCACGGCACACGGGCCGTGCACACGGGGCTCATCCAATGCGTTGACCGGCCGACGAGAGCGAGGAAACCCGCTGCGAGGAGTCCAGGCAACGCCGCGCGCCTTCCAGGAGGGCCCCACGGGCTCCAGCTGCCTCCGCCCATCGACGGCACGCCCGGGCCCCCCCGCAGCCCACCTCACTTCTTCAGCGCTGCCACCTCCTCGACTGGAGCCTCCGCCGAGGTCGCTGGGGCCTCCGGGGTGCTCCCGCTCTCGGACAGCTGCGACTCCGCCACAGCCTCCGCCGCGGCCAGCGCGGCGTCCAGCCTCTCGGACTCCGCCGCGGACGGCGCCGCCTGCGCCTTGGCGACCGCGGCCGCCTCCTTGGCAGCCTGCACTGCCTCCTGCATGACTGCGATCGCCTTCTTCTCTGCCGCGACGGCCGCCGCCAAGTTGTCGGCCGCACTTGCGGGGGCAGCCGCCGCCTCCCCCTCCTCGCCGGTCGACGAGGGGGCATCAAGCTGTCTTCTGGCCGCATCTTCCGTCGTCATGCCCTCTTCCGTCGTCGTCTCGCCCTCCAGCGCGTCCTGCTCAGTGACATTATCCCAAGGGAACCACTCCTTGTTCTCCGACAGTGGAACGATTGGCAAGTGCACCGTGCATGGCATCTCCTTGGTGCATAGCCCACCCCCAGTGGCGAACGACGTGTTCACAACGGCATACTGGCCACCAGGCCCTTTTGCACCAGCGGTGCAAGCGAGATGCGAGCGGAACTTGCAGCATGTTGAGGGATCGGTGCGGAACATGTACTGGCCCACGGTCAGAATCGCGCACTTCTTATCCACCGCCATGCCGCTGGGCACGGAGGGGGCGTGTGCTCCGGTCCCTTGCTTAACGGGCGAAGAACGGTATAAAATAAACTTTTTCGCTGTCGGGGGCGCCTGCCCCTGGGCGGCTGGAAAGTTTATACCCTTACGGTGGCACCGTAGGGGTATAAACTTTCCAGCCGCCCAGGGATAGGCGCCCCCGACAGCGAAAAAAAATATTTTTTACCGTTCTTCGCTCGCTGACTTGCCTGATCCTCTGAGCCTCACTCCTCACTCCTCACTCCTCAACCTTCGTGAAGGGACCCGGACCCCTCGCTCTCAGAGATCCCTCGGCCTCCCGCGTGCCGTGCTTGGGGCTTCCCGCGTGCTCCCATGGGCTCCGGGAAGGGCTGCCGCGTGAATGCTCGGGCCCACCAGAGCGAGACGGGCCAAGATGAAGGGGCCCAAGGACACACACACACACACATATATATATATATATATATATATATATATATATACACACAAATAAAAATATTCCCCATATTTTCCTACATTTTCTTGGTTTTTGTCTTCCCTCCCACTTCCCATATTTTCCCGTATTTTCTGGGAAATCGACTGTTAATTGTGTCTGTGTGTTTCTTTCCCTCCTGACAAGAGGGCCCCAAGAAGCCCCCAAGACGATCCAAGAGGGCCCCGAGTCGCCGAAAGATCGCTCCAGGACGCTCAAGATGCTAGACGGCCCAAGAGGCCTCCAGGCCGCTCAAAAATGCCTCCAAGAGGCCTCCCAAGAGGGCCCTAAGATGCCAAAATCACTGATTCTCTCAGGGTTTTTCGAAGATTGTGACGTTCTCGCCTTCCGGCTTCCCGACAGACCGCCCCAAGACGGCCCAAGAGGTGAGGCCCCCACCAGGGCCCCAAAACTGCTCAAGAGGGCCCCGAGAGGCCCAAGATGCGCCCAAATCAGCCCAAGAGGGCCTCAAGACGGCTCAAAAAGGCCCAAAAGAGGGAACACGAACCGAAAATCCAAGCCTTCCGTCCCAAGAGGCCCCCAGGAGTCGCCCAGGAGGCCCCCAAGAGGGCCCCAAAAGGCCCTGAGAGGCCCCCAAGAGGCCCAAAAGAGGCTCCAAGAGGCCCCCCAAAAAGCCCCTAGAGGTGTCCTAACTGCTGGCAAGAGGCACTTGAGAGGTCTCCCACGAAATCAAAACGAACATCCAATAGGCTTCACACCCACAATCCAAGCAAGGTGGCCGGATGGGCCGAAGGCCACTAGATCCGCCGCCTCCTGTGGTCTTGCCACAGGGATGCCCGGCGTGCTGAATCCTAGACGGTTTGGTTAGGGTTCTTTTTCCAAACGAACTCTCCCTGGGGCTTCGGCCAGTACCGCTGGCCACCCGAAAGGCAAGGCCCAGAATTCTCATAACACTTTCCCCAAGACGGCTCAAGATGGCTTTCAAGACCGCTAAGATGGCCCAAGATGGCCTCCAAGATGCATGATTCCAAGATGTCCAAGATGGCCTCCAAGACGGCTAAGATGGCTCCAGGATGCATCGAAGACGGCCCAAGATGCATCCAAGACGGCCTGAGATAGCCTCAAGATGGCCCAAGACGGCCCAAGACGACCCCATGAGTCCTCCTAGACGGCCCAAGAGACCTCCAAGAGGTCCTCCAGGAAGGCCAGAAGAGGCCGAAATAATTGATTTGCATCATCTTTGTTCCAGTATCTGCTTGAGGAACGGAGCCTGGCACAGGACAGCTTTGGCAGGCGGCAAAGGCCTGCGGCAAAAGAGAATTCTGGAGGCAACGGGCTGGCATTGGGAGCCAGAAAGACTATGGAGCAGGGCTGAAACGGAACTGTCGATGCAAACTCGTTCAACAACGTACATGCATCATCTTTTTTCCAGTATCTGCTTGAGGAACGGAGCCTGGCACAGGACAGCTTTGGCAGGCGGCAAAGGCCCATCTACAACAAGGCACAGTACCCATTAGCAAGCATTGCACTGGCTCAGCCGTGAATCAACATCCATTTTCGGGAGACCATCCTGGCGACAATTGTCTGCGAGAACATTCGAGCAAGCTGCCTGCAGATGGCGTCGGGATAGGCGGCCTTCTGGTGAGTGCGGAAGTGAGTAGCACCGCTTTCCTTTCCAGACAGCTCAAGATGAGGCTGACCAGAAAACTCACACACACCACGGCCATGACATTTCATAGACAAGAGAGAAGGGGAGGGACGACAATGCAAGAATTGGAACTTAGTGCGAGCTCGAAAGGGCCGACCTGCCGCACATTGGTCAACAATAGCTTCGAAGAAGAAAGGAGAGTGATGGCGGCGAGTTGTCTGGAAAATGCCAAAGCCAACTGCTGCAGGGATTCTCTTCGCCGACAGGAATGTTGAACTGTGCAGCTAGCTGCCAGATCTGCCCTGCTCGGGAGGCGAGCAGGTTGCCAAGCTCAAGCTTGGCCTGATCGGCAGCAGCTAAATTTGGCAAGCCAAAGATGTGAGAGCCGTCACGAAGGCGCCGAGGCATGCGGGAAGTGGGGGCGCCTCGTCGCGCTTGAGAAAGCGATTCACAAGGCGTGCCCATGAAAATAGCCTTGACTTTGCCGCTGGCAATCCAGCCGCGAAGCACAGCCCACGGCGCAGGCTGGGCAAGATCAAACTCTTGCCCATGCAGAACATCCCATTCAATGACTGCATGCCCTGCCTGTCGCAGGTGTCGCGCAAGGTTGCCAGAGCCACTGAAGAGTTCAATGAAGATGCGAGAGTCATGACCTTTGCTACTCATCACCGCTGAGGCGAGTACAGCTTGCAGGCGGCGTCGAGTCCAGCAGCCAACCGTTCGATCTCCTGGCGCTGGGGGGCGGGAATCTTCATCCACTCGATCGCCACTCGCCCGTGCTTGTCGTAGCGCCGCACGCTGTTGAAGGCGCGCCAGTATCCTCGTTGCTGCACCTCCATTAGCGCGCGGCTGGCCGTCAGGCGGTCGTGGCTGGCGCCGCCGCGCCTGAGGCTGTAGAGCGTGCCTGCTAAACAGCTGGCTCCCACAGCCGCGAGCGCCTGGCCAAACCGCCGCTGGAGGAGGTTGTACTCGAAGTCCCACAGCGGGTGCCAGGAGCCCAGGCGGGAGTCGCGTAGGCGCGCCAAGGCCCAAGCCAGGGCCTGCTGGCGCGGGAGGTCGAGCACAACGGTATGGTCCATCTCGCCTGTCTTGCCCGGTTGCTGCAACTCTGCAGCATGCACCACTACTGACATGTGTGAGCCCGCGCTGGTGGCCGAGCCGGGCCGGTGAGCTGGGCGGCCCGCAGCGCCAGCGCCTCCGAGGGTCTCAGTTGCCCTCGAACATCAGCATGACGCACAAGGCGGTCGCAAACTCGCCCTGGTGCCCAAGCCAAGCTGCCGCTGCGCGAACCACAAGCTCTGGGAGAGGCGGACGAGAGCCTGGCGGATGCAGGCGCTTCCAGCCCGCCAGCGAGTGAGCGAGCTGCGGGAAGCATCTCTGCAAGGGCGCTACGTGGAGCTGCGGGAGCCCCCACAGCACCGCGGCGCCAAGCCTTGCAGCCGTCGCCCGCGCCACTCCCTGGTCGAAGGCCCACAGCAGGAAGTCGGCCAGCGCTGCGTCCCAAGCAGCCACAGGCCAGTCGGGCAGGGCGTCCACCATGAGCCAGCCTGCCAGCAGCCGCAACACCTTCAGGTAGAGCACCTGAGTGGACGGCCGCACCTTGTTGGCTGCCAGAAAGCCCTGGCGGGGCAGCAAGCGGGCCCGCTCCTGGGCGGAAGGCGGCGGCAGCTGCGCTCTGCTCCTTGCGGATTCGCCACCACCAACGGCTCGCTTCCGGGTCGGCGAAGCGCCTCCCACCTCTGGCAGACTTGGCTGGCCGAACGGCGGCGCTGCTTGGAGCGTGCGGACCTCCTGCATGGCCACAGCTGCCGTGACGCCTGAACTGGTCCCCCTGCTTGGGCCAAGACGGCCCCGGACCAGACTGGAACCGTCTTGACGGGCCATCCGCAGGGTTTAGCTCTGAGGGGATCCATCTGAACGTGACCTTGAGATTGCAGGCGACCGATATGGCGTAGGAACAACGGCAGCCGGACAAGAGACCAAAGTCGCATGCACGACCCTTTTTATGGGCGCAGATCATCGACATGTTGTCGCCCAGGCCCAGCAAGCGATGCCCGTGACATCTCGAATTGCGAGAGGCGCGCCGTAGCCAGAGAAGCCCTGCTGAGCTCTCCAGCCTGTGGATAGTACTTTGACGCCTCCATCTGCATGCAACAGCCGTGATCCAGGCCGCCTCGCGCAGCAGCTCTGCGCTCACCTCGGCGAAACCCGCCGCGCGCCCGAGCAGGAGTGCGGCGGGGTCAGAGAGCTCGATGCTGTCAGCGGCCAGGGCAGCGTCCCGCGGAGCCACCAATGAGGCGAGGGGCCCGCGAAAACGCAGCTTCCCCGGCTGCCTGCCTGCGGCCTGCACCGCGCTCAAAGGCCAGCGCGCAGCACAGACTCCCGCGCCCCAAGGCGACGCGTCAAAGGCACCTACCTCAGAGTGCCAGGGCCTCTTCATGTCGGCGAACACCGTGGGCAACAACGCAAGCACCCACCTGAGCTCACGTCGGCAGCTGGGCCACAGCGGCTGCGCCCTGTCGTAGGTCGACCGGATGAAGACGTAGACCGCGCTGAGGAGGCTGAGAGCCTCACGCCGCAGCAGCAGCAGCGCGACCACGTGGCCCACAAGCCTCTCCAACTGGCGTCCAGTGATACGCCTTCCTGGCTCCAGCAAGTGTGAGATGCAGCCGTGCACCCTCCAAAACTTCTTGGGTGCGGGGCGCCACCTGGCGGCCTTGGAATCCAGCGTGAAGCCGAGGAGGACGACGTCCAAGTCAAGCGACGCCCTGACGCCCTCGCTGGTGAACGAGCCCAGCATGTCATTGACAACCTGCAACGCTGTCTCGCGACTGGTGCTAATGGCCGCAAAGTTGTCTATGTACAAGACCTTGGCTGCAACAGAGCTGTCCGAGAGGCACGTCCCAGGCTGCTTGTCCACCAACCACTGGTTGTTCGGAGAGATCGAAGCCAGCACGTTCAGGTGGGCAGACTGCACAAAGTGGACGGCCCAGTTCCATCCCATGGGAACGACTCGCACACGGAAGGCTATCCTGGGCCGCGCCGCAAGCTCAGGCCCCAGTGCCTCACGCAGGCGGGCAGGCAGCATGCGAGTCGCCAGGCTCGGCAGGCAGAAGTAGTTCCTGGCCCATGCGGGCAGCACGTACTGGTAGAAGCACACCTCCACGTCACCCGCCGCCAAGTGCACCTCCTCGCCGGGCGTGCGCTCCAAGCTGCTGAGGGCGTCGCCGGAGGCCAAATGCGTGTACTCGGGCGCCCTGAAGTGACAGTTCGCCCTCCTGGTGTCAAAGATAAGCCTCAGCTTGTCATCTTTGCGAGGCACAAAAAAGACGCCAGTCTCCTCCTTCCGATCCAGCTCATAGTCCAAAACTTCAACGATCCCTGCGTCGTAAAGCTCGAGCAGAAACCGTCCGTAGTCAAAGCCCCGTTGGGCCAGCCTGCCGTCCACGTAACACGCGACGTCAGCCTCCTCCAGAGCAGCAGAAGCCTCCTGCTCCGAGCGCAATAGCCCGTGCCCGGACTCCAGCGCTGACTGCAGGTGCGGAGGAAGTAGCCGAACAAGATCGACGCGCCCAGCACCGCCAGAAGGAAGGGAGACCCTCCCGCGCTGGTAGCCGGCTCTCGCCCCGATGGCTGGCTCATCAGCATGGCCAGGTCGAAGCCCCAGAAGCGCCTGAAACGCCTCCTGGTTGGTGCAATCCTCAGTCTTCGGCGGGACCGCGGCGTAGACCTCACCCAGATGCTGCAACGCGGAGCGTTGCGCCAAGCTAAGCCGCCCGCCGCTGTCAGCCAACCGACCACCCCCGCCCAGCTCGTTGAGCGCCGCGACGCCTTCCAGCATCCAGCGTTCCTGGCGCCTGCAGCGTGCGGCCTTGCGCCGCTGCCCCAGCGAGAGCTCGCCGTCGAGGGCCGAGAACCCCTTCAAGCACTGGAGCGCCTCGAAGCTGAGCGGGATGGGCAGCGCGCCCCTTTGCGTGAGACTGTCATCGCCGAAACCCAGCGAGGTGGCATCGTTCAGCACGCCTCGCCCCCCCTGCAAACTCGCGCCGAGGCCGGGGGCATCCCCGGCGCGAGGGGGCGCCTCAGGCGCCACGGCCGCGCCCGCGGCCGCGCGCCTTCGCCTTGGCCCCCGCCGACGGTTCGCCAGAGGCCGCGCCGCCGTCGACGCCGCGCTCCAGCAGCCTTTCTTCTCGCCCCTTCCTGCGTTCCTTGAGGATGGCACTTTCCTCTCGGAGCGTCTCCGCCACCCAGCTCTCCAAGGCGGGGCAGACAAGCGCTGAGCCGCGGCTCCTGTCCTGCCCGAGGAAGATGGATCGCTCATCGAGCCAGGGTGCAGCGTCCTGACCAGCCTCGGCTTCGCGCAAACTCGAGGCGTACAGCTCCTCCCAGAGCTGGTAGCGGCGGCAGAGGATCTCCACCACCACCAGCTCGCCAGCGTTGAGCTGGTCGTAGGTGGTGAGCTCCTGCAGCACCTCGGAGATGAAGTGGCGGTCGTCCACGCCCGAGTCGGAAGCTGTGAGCCCCTGGATCGACCTCCACCAGAAATGCCTCTGCAGCGGCGCGTAGCCCGCCTCCGAGATCTTCTCGAGCAGCCAGGCGGCGGTCCTCGGCCCCTTGATGCGCCAGTCTGGGAAGGGCGTGGTGGACATCTTGGCCACGGCGTCGTGGAAGGACCTGGAGCGGCCACCAGCTGGTGAGTAGAGCACCGGCAGCGTGCGAAGGTCTCCCCCGCTGCTGGAGAGCGCTGCCGTCCCTGCCTCCAGGGTGTCAGCCACTGCGACCGCCAGCGAGACGCCTGTCGCCAGCACCACGACCCCGCGGTCGCCCAGCACGACCTGCGGCTGGCCATCCGCACCGAGGAGCTCCGGCGGGATAGGGGCCCCAGCCGTGAAGCCCCCACGCGTCTCCGCCGAGAGCCAGACCGCATCTGCTGGCGGCGCTGCGGGCCGCGGCGGTGCTGGGGCGAGGAGAGCGCCGGCCGCGGCTGCCCTATGCGGCGCGGCCGGCGCCGCCGCCAGAGCGCCGGCCGCGGCCGCGCCCCCCGCCGCTGGCCCAGCGGGCCTCGCGGCGGCCGCCAGCGCAGCAGGAGCCGGCGCCTCGGCAAGCGCCCCCGCCTCGCCGTCGGCCAGCACCCCCTGGGGCGCCGCTGGGGCCGGCAAGCCCTCCTCCTCGCGGATGTCCAAGGCCATCTGCGCCGCCTCGTCGCACAGCTGCTGCAACTCGGCGCTGAGGCGAGCGTTGTCCACCCGCAGAATATGCCCCTGTGGCCTCGGCACGGGAAGGCCGCCCCGTGGACCCAGCGGCAGCAGGCGGAGAGCCTGGGACATATCCTCATCATAGATGTCCCAGTCCGCGGTGAGCACCACGAAGCGGAAGTCCTGAATGTGCGCCAGCATGATCCTCTCATGCCAGTAGTCATCGCGCGGGTCGTAGTAGGCGAGGGCCCTCGACCCCACCTGCAGACTCTGCAGGCAGCGCAGCGTGCGTTCTGCTGGGCTGCGGGCCGCCATCCAATCCTAGTCTCGGCGCACGTGCGGCCCTCTTCCACAATAACCCAGCGGTCGCTGCCGAGAGCACACCTGCGAGCAGCCCCACAATGAAGGTGCCCAGCGCGAACGACGGCTCGGGGCACTGCAGCAACGGACAGCTTGGGCACGCAGGACAATTGAGCTGCTCTGGACCGCAGCGCTCCAGCTGACGTCCCAGCAAGTTCACGATATCGCTGCTGACCTGGCAATCCGCGATGCAATGGCAGTCGGGACAGCGTGCAACTGAAAGGAGGGGGGCCCACGGAGCAACGGCCTGCAAGCTACGCAGGGCCAAGTCCATGAGCCAGAAAGACTTGAGAGCAGGGCTGAAACGGAACTGTGCGATGCAAACTCGTTCAACAACGTACATCCCTTAGGTTTTTGAAGGATTTTGGCATTTGCTTCTTTTCGGCCTTCCGACGGCCCGAGACGGCCCAAGAGCCCCTCCCAAGATCGCCCAAGAGGCCTCCAAGAGGGCCTCAAAACGGCCAAAGAGGCCCCTGAGACTGTCCCAAGAGGGCCCCAAGACGACCCACGAGGCCTCCAAAACGCCCAAGATGGCTCCAAGATGGCTCGAGACAGCCCCTAAGAGGCCCCCAAGAGGTCTCCGTGACGGCCCCAGAGGCATCCAAGAGGTTCTCCAGGAAGGCCCGAAGAGGCCGAAATCATTTATGTGCCGTAGGATTTTGAAGGAATTTGGCGTTTGCTTCTGTTCGGCCTTCCGACGACGGCCCAAGAGCCCCCAAAGGTCACCCCACGATCGCCAAAGAGGCCTCCAAGAGGCCCCAGAATGGCCAAAGAGGCCCCCAAGACGGTCCCAAGAGGGCCCAAATACGACCCGCGAGGCCTCCAGGACGCTCAAAATAGCCTCCAAGACAGCCCTGGAGCACCCTAAGGGGGCCCCAAGTCGGCCCAGAAAGGACGGCTTCCGACGGGCCAGGAGGCCATCAAGACGGCCCAAGATGGCTCGAAGATGGCCCAAGACAACCCAAGAGGCCCCCAAGAGGTTCCCAAGACGGCCCCCGAGGCTCCCAAGGGAGCCTCCAGGAAGGCCCGAAGGAGCCAAACTCATTGATTTGCCGTAGGTGTTTGAAGGATTTTGGCATTTGCTTCTTTTCGATCTTCCGACGGCCCGAGTCGGCCCCAGAGCCCCCAAAGGTTCGCCCCAAGATCGCCAAAAAGTCCTTCCACGATGGCCCCAGAACGGCCCAAGAGGCCCCCAAGACGGCCCCAAGACGGCCCAAGAGGCCTCCAAGACGCCCAAGATGGCCTCCAAGGCGGCCCTGGAGCACCCCAAGAGGGCCTCAAGTCGGCCCAGAGAGGCTCCCAAGACGGCTTCCGACGGCGTCAGACGGGCCAGAAATGCCCTAAGACTGTCAAAGAGGCCCCCGAGAAGCCCCCAAAGGCCCCCAAGAGGCCCAAGGAGGCCCCCAAGATGCCTTCAAAAGGCTCCCAAGAAGCTCCAAGGAGGCCCCAAGAGTGCCTCCAGAGGCTCTTAAGATACCCTCTCCTCCTACACCTCCTCCTCCTCCTCCTATTGATTTTCCCCGCCATCCTCCCCCAAGTGTTCCCCGGAGGGTTTCTACATCGGCTGGGGGAGCACATGGCACGACAGCTTGGCAGAGCTCTTGCCACAACGTTCGGCCACATGGGCGATTCCAAAAGGCAGGGGGCGGCGGTGATTCGCCATGGGCGCCTTCGATCCACCACCCCCTGTTGATCTATTATAAAAATGCCTGGCGTGCTAGATCCTACGGTTTGGTTTTGGTTCTTTTCCAACAGAACCCCCCTGGGGTTTCGGTCCATGCCGCCGGCCGCCCGGAAGGCCTCGCCGGTGCGCAGCCAACGTCTCCAAGACAGCCTCGATGCCCTCCAAGACGGCCAAGATGGCCCCCAAGTTCGCCCAACATGGTCCAAGATGGGCTCCAAGACGGCCCTAGAGGGTCCCAGATGCCTCCAAGTCCGCCCAAGGAGCCACCCAGAGGGCCAAAGATGGCTCCAAGAGAGCCCCAACAGGCCTCTTAGACGGCCCAAGTGGCCTCCAAGAGGTCCTCCAGGAGGACCCGTAGAGAACGAAATCATTGGTTATCCTTCGGTTGTTGAAGAATTTTGGCACTTGGTTTTGTCGGCCTTCCGACAATCCACGACGGACCAAGAGGCCCCCAAGATCGCGCCATGATGGCCCCAAAGGCCTCCAAGATGACCTCATGACGGCCCACAAAGCCTCCAAAACGGCTCCAACAAGGCCCCCAAGGTCGCCCAAGATGGCCTCCAAGACAGCCCAAGAGGGTCCTAGATGGCCTCCAAGACGGCCCAAGATGCCTGCAAGTCCGCCCAAGAAGCATCCAAGACGGCCCACGAAGGCCCAAGTAGCCCCTGACAAGCCTCCAAGACGGCCCAACTGGCCTCCAAGAGATCCTATAGGAGGACCCGAAGAGGCCAAAACCATTGGTTTGCTTCAGGTTGTTGAAGGGTTTGGGCATTTGTTTCTTTTCAACGGTTCGACAATCCAAGACGGCCCAAGAGGCCCCCAAGATCGCCCCATGATGGCCCCAAAGGTCGCCAAGATGACTTCATGACGGCCCACAAGGCCTCCAAGCCGGCCCCAAAAAGGCCCCCAAGGTCGCCCAAGATGGTCCAAGATGGCCTCCAAGACAGCCCAAGAGGGTCCTAGATGGCCTCTCAGACGGCCCAAGAGGGCCCAAGATGTCTCCAAGTCCACCAGAAAAGCATCCAAAACGGCCCAAGACGGCCCCAGAAGCCCCTAACAAGCCGCCGCGGCGGCACAAGAGTCCTCCAACAGGTCCTCCAGGAGGACCCGAAGAGGTCAAAAATCACGTTTGTTTTGTTTATCCGCGGGTTGTGGAACGATGTTTGCGCATGTGTTTCTTGGCGGCCTTCCGACGGCCCGAAGCGGCCCAAGAGGCCTCCAAGATGGCCCCAAGACCGCCCGAGAGGCCTCCCGAATGGCCCCAGGACGGTCCAAGGGGGCCCCAAGACGGTTTCCAAAGGGCCCGAAGACTGCCCAAGAGGCCTCCAAAACAACAGAGATGGTCTCCAAAACGGCTCTCAGGCGCTCCAAAACAGCCCCAAGATGGCCCAGAGAGGCCCCAAGGCGGCCCCCGACGGCGTCAAACGGACCAGGAATGCTGCAAGACGGTTAAAGAGACCCCCGAAAAATCCCCAAATGCCCTCATGCGGCGCGGGAGGCCCCCGAGAGGCCCCCGAGAGCCCCCCGGGAAACTGCCAGGAGGCTCAGCTATGCCGCCACAGGCTATCAAAAAACCTTTTCATCCCCATCCTCCTGCTGCGTTGCGTACCTACCACTGGGGGTGCTCCGATTTGCAGGGCGCGGATGGTTGAGAGGACAGTGGGGCCCTGGGACACCGGGGCAATGCTGAAAAGAAATGAAGCGGGCCCATCCATTCTTCCACCAGTCAGTGCGGATGGTGACAGGGCACATCTCCAGATGTCAAGACGTTTGGCCTGGGGCCTGGGGTCTGCGCCAAACTGACCCCGGCCACGCCCCCCGAAACACGGGCCACGCGAGACGCGGAAGGCCCCCCATCTCCACCTCGGCAGCGGGGCCCCCGGCTGCCTCACCCAGAGGCCGCGCTAAATTCTGCGAGTTGCGCCATGCAGCAGAAGCGAGTAAGGAACAAAGAGGGGGGGCGCTGCTTTGCAGAAGCGGTTCGAACGCTGCCGTCCTCGTCGGCACCAGTTAGCACAAAGTGAGATCGGTAGCCGTGATTGCCCCTGCCGTGGGGCGGGGAAGCGACGACGCTCGCTTGGACCTGGGGTCAATGAGCGGCCTGGAAAACGGTGGATTCCACAGACTGTGTTCCATGCGTGCACTGGCCAAACCAAACTTGATCGACCGCCGCCTCGGGGCCAGCCAGGGATCTCACGCGAGCGTCCTCGGGGAGATGCCACGGGGATGGCGCCCCGAGGTTGCTGGGAGGGGCGGGGCGCTCCAAGGCCCCCGCGGTTCCAAATGAAAGATACTAGCAAATAGTCAAGAGAGTGGGAGGAGTAGGAGTAGGAGTAGGAGTAGGAGTAAGAGTAGGAATAGGAGTAGGAATAGGAGTAGGAGTAGGAGTAGGAGTCAAGCTAGCCAGCTCGAGCGAGTCAAGCATGGCATGCCCAGTCCCACCCGCCCTCCCACAACATAAGAAGCAAAGCTGGCACAACTGGGGGCCGAAGTCACACCGGCCAGCCGGTTTGGTACAGCTGATGCGGCCGCGATGGCGGTTGCCGACGGGAACTGGCGAGCGCGTGTTGAATGCCGCGCACGCATTGCCAGACGAGTCGAGAATGGCCCGGTACACCGCAGGAAGCCAGAGGTGGCCGGAGGAAGCCCGACGGTCTGACAGGACACCCCAAGGGGGCCCAGGAGGCCCCAAGAGGCAGGAGTAGTAGTACCAGTGGTAGTGGTGTTGGTAGTGGTAGTGGTAGTAGTAGTAGTAGTAGTAGTAGTAGTAGTAGTAGTAGTAGTAGTAGTAGTAGTAGTAGTAGTAGTAGTAGTAGTAGTAGTAGTAGTAGTAGTAGTAGTAGTAGTAGTAGTAGTAGTAGTAGTAGTAGTAGTAGTAGTAGTAGAAAAAATAGTGCTATGACAAGTACTTGCAGCACTACTAGTACTAGTAGTATTTGTAGTTGTTGTAGTAGTAGTCGTAGTCGTAGTCGTAGTAGTAGTAGTAGTAGTAGTAGTAGTAGTAGTAGTAGTAGTAGTAGTAGTAGTAGTAGTAGTAGTAGTAGTAGTAGTAGTAGTAGTAGTAGTAGTAGTAGTAGTAGTAGTAGTAGTAGTAGTAGTAGTAGTAGTAGTAGTAGTAGTAGTAGTAGTAGTAGTAGTAGTAGTAGTAGTAGTAGTAGTAGTAGTAGTAGTAGTAGTAGTAGTAGTGTAGTAGTAGTAGTAGTAGTAGTGTAGTAGTTAGTAGTAGTAGTAGTAGTAGTAGTAGTAGTAGTAGTAGTAGTTAGTAGTAGTAGTAGTAGTAGTAGTAGTAGTAGTAGTAGTAGTAGTAGTAGTAGTAGTAGTAGTAGTAGTAGTAGTAGTAGTAGTAGTAGTAGTAGTAGTAGTAGTAGTAGTAGTAGTAGTAGTAGTAGTAGTAGTACCATGTCGTTGGTGCGCGGCGCCGAGGCGAGAGCGACATGTCACCCCTTCGCGCGGGGTGTGCGCCGCGTCCCATTCCTGCCACGCATTTTGCGACGTGACGACAGCACGACCATGTTGACAAGAAAAACAAAAACTGTGTATTGTCTTTTGCAGATTAGAATGGGACGGATTGGATGGGCGGGCGCGGGGTGTGCGCCGCGTCCCATTCCTGCCATGCATTTTGCGACGTGGACGACAGGACGTCCATGCGACGGTGCCAATGACGGCGACGACTCTAGAAGGATTTGAGCATGCGCTCGCGGCGACGCGCGCGCATGTCGCCCGCGTGGTATTTTTTGCACAGGATTCGCGGCCTGGGTGCATGACAGAGCATCGCGAGTGCACCGCGCGATGACGTGAAATCGCTGGATTTGACAGAATTCTTAAGATTCCTATGGTTTTCCTATGATTTCAGCAAGAAAGCCCGGGCAGGAAATTTGTAGAATGTTTGTGAAAAAACATTGGGTGTTTGATGTTTTTATGTTGAAATGCTTGCAAACACACGGTGTTCGGTAGGATTATGACATGAACGCGCGCGCGTGCTCTTTGTGGTGTTTTTTGCAATGGGTTATCGCCGTGGACGACAGGACGTCCATGTCGAGAGGAACAAATAAGAAACATGTTGATTTTGTATGGTTTTTTACATGTTAGGATGGGACCACCCGGATGGGGCCCCTATCTGCCGGCCTGAGGGGGGAGTAAGAGTATATTCTAATAAGGAATAGGGATAGGAGTAGGAGTAGGAAGAGGAGGAGGAGGAGGAGGAGGAGGAGGAGGAGGAGGAGGAGGAGGGAGGAGGAGGAGGGGAGGAGGAGGCAGGAGGAGAAGGAGGAGGAGGAGGAGGAGCAGGAGGAGGAGCAGGAAGAGGGAGGAGCAGGAGGAGGAGGAGGAGGAGGAGGAGCTGCCTGATGCCCCAGGGATTGTCCAGGGTTCGAACTGCAATGAAGCCTTGCCGCCTCTCGAGCTCATGCCTTCTGGCTGCTGACCATGTTTCGCGCGGGGGTCCGCAAATCGCCGCAATCGCTTTGTGGGCGCGTGTTCGCTCAGTGAACTTGAGCACCGATCCTGTCCTGGCCCAATCCCCTCGCTCAGGGCCATTTGGGGCGTCGATGGAAAAGCGCCAGAGATTCAAATCCGCGGCGCAAGTGCCCACGACGGGATTGAAAACCCCTTTGGCGCCGCTGTCTGCCGAACAGGCGGACCGCGCACTCGCGCGACAGAGCGGGCTCGCGAGGGGCCGACCCTGGGCGCGCGGCCCCGGCGGCGGCGGCAGCGGGGGGGGGGCGGGCGGGGAGGGCTGGGGGGCACGAGCACGCACGGCAGTTGCGGGGTCCGCGGGGCCTTCGCGGCTGGAACTGAAGCGCGGTGAATTCACTGAATCCACTGAAGCTGGGGAAGCGCGAAGGCGAGCCTCGCGGCCACCCAGGCAGAAGTCACTGAATTTTGCCTGGGTGATCGCGACGCTCGCCATCGAATTCCCGGCCCCTATCCCGGTTTCGGCGGGCCCCTCGCCCGCCACAGCCAGAGAAGGGAGGGGAAGACAGCGACCTGGGCGCGACGGCAAGCCCGTCGCACATGCTTCGCCCATTGGTTTGAACATGGGCGTGGCTGATACGGGTGGGGGGGCGACCGCTGCAGCCCTCCAAGGTCTTGAAGAACTGCCGAACGACACCGTTCAAGACTCGATCCATGTTTCTAGCGGTTCTCAAGGCTCATATGTGATATCTACGGAATGTAAAACCATCGTGGGGCGAAGGGCCAGCCGAGAAACCAATGCGAAGACGGTTGTTCGGGCACTGCATCGCAATGATTAGCAACCGGGAGGGGCAAAGGAAAAGGATGCGGTGGACGCCCGCGCGTGGAAAAGTTCTTTAATTCGCATCCGTCGTGGGTTTGTTGGCATCGTCATCTTGTGCGGCGGCGCCTCGCCCACGGGCCACTGGTCGCCTCAATTGCGCAAACCCGCCTGCGTCGCGGTCGCGAACCGCTCCGGAATTCACGCGCATGGAACGACGTCTTCGACGGCGACCTGCCCGGCAGCGCTGGCGCGCCTGACAAGCCTCCGTCTCGCGTGGAAGCTGTCGCAGCGAACGCGACAATCCGAACCGAAGATGCATCTCGAGACGGGGCCCTGGCGGGCCACGCGACGTCTGCGCCGGGCCGGGGCGTCGGCCGAGACGCGCCCGCGCTCGCAGCGCGCGAATTGATCCTGAGGGGCCGGGGGGGCGCAGTGGGGGGGCGGCGACGGGCGCGCCGCTCGGCGCGACTGCCGACTAACTCTCGCCATGCAGCCGGCCGCTGCTGGCCCGCGGCACGTCGGCTGCCTGCGGCGAAAGGGGGGCGCTAAGGAGGCTCTGCCAGCGCGGCTGGTTGTTCCTGATCAGCTGCGCCCAACGCTGCAAGGGGGGGCAGCAGGGGAAGCCGACGCGAAATGCACGACCCAAACCGAAGTACTTTCTCAACATGTCGAACCAGCTACCTGGCCCGCCTTCCATCGCATCCTGGAGCACAGAGATGCGGGGGGGCGGTCAGCAGGACTCCGCCAAATAATGCCACTCCCCGAACGCGCATGGCCCGGTCGAGATCGGGCCTCTGCGGCTCAGCGAGCAAAGCCGCATTAGAACGCGCCGTAGAGTTTGGCCTTGGCCCCTGGTGGCCTTTCCCCATGGCCGAACGGTAGGGGCGCAAATCAGAGGAGCGCAGGGTTTGCCGAGTCGTCTCGGCGAGCTCAGGCCCAGATAGGCATTGTGCAATGGAGCCTGCTAGTACAAACGGAACAACCGTTTTTTTGTTTTAAACGGTTCCGTCGAGTGGGCCAACGGCTTGCTACAAGCTGGTTTCACGGTGCGCAACTTCCCGGGGCATGAGCCCATCCCAATGCAACATGCTGCCAAAGTGCTTGCAAGTGCTGGGGAAGGGGCCCAAACTCAGGCAAGCGGGGGCGAAACCTTCGCCCGCTGGCGCGCGAGGATTCGCTCGCAAATGATGCGCCAGGCGGGGCCCTTCATGGACGCGGGGGCAACGGTCTCGGCAGCCCCGACATTCGAAACGAAACCATATTTGGCCGCAACCAAGTAAACGGCTCAACCAGCGAAACTGAAGAGGTCTCGACGTCGCCACTGTCACAAATCAACGCGGGAATCACGAGGGCGCCCGCAAAGACGGCTTCAGCCTACCAAGAATCCTCCTGAGTTTGATCTCGGGCAAACATAAGATTCGGGGGGGCCATCAAGCAGGGCCGCGATGTCTCGGGCAGCGAGCTCGCCCATGAGATCGCCCAGCACGGGCGCGAAGACGAGAAGCATGAAGACGCGGTCCGCGAGGGGCACCCCTGGCTGGGCGCCCGGGCGAGCGGCGGGAAGGGCGGGCGCGCGCCTGCGCGCGTGATTCCGCAGGCCCGCAAAATGACGCCATCTGTCCTGGATGGGCCCAGAGACGGGTCAGCCATCGCGGGCCCGAGGACCGGCGTTGACGCCCAGGGGGGGGTGGGGCGGCGGCGGCCGCAATCGCGCGGCGGCCATCTTCGCGCGCACCCAGGGGCAAACGAATCTCGCGCGCGACCGCGTTGATGGCGGCTGTGAGATTTGCGAAGGCCAGAATGCTCGAAACTTTTCACTGCGCGGCATAGGCCGCGAACGCCTTAACATAGCAGCTCGCGACGTCGGCCCCGCGACCCCAGCGCGCCCTCCGCGTTGAGTGGATGCGAGGAGGGCAACCGCGATATCGTAGACCCGTTCTCGCATGTATTGGCGATGGCACATGGCAGCAACGCTCGCGAGCATAATCTGGCGATCGTAAATCGACAAGGACGGGGTGCCCCAGCGTTCGTCGAGCGGGCGGGCTCATTCCCATTTGAAAGAGAGGGGGCCCCTGCCGAGGAGCGAGACACTAGCGCGGACGTGGCGGGCAAGGCGAGCGCATGCACGGGGGGCGGCCTTGACCAGATCCCTGCCGACGCGGTCGGCCCCCCCGCCTTGGCGCGCTTTGGCGGCGCAGAGCTCCGAGCCAAAGCATCGCAGAGGCGCGCGCGTGCGTGCGCGCGCGCAGGGCGCGGGGGGGGGGGAGGGGGGGGGGCGGGGGGGGGGGGGGGGGCGGGGGGCAGGGCGTTGCAGCGGGCCACGCGAGCTTCTTCAGACAAGGTGAGGGCGCGCTCCTGCGAGGCGAAAAGCCCGCGCGCATCTTCGGCGACGGCGGAGGGAGCATCCAATGCATTATCTCATTATCTCAGTATCTTGGGAGTTTAGATAGGGGGCGAGGCAGGGCTGGTGGAACTTCTCTTCGCGCCCCCCGAAGGCCGGAAGCGAGCTGACACATGGCCAGTGAGCCCCCTGGTCGCCGACTTTCGCTCCCTGTCCGAATTCCTCAACCACGCTGTCGAGACGGGCCGCGCGATCCAACTCCAGCCACGCGGCGAGAACGCATCTTCTGGCCTCGAACGAGTTCGCGAGCTCCCGTTCATGCTTTTCTTCAAGACAGGCTGCGGCCGAGAGAGCGCGACGCGCTCGGCTGGGCGCCGGCGGAACAGCCGACGCCTTCCGAGCGCGGATCGCCCACCAGAGGGCCCGAGGACGGTAGCGCGGCAACGCGGGGGGCCATGCCCTCAGCCCGTCGAGCGCTTGTTTTATGCATCGCCCGATTTGAACGGGCCTCCGCGCGCCTCTGAGCACGCGGGGCTTGCGGGGCTGGCGGCGGGGCGGGGGGGGGCGGCCTGCAGGGCGGCGCTGAGAATCTGGCCCCTGGCGGCGTCGCACTGGGAATTGGGGCCAACTCCACGAGGCGAAGGCTGGCCGGCAACGGGGGCATGCCGAAGAAGACCCGTCAAAACCCACCGGGGGGCGGTGCTTCCGCTGGGCGAGCCACTGAAGATAGGCATGCACCGGGTAATGGTCCAACTTGGATCGCATTGAATCGAAAGTATGCCGCGAATCCCGCGACGCGCGACAATTTGATCCAGGTCAGCAGAGAAGAGGATGTGATCGACCCTATGGTAGCGCGGGGCATCCCAAGTCCAAGAGAAAGACTCGGTCTCGGGGGCCCTCAGGGTCGCGGGCGCTCGGAGCGAGAGCCCTGCGACGGCGTGGCAAAGTTCGCACCTGCTGTCGTCCAGAAATTGGGCAATGCCAGAATCCCCCACGCCAAGAATTTTACGCCCCAGGCCCACCTGCCCATTCCCAGACATGCGACGTCCTGATTTTGTTTAGGACGGCGTTCCCGAAGTCACGACCCTTTCCCCGGGACCGGCTTCTCATTCTGAGCCGCTGTTTGACACTCCTGGGGCCTGGCGAGGGCCCCCAGGGGTCGAAAATAGCAAAAACTTCCCTCTACTGCGTGGCGCGTGAAGAACCCGGAAAACTCGGTTAAAAAGTGGGCGGGGATCTCAACGCCGCGGCGGCGAGGGTCGAGGTGGAGAGGGCTGGCATGGGCAGGTTTGAAGAACAACTGCCCTCCCCCGAAGGCAGCATGCAATACTTCGGTATCGATCCAGAGTTCGCATCCGAGGCTCCTTTGCTGGCCTCCAGGAGCCAGGGCGGAACAATCCCCAGCCTGGCGCTTGCCAGCTTTCGCGCGAACCTCCTGAACCTCCACACAACAAGATCTTTGTTTCACGGAAGTGGGTACGGAGCAGAGGTCCCTTGCCCTTAAGAAGCTCTTTTGTGGTGCCTCCCGAGAGCCCTGGTAAAGTCACACACCGAGAAGGCATTGTAACAAGCGAGCCTCATACCGAAGCCTTCGGTGCCCGCACTGACGCGGTCGTCCTTGCAACCGTGGGCCGGAGTCGGCCTGGGGCGGTCGGCGTCGGACCCGTCCTCGACCGCCTGAGCTCTGGAGGCCTGTCGGAGGATTGGGCGCTCCTTGTCTTACGATGCTCCAGCCTACTTGAGTCTTGAGCACCAAAAAGAATTTCGAACGCCCAAAAAATGCCGAAACTCACGGGTTTTCGCGCGTCGGGCCCAAACACTCGCTCGACACTGTTTCGACACTGTTTTGACACTTCTCCGGGTGCTCGAAATTACTTCTGGGATGTGGTCCTTCAGTAGGATGGGAACAACATAATCCTTGTCGGGTCGGAGAGGGGCAGGGAGGCCCTGGGGCCTGTAAGGAGCGGGCAGCAACCGAGGTGGACCATGGCCCCCTCGTTCTGCACGGGCGGAGGCGGCTCCCGATCTTCCGGAGGCAGCCCTGGGGATCCAGGGCCGGCCATTCCTTGAGGGGGGGTGCAGAGGACGGCAAGAACGTGATCGGGGATAGGACACCAGCCCTGGGATCCAGGGCCGGCCGTTCTTGAGGGGGCTGCAGAGGACGGCAAGAACGTGATCGGGGATAGGACACCAGCCCTGGGGATCCAGGGCCGGCCGTTCTTGAGGGGGGGGGCACGAGGGCGGCGAGACCGTGATCGGGGTTAGGACACGAGCCCTGGGGATCCAGGGTCGGCCGTTTTTTGTGTTGGTCGACTCGAGCTGGGCGTCGCAGACGTCGCGCGGCAGAGCAGAGGCGGCTGTCGCGGAATCCTGGCGCGCCGAAGACACGAACGGGCAGGAAACCCGGCGAGAGGGCGCAGCCTCGGCCTCGACCCTCCCGGAAGAACGCCGCTCTCGAGGGGGGCGCAGGAGACGGCGAGAACATGATCGGGGAGAGGATCAAGTCGGGCGCGTCCCCCTACAGGAGGGGCTTTGGGCGAAAAATTAAACATAATTACTCCAAAAATGCCCCCCGAATGAACAATAGTCAAACAATCGTCCCCTGACTATTTTCAGACTAGTTTTGAATATTCCCCCTGTCGAGGGACAGGCCCGATGTAAGGATAGGACCTCCCCCCCTCGAGCAGCTCTCTTGGCCAGGGAGCCCGCCACCCCGCTCTCCGCGGGAGGACCTCCGCGGGCGGCGGCGCGGCACGAGGGCGCGAGTCTGCCCGCGGGCGCGGGGGGGGGGCGACGAGCTGCCTCGCCGCACGCCCCGGCGGCGGGTGAGATCTGCAGGAGCTGCCGCCCGGCCGCGACGCCGAGGGCCGCGCGGGAATCGGGACCCAGGGTTTAACCAGCCTCGAACATGTCCCTATCCTTAAGATGGGCGAGCAAAGACCGAGGACAATCTTAGGGATAGGCCCTCAGAAACTGAGGGAATCCTTAAGATCGGCATCGAGGTGGGGTGATGTCAAACATAGGGATAGGGATATGTTTCAAACTGGTAAGGGTCACAGGCACACGCACACAGAATGGCCAGAACCTCGGGGTGCTGACTGGAGAAGGCGCCGGGAATCCCTGGGAAGTGATCCTTTGCCCCCCCCCACCGCCAAGAGGCCCCTCCGAAGTGCATGCCCCCCTGAACGAATTCCCCGACCAGGACAAACGACCACCCACACTTGGTATAATCTCCTGGGGGAAGGGAGCCGCCAGTAAAGATATGGAAGGTACCAGGGGCCTGGAAAGGCGAGGAGCCGAGGCGAGGGTCCTTTATATTTTCCTTCTCCTCCTCCATTTCCTCCCTCTCCTCCTCCATCTCCTCCTCCTCCATCTCCTCCTCCTCCTGATCCTCTTCCTCCTGCTCCTCCTCTTCCTCCTCCTCCTCTTCCTCCTCCTCCTCCTCCTCCTCCTCCTCGCCCACATGTTCCCCGAAAAAATTCCACAGCGGCTCGGGGAACACCTGGTCCGGTACCTTGTCCGAGCTCTGGACCCAAACGGTCGGCCACAGAGGCGTTTTTCAAACAGGCAGGGGGCGGCGGTGGCCCGCCGCCGGCGCCTTCGATAGCACAGGCCGTTGAGAAGCTCCTCGTTCGCCAAGCACGCGCCCGGGACGTGCGGGCACATGCCGTTCGCCATGTCGCCGGACACGGAGTACCCGCCGCACATCCCCATCTTGAACGCCGTCCGGTCCCAGTCGCACGGGGCGCTCCGGCAGCAGGAGAAGGCGCTGGTGCGGAAGGGGTGCGTGCCGAAGGTGAGGAGCTCGCACCGCTTGTCCGCCCCCGTGCCCCCCGGCCCGGCACGCTGAGGCGGGCCCCCGAGACGGTCCGAGAGGGCAGGAGGAGGAGGAGGAGGAGGCGGAGGAGGAGGAGGAGGAAAACTATTGGTTTCAATGCGTTTTTGAAAGATTGTGGCGTGCTCGCCTTTGCGGCTTTCCGACGCTCCAATACGGCCCAAGAGGCCCCCAAGACCACCCCAAAACGGCCCAAGAGAGTCAAGAGGCCTCCAAGAAGGCCCCAAGACAGCCTAAGAGCCCTTGAAGTCGGTCCAAGAGGCGCCAAAGACGGCCGAAGAGTGCCCCAAGACGGCCCCAAAAGGAATCTCTGAGAGGAAACACGAACCGAAAATCCAAACATTCCCCCCATGGGGCCCCCTGGAGGCCCCAAGAGGCGCCCAAGAGCCCTCGAGGCCCCCAAAGGCTCCCGGGAGGTCCCCAAGAGCCCCCAAAACGGCCCCAAGAGGCCCCGAGAGGCCTCCCACAAGATGCCATCGAACATCCACTAAGCGTACAACCCACAACCCAAGCACGGTGGCGGGATTTGCCGTAGGCCGCGGGATAGCACAGACCCGCGTGCTCCTCCTCGTCGTCGTAGCAAAGATTCCCATCATGGCGATTCAATCGAGGGAACAGCATCGCCCTCATCTGCGACTCGTTCATCCCTTCCGTCTCGTTCGGTAAGAACTTTCTCCAAGATGGGTCCATCACTACCGACTTGTTGACGCCGACCTTGAGCATCGTCTCCAGAGCGGAGATCTCCTTGCTCATGTCCGAATTGTTGAGGAGACCGTTGAAGTCTTTATAGCCCCCACCAACGGCCTTCGCCGCCTTCGCGCCGGTGAACATGACCTCCGCCACGCCGGCCAGCGCACCGAAGATAGGGGGCCACATGCGAACCCTACCCCTAACCCCCCCCGATTTCTGAGGGGGTGGGTGGGGTTCACTTCGCTCGGGAGCTCCCGAGCAGAGTGAACCCCACCCCACCCCTCAGAAATCGTGGGGGGGTAGGGGTAGGGCTCGCATGTGGCCCCCTAGAAGAGGAAGAGCCCCGTCGCCTCCCCGGCGTCCGCACGGGCGGCGTGGCGGGACCGCGCCCACTGCTCCGCGCCCAGCGCCGCCGCGAGCGCCGCACACAGCGCGGCCGCGGTGCCGAGCACGCGGCCCCGGCGCGGCAGGCCCGGCCGGGCGCGGCCAGGCGCGGCGGTGGCCAGCAGGCCGCCGCGCTCGGCCTCCTCCGCGCTGGCCGCGGCGGGGCCCCCCGCCGCCGCGGGCACGGCCTCGGAGCACAGCGGCTCGGCCAGGCCCTCCTCCACGGCAGCCTCGAGCGTATCCCTGTCCCTAAGATCGGCACGCCAAGAGGCGATGGCGATCTCAGGGACCCGCCCTCGAAAAGTAAGGGCACCCCTGAGATCGGCATCGTGACGAGGAGATGCCCAGCATAGGGATGGGGATATGTTCCAGGCTGGTAATCCTCCACGGCAGCCGGCGGGACGCACTCCAGAGCGCGCGCCATGGGCGCCAGAGGTTTTTTTGTTTCTGCCCGCGGCCAGAGGCAGCAAAACTGCCCCCTGCTTGAGCCAAAGCTTAAGGATCCTGGATGGTGGGGCAGTCTCCGGCGAAGCGCCCGACCCACCCTACCGGCACGTCTCGGGGTGCGACGGGGAGGAGTTATTCATAAGGAACCAGGATGGACTCAGCGGAGGAGGAGGAGGAGGAGGGAAAGGAGATTATCCCCCCTTCGTCCTCCTATTCTGATTCGTCCTCCTCTTGGTCTTCCTCCTCTTCATCCTCCTCCTCCTCCTCCTCCTCCACCTCCTCCTCCTCCTCCTCCTCCTCCTTCTCCTCCTCCTCCTCCTCCTCCTCCTCCTCCTCCTCCGTATCATCTTCCATCTGTGCGTCGTCGCGCACGCTGGTCGTACGCTCCTCGTAGTCAACATGCCACTGTCATATGCCAAGGCTACACGCACAGTTCGGGCAAGGCTTTGGCAGACTGGTCCTAAACTGCAACGGCCGCCCGGGTAGCTGCCATCATGAGACTTCAGCAGTGAGTGCCACGCGCAGTTTTCTACGCTGTGATTTGGATCCTCGAATCTACGAAGCAGGCGACGTGCATCCCGACAGACCGCATACTGATCAGGGACTGTCCCGCTCGAGGCAAGGATTCGTATGCACATGTGCGCAGAGCCGATTTAGGATAGTGGCTGCATTTGTGGCACGCGTTGGAGGATCAACGTGGGTTCTCAGGCCATCGGGATCGTTGAAGATACCGTATGCCTCATGCAGACGGAATGACCTTGAGCCCCTGCGTCAAGTCCGACGGATTGCTGCGTGAATATGCACGTCGCAGGAGGCGCCAGAAACGGCCCCGCCTCATGTGGGTTCAAAATTGCAGAAACAATGCTCGCCCTTGGGTTCCTTACAACTGCTTTTAGAAATGGGGCCGTGTGGTCGGTCTGGCGGTTATGTTGTCGCCGTCGCCGCCCCGTCGCCGCCTCGTCGCCGCCCGTCGTCTGGGCCGTATGGTCGGTCTGGCGGCTATGTTGTCGCAGTCGCCGCCCGGTCGTCGCCTCGTCGATGCCGTTGGATTGCACCACGCAGATTGCACGGACAAAGGTGGGCCTGTGATCGTTCACAACATACATTGGGTCACATCTTACACGACGAAATCTCGCCTCCGGTACGATTTTCGGATCGTTCACAACACAGATTGCACCACATAGTTCACAACATAGGTTGCACCGCATAGATCGCATAACATATGTTGCACAACCACATCGACTCTCCTTTCTTAACAGGAATTGAATTCGACCCCCCAGTTGGATTATCCATACCCGTCTTGGTATTGCAATGTACATACGATTCTGCCCCATCGTCCATCCGAACTATGAATTCGTACCATCCTAGCCCAACTGGTATCGTCAACCCCCGCCTTCCTCAGCAAAAACAATATGTGCGCACACTCGTTTATCACAAAAACCTTAGAATCTCAAAACTCCCCTGCCCCCCCCGAAAAAAAAACGTGACGATGTGCAGACGTGCGCGTCGTCGCGCGCGCATGCTAAAATCCTTCGAACACCATAAATTTCGCAGGATCATCAAACGTCCAACGTCTGTATTTATATATGTGTATATATACATACATATACACTCATATATATATATATATATATATTATAATAATATATATATATATATATATATTCTATGTATGTTTATGTATGTTTATGTATGTATATGTATGTATGTATGCATGCATGCATGTATGTATACATGCATGTATGTATGCATGTGTATATATATATACACACAAACACATGGTTCCGCAACGCGGATTTTCAAAACAAACTTGCGCGCGAGTTCTCGCGAACTTTCCAGGAAAACCATGGTTCTTCAACATGTTCAAAACATGCTGCCAAGCAAGCTTCGCACGCGCATGTCGAAATCATTCGAACGCGCTTGCGCGCGCTGTCGTGACAATGTGTTGCAAAAAAAAAACGAAGTGCATGCGAGCGCGTTGTCGCGCGCGCATAGCGGAATCTTTCTGAAATTTCAGGTTTCGCAGAGATTTCAAAGCAGAGGGTCCCGGGTCCCGAAACAAAACATATGGCGGACATCATTCGTTATAAAAAATGCGCTCGCGCCATTTGCGAGCTCGCGGCAAAAAAGGGTGTTTCAACAAAATCCTGGGGCTCTGCCAGCGGGGCCTCTCGCGCCGAACGCCTAAATCATTCGAGCGCCCCTGCGCGCGTGCTGGGGGGGCACGTTCCGTGTCAAATCATACCATGTGGCTACTCTCGTTCGTCGGCCGCGCGCGCATGTCGAACTCCAGATAAAACTTGCGTCGTCGACGCGAGGACGTCGTCATCGCTATCGGCGGGCACGATCATCATCGGCGCCGTCAATGGCCGTACCGTCGTCGCTGTCAACATCACCGCCAGCAGCGCTAATCTCATCATCGTGCCAACCGGCGCCGACGCTGCCATGATCCCGCGGCCGCCCAACTCGCCGATTCGCATTGACATGCACAATGGAATGGGCCCAACGGTCAGCGCCACCGCGGCCGCGTCGGTCGCGCAAAACCAGCTGGCCGCCGCGCGCGCACGCGCGGGCTGACGCGGCCGCACATATGCACCAGCCAGCGCCGCGCACTCATCGCAATCGCCGCCGCATGGGTTTGCAAACCAAGTCGCGAGTGGGTGGGCGGGTGGGAATGTAATCGTTCTATAAAACATGCATATCGCACCACGACTTAGCTTTCCACAACACAGTTGACACCGCACAGGTCGTATCACGTCGGCTGCGCCGCCTAGATTGATCGCCACGTAGAATCTCTGTTTCAGAATAATACTAGGACCCCCCCCCCCTCCTCGGATTTAACGGCCCCACTTTTTGCATTGCAATCAATGTACATGTGATCCTGCCCCATCGCCCATCCGAAATTCATGGCACCCCAGGCAGGCCAGTCGCACTTCCCCCCTGATCCTCTGCAACAGTTACTACGCGCGCGCACTCGCTGATAAAGCACATAAGCCTTCCAGAACTCATTGCGAAAATGAGACGAAGTGCACGCGCCCGCGCCATCGCGCGCGCATAACGAAATAATCTTCGAGGAAACACAGAGGCATCGTGCAGATGCCAATATCGAATGCCACGGGCACATATACAACGCATGGTTTCATAACGCAGATGTTCAAGCCAAGCCTGCGCTTGCCCTCTTGCACATCTTGCCCATGGATTTCGCAACATCCGCTTGCAAAAGAAGCCCGCGCGCTTTTGGGAATTCCTCTTTTTTTCATATAGAAAACCATTGTTTTTCAAAAATGTGATCCAATGCTGCCGAACGGGCCTCTCGCGCCGCAGGTCGAACTCATCCCAACGCCTTCGCGCACTTTGGGGGCGCGATCCCGGTCAAATGACGCCGCGCGGGCCACTCGCGCGCGCCGGCCCCGCGCGCGCACGTCGAACCCCTTCCAAAAGCTTCATCGCCGACGCGAGGACATCAGCATGGCCATCGGCGGGCGCGGTCAGCATCGGCGCCGTCATTGGCCTTGCCCTTGTCATCGCCACCATCGCCACCGTCGCCGCTACTCTCATCGCCGCGTCTACCGCCGTCGGCGTCGCCATGATGCCGCGCCCGCCCATGTCACCGATTCGCACTGAAGTGCCCGATGGAAGCGTCTAGCAGCCAGCGCAACCGCGGCCGCGTCGGTCGCGCCAAACTAGCTGGCCGCCGCGCGCGCACGCGCGGGCTAGCGCGGCCGCGCAGCTGCGCCAGCCAACGCCAGGCACTCATCGCAATCGCCGCCGCGTGGGCTTTGCAAACTAAGTTGCGGGCGGTCGGGCGGGGCGCTTGCGCGCGCAGTGCGGTCGACAATTCCGCGCGAACTCTGGTGAATTCTCCTTGAGATCATGCCGCCCCAGCCGGCGGCGTCGATCCCGCCCCTGGCCATCCCCAGGAAAACGTAAATAATCATGCGAGCGCGCTCTTTATCAAAACTCATAAGTTTCCAAGAATCCCTCGCACAAGGAATAACGGGGCGCACGCGCGCGCGTTGTCGCGCGCGCACGCCGCAATCCTTCACAGACCTCCGGTTTCGTTGGAGGGGTCAAAATCGAGCGCCCCAAACATATGCAAACACGTGCTCTTGCAGCGCTGATTTTTACGCAACAAATGCGCGCGCGTCGCGCGAATCCTGAGGAAGACCATCACTTGTTCCAGCGCGTTCATAAAATGCTACCGAATGGGCTGCGCGCGCGCATGTCGAAATCGTTCGAACGCCCTGTCGCGCGTGCTGTCGCGAGGATCCTTGCGCAAAAACTGACGAAGTGCACGCGCGCGCGTCGTCGCGCGCGCGTGCCGCACTCCTTCAATAACCTTTGGTGGTGCAAGCATGTCAAGATCGAGCGTCTTAAAAGCATATAAGCCGCATGGTTTCGCAACACCTACACACGCATACATACATATATATATACATATATATATATATATATATATATATATATATATATACTCATACGCACCTCTCCGAGGGAGTAGAGCTCAGAGGCGATTAATGCGCACGTCGTTCGCGATTTTTCTGGCCGTTTCGCTCGGGACATCCTCGAAATTCTGAAAATCGGTGGCACCCCTCACGCAGATCGTGACGTCAGGGTCCAAAAACACATGGGAATTTCAACATTTTAACATAAAACCTTCAAAAACACATGGTAATTTCAATAATTTTGACCCCGATTCTCAGAGAATGGCGGTTTCGCCTGAGACATCCTCCCAAAATCGAGCCCCAGACCCCTCCTCGGAGCCTCCTGGGGGCCTCCTGGAACCTCCTGGGGCCTCCTGGGGCTTTCTGGACCTTCTGGTACCCCAGACCCCGCCTCGGAGCCTCCTGGAGTTCTCCTGGGCCTGCTGAGGCCGCCTGGGGCCTCCTGGGGCCTCCTGGGCCTCCTGGGGCTTCAGAACTACATGCACACACAGAGACACAAATCACGCCCAACACATCACACGCTAGACAAACATAACATACACACAACACCGACAACACACAAAAAGCACGCACCACACAAAGCACACATCACACACGCAACACTCACAATCCTGGGGCCTCCTGGAGCCTCTTCTGGTATCCAAGTCGGGCCTCCTGAGGCTTCCTGGGGGGCCCTGGTACACGCATCGCAAGGTGTGGCAACCCCACTTGCGCTCGAGTGCGACTTCGCTGTTGCATGTCGCTCCTGCTTCAAACGCCCCTTCAGCTTGTTGTATGAGCCTGGGCACGCACGTGCCACTTGTGTGTATATATATATATCTATATATATAATATATAATATATATATATAGATATATATATACATATATAGGACTACATATAGCAAAAACAAGCGCTCGCGCTTCTTTTTTCTTGACAGAAGCCTGCTCGTTGAACCATGCCAAAACGGGCACTCCGCGCCGAATGTCAAGTCAATCATTGGACGCCCTTGCGCGCGCGATAGGGAGGATGGGGGGGGGGGGGGGGGGGGGGGCGATCCGCGCTAATGATTGCCACGCGGGCCACTCTCGCGCGTCAGCCGCGCGCGCGCGCGTCGAACTCCTTTCAAAACCATCGTCGCCGACGCGAGGGCGCCGTCGTCGTCGTCGGCGTGATCAGCGTCGGCGCCGTCACTGGCCGCGCCGTCGCCGCTGTCGTCGTCGCCGCCAGCGCAGCTACCATCATCGTCGCGTCCGCCGCCGTCGCCGTTGCCGCGGCGCCGCGCCCGCCCAAGTCGCCGACTCGCAGCGAAGCGCCCGCTGGGACGCGCCCAGCGGCCAGCGCCACCGCGGCCGCGTCGGTCGCGCCAAACTAGCCGGCCGCTGCGCGCGCGAGCGCGCGCGGGCTAGCGCGGCCGCAGAGATGCGCCAGCCAACGCCAAGCGCGCATCGCAATCGCCGCCGCGTGGGTTCTTCAATCCAAGTTGCGGGCGGGCGGGCGGGGTGACTGCGCGAGCAATGGATTTGGCAACTCACTGCGAACAACAGATAATTCTCCGGTCCAAAAAAAGAATAGACTCTACCCCCCCCCGGACTTATCCGTTCCTCTTTCGGGCATGTAAATCATATATGATTCTGACCACTCGTCCATCAATGTGAAATCATGCCATCCCAGCCAGGCCGGGCCCCCCCACAGAGGCTCCCTCTTTAAAAAACACTAGGCGGTGACATTTTTTGTTCTAGCATTGCATTTTTACGCGAATCCCCTGCAAAAAATGAAACGAAGTGCGCGCGCGCGTCGTCGCGCGCGCATGCCGAAATCCTTCAAAGACCGTCGGTGTCGGAAGGATTTCGCAATCGAGCTTCCAAAAAAAAACATACAAAAACACTAGGTTTCGCAACACTGATTTGCTCAAAAAGCTTCCGCGCGAGCTCTCGCGTTAAGAAAACCATCGGTTTTTCAAGATTTTCCGGAAAAAGAAATTCAAAAGGGCTTCGCGCGCGCATGTCGAAATCTGTCGAACGCCCGTGCGCGCGTGCCGTCGCGAGAATGCTCTGCAACAGTGGGACGAAGTGCAGACGCGCGCGTCGTCGCGGGCGTATGCCGAAAGCATTCAAAACCCATCGGTTTCGGAAGGATTTCAAAATCGCGCGTCCAACGAACCTACAAACACCTAAGGTTTCGCAGCACGGATTTTCAATAAAAGCGTGCGCGCGCTCTTGCGTCGTCGTCGTCGTCGTCGTCGCCGCCCTCCCTCCTCCCGCGTCGTCGTCGTCGTCGCCTACGTCGTCCTCTGTCTTTTCTCGTGTTCGTCGTCGTCGTCCTCTTTGGCGTCGTGGTCGTTTCCGTCGTCGTTGTCGCCGTGGTCGTCCGTCCTCCTCCTCCCACGTCGTCGTCGTCGTCCGTCGTCGGCGTCTCGTCGTCGGTTCTATTTCGTCACCGTCGTCGTCGTCGTTGTCGTCGTCGTCTTCCCTCCTCCCTCGTCGTTGTCGTCGTCGGCGTCGCCGTCCTTCCTCCTTCGTCGTCGTTCGCGTCGTCGCCGTCCTCCCTCCTCCCTCGTCGTTGTCGTCGTTGTCGTCGTTGTCGCCGTCGTCGTCCTTCCTCCCCCTCGTCGTCGCCTTCGTTGGCGTCGTCGTCGTCTTCCTCGTCGTCGTCGTCGTTGTCGTCGTCGAAGTCGTCGGAGACGTCGTCCGTGTCGTCGTCGTCGTTGTCGCCGGTGTCGTCGCAGTCGGTCTTAAGAGGTTCTGCAAACCAAGTTGCGGGTGGGAGGGTGGGATGTTTGCGCGAGCAGTGGAGAGGACAGCTTCAAGTTGAGCAAGTGATTGGTTGCACCACGTAGATTGCACCACATGGATTGCGCAACGCAGAGCGCACAACATAGATTGAACAACATAGATTGCACCGAGCAGGGAGCGCCACATAGACTACCCCACATAGATTGCACTACGCGCGTAGCACAACGAAATCCCCACCCCACAACGCCGGGCCCGGGCGCCCGCCCCCCCCCCCCCCCCCGCGCGCGCGCCCGCGCTAAACTCAACGGACCCCTTTTTCTATTTTGCAATTAACATGCGGTTCTAACCCGTCGCCCACCCGAAAGATGACCCCACCCCATCCCAGCTAAACTGGCGCCCCCCCGTTCCCTTCAAAACACACTACGCGCGCGCGCCCGTTTATCAAAAGCCGTCAGTTGCCAGGAATCCCGCGCGGAAAACGGGGCGCAGCGCGCGCGCGCGCGGGAGCCCTTGAACAAACTTAGGTGTCGCAATGGTTTCAAAATCGACTGCCCTGAAAACGCGAGCAAACATATGGCTTCGCAACGAGGAGTTCTCAAACAAACCAGCGCTCGCGTTCTTGCGAATTCTTTGGAAAACCAGCGGCTTCCAAACGTCGTCGCAACATGTCGCCAAGCGAGTGCCAAAGTCGCTCGAAGGGCCCCTGCGCGCGCTTTCGAAAGACTCCCTTGCAGAGACGCGGGCGAAGCGCACCAAAACCTTAGTTTGCGCGACGGTGTCAAGGTCAAGCGCCCCGGCAACATAGATAAAACACATGGTCTCGCAGCGTGGATGTTAAAACAAAGATCCGCCGGCGCTCTCGCGAATCTTTGCGATACCGCTAATTATTTTCAACGGGTCCATGACGTGGCGCCCAACGCCCGCTTCGCGCGCGCGTCGGAGTTTCTCGGGGGCGCGCGCGCGCTGTCGCGAGGTCCCGGCAAGGAAGGGGGCGAAGTGCACGCGCGCGCGCCGTCGTGCGCGCGCGCCAAAATCTCCCCAAAGCCCTGGACCTCGTGCATATTTCAGAAACGAGCACTGAGCACGCAGAAAACGCATGGTTTTACAATATCGATTGTCAAAGTTGCGCTCGCGCACTTGCGAGTCCCCGAGGAAACCGCGCGTTGCTCGACGCGCCCATGAATTCGGCCGAGCGGGCCTGCCCCGCCGCGCGTCGAATTCACGCGAACGCCCTCGCTCGCGCGCCGCTGGGGGGGGGGGCGGCGAGACCGGCGTCGAGGAATGCAATGCGGGCCGCTCTCGCGCGCCGGCCGCGCGCGCACGTCGAACTCCTTCCAAGACCTTCATCGCCGACCAGAGGGGGCTGTCATCGCCATCGGCGCGACCATCATCGGCGCCGTCGCTGGCCGCGCCGTCGTCGCCACCACCGTCGCCGGCATTGCAACTATCACCGCCGTGTCTCCCGTTGTCGACGCTGCCGCGGTACCGCGCCCGCCCGCGTCGCCGCCCCGCGCGGGAGCTAAGGCGCGCCCAGCGGCCAGCGCCACCGCGGCCGCGTCGGCCGCGCCAAACTAGCCGGCCGCTGCCCGCGCGAGCACGCGCGGGCTAACGCGGCCGCGGAGACGCGCCAGCCAGCGCCAGGCGCTCGTCGCAAAAGCCGCCGCATGGGTTCTGCAAACCAAATTGCGGATGGGCGGATCGGATGATTGCGCGAGAAATGGAGCCGACAACTTCAAGTTCGGCAGGGTGAATTGCGCCGCGAAGATTGCGCCGCATGGAACCTCCTTCCTTGAAGATTAGGACTCGCCACCCTCCCGAAGCCGGACTTATCGCCCCCCCCCCCCCCATGGGGATGTGCAGTTTACACGCGATTCTGCCATCGTCCATCCTAAATGACACTGCGTACCATCCCAGCCCATGCGGCATCGACCCCCCCCCCCCCCCGCCTTCCTCTGCAAAACAAATGCGCGCACTCACTTGTCAAAACCCAATAATTTCAACATTCCCGTGCCAACCAAAAAACGAAGTACACGCGCGCGCGTCGTCGCGCGCGCATGCCGAAATCCACCAAAAACCCTCGGTGTCCTATGGATTTCAAAATCGAATAACAAAACCAAAAACATGAAACTAGCCTGGCGAAGAACCCAACCATACGCAGTTGCGGGCACACCCGTTGCATGCACCGCGCATGGCGGGGCTTCCTGTGAGGCCGCGAAGCGTGTGAGGGGCATGCCAACATGGGCACGGTGCGCGCGTGCGAACGCTGGCATTTGGGCATTCGGTGGGGCCCCCATATGTGGCCGCGAAGCGTGCGAGGCGCGTGCCAGAATGAATGCGGCGGGCGCGCGCGAACGCTGGCAGTTGGGCCTTCGCTAGGGCATCCTATGGGGCCACGAAACGCGTGGGGGCGTGCCATAATGGGCGCAGCGGGCGCATGCGAACGGTCGCATTTGGGCTTTCGATGTGGCTCCCTATAGGACCGCGAAGCGTGCGAGGGGCGTGCCAACATGGGCGCGGTGGGCGCATGCGAACGCTGGCATGCGGCAGACGGTGGGGCATCCTATGGAGCCGCGAAGCGTTCGCGAGGGGCGCGCCAAAATGGGCGCGGCGGGCGCATGCGAGCGCCTGCATTTGGGCTCTGCGGCGCCCCCCCCCCCCCCCCCCCCCCCCATGGGGCCACTGAGCGCGTGAGGAGCGCGCCAAAATAGGTGGGCGCTTGCGAATGCTGGCATTTGGGCCTTCGGCGATACTCCCTATGAGGCCACAAAGCGTGTGAAGGGGCGTGCCACAATGAGCGCGGTGGGCGCATGCAAACGCCAGCAAGCGGGCCTTCGGCGGGGATCCCTATGGGGCCGCGAAGCGTGCGAGGGGCGCGCCAAAATGAACGCGGCGGGCGCATGCGAACGCTGGCATTTGGGCTTTCGGCGGGGTTCCCTCTAGGGCCGCGAAGCGTTTGAAGGGCGCGCCCAAATGTGCGCGGCGGGCGCGTGCGAAGGCTGACATTCGGGCCATCGGCGGGGCCTCCCACGGGGCCGCGAAGCGCGCGAGGGGCGTGCCGAAATGCGCGCGGCGGGCGCGTGCGAACGCTGGCATTTGGGCCATCGGCGGGGCCCCCTATGGGGCCGCGAAGCGTGTGAGAGGCGTGTGAACATGGGCGCGGTGGGCGCATGCGAACGCTGGCATGTGGGCCTTCGGCAGGGCTCCCCACGGGACCACGAAATGCGCGAGCGGTGGGCCGAAATGGCAGACTGGTTCGGAGGGCAGAGAGGCAGGGATCGGAGGAAGAAGGAGAAGGGGGGGAGTGGGGCAGCGGGAGTGAGTGCGGTGACGCGGGGCGTTGTCTATTCAAAACGAGGACCCAACACCACGGGATGGTTGGGAAAGCTTGCGCGCGCTCTTGCGACTTGCAAAGGAAACCCTCGGTGTTTTGACATTGTCATTATATGCCACCAAAAAACTGCACGCGCCTGCGTGCGTGTCGAAATCGCTCGAACGCCCTTGCGCGCGTGCTGTCGCGAGAACACTCTGCAAAAAACGGAGCGAAGTGCACCAGCGCGCGTCGTCGCGCGCGCATGCCGCAATCATTGCAAACACAGGCGGTTTCGTAATAATGTCAAAATCGAGCCTCCAACACAACATGTTAAAAACACATGGTTTCGCAACCAGACGTTCCAAACAAAGCCTGCGCGCGCTCTTGCGAATTGCCGAGAAAGCCAAGAAACAACATGTTCATAACACGCAAGCAAATATTACATTCTCATAAAATGCTACCAAAAGAGCTTCGCGCGCGCATGCCGAAATCGTTCGAACGCCCTTGCGCGCGTGCTGTCGCGAGAACCCTCTGTAGCAAACCGGGCGAAGTGCACGCGTGCGCGTCGTCGCGCGCGCGCATGCCGAATTCGCTATATATATGTACAGAGAGAATGTCTTTTATATATTTATTTTAAAAAACTCGCGGTGTCGTAAGGATGTCAAAACCGAATGCCCAAAGCAAATACGAAAACAACATGGTTTCGCAACATCAGTCTTGAGAAAAGCCTGCGCTCGCGCTCTTGCGAATTCTTCAGCTAACTACTGTTTCTCCGGAATTCTGCCAAACGGGCCTCTCGCGCCGCGATCATTCGCACGCCCTTGCGCGCGTGCTGGGGGCGGGGGGGGCGCGATCCGCGTCAAACTCGCCGGCCCAACGGGCCAAGGGCGGGCTAAGATCCCCGGCGACTGGTTCACAATATTCTAGTTCTCGCGCGCGGGGCCGCCCCCGGGGGGTCCCCGGACGAAAAGTACCCCGGCGAGGTCCTGGAAAGGTCCCGGCCATGTCCCAGCATGCTCCCAAGAGCGTTCCAAGAGCGCTTCAAGTGGCCTCCAAGAGAGCTCAACATGGCCCGAAACGGCCCAAGAGCGATCCAAGACGCCCTCCAGACAACCCAAAGCGCCTGCAAGACGGCCCAAGAGATCCCGAGAGGCCTCCCAAGAGGGCCCGCAGAGGCAGAAACGCGCGATTGCCCTACAGTTGTTGCAGGTTTTTGGCGTTCTCGCCTTGGGAGCGGACCAGCGCTCCAAGACGACCCAAGAGGCTTCAAGGATCGCCCCAACACGGCCCAAGAGGCCTCCAAGAGCGTCCAAAACGGCCCCAGAGGGCCCCAAGACAGCCCCAGAGGCTTCCAACATGGCCGGACCCAAGAGATCCCGAGAGGCCCCAAGAGACCTCCCCAGAGGGCCCACAGTGGCAGAAATTTGCTACGTCCCTAGCAGTTTTTGAATGAAGGTTTTTGGCGTTCTCGTCTTGAGAGCTGACTGGCACTCGAAGACGGCCCCCCAAGAAGCTTCCAGGATCGCCCCAACACGGTCCAAGAGGCCTCTGAGAGCGCCCAAAACGGCCCCAGAGGGCCCCAAGACATCCCCAGAGGCTTCCAACGTGGCCCAAGAGGCTCCCAAGACGGCTCCAAGGGCGGGCCCAGACGAGGGACCCAAATGGACACATCGAACTCTAGGCGCAAGGAGGTTCCCTTCCAGGACGCCCAAGATGGCCGTCAAGACGGCCAAGATGGCCCGAAGATGCACCAAAGGCCCGAGATGGCCTCAGGATGGCCTGAGGCGGCCCTATAGGACCGCAAGAGGCCTCCAAGACGGCCCAAGAGCCCTCCAAGGCGTCCTCCAGGGAAGGCCCGAAAGGGCCAACAAATCGCTGACGTTCCTATGGCTTTTGAGGGACTTGAGCATTTCCTTCCTTGCAGCTCTCCGGCGGTCCAGGGGGGCCATCTTCGTTTGAGGCCTCTTGGACGCTCCTGGGCCGTGGGAGAGCCGAGGAGGAGCACGCGCCAAAGTCGCTCAAAAACCTAGGGAACATCTGTGATTTTAAGCCCCGTCGGGCCTTCCTGGAGGACGTCTTGGAGGGCTCTTGGGCCGTTTTGGAGGCCTCTTGCGGGGCTTTTTGGGCAGTCTTAGGCCATCTTGAGGTCATCTTGGGCCGTCTTGGGTGCATCTTGGGGCCGTCTTGGCCGTCTTGGAGGGCATCTTGGAGGCATCTTGGAGGTCATCTTGGCAGTCTTGGAGGCCATCTGAGAGCGCCCAAGAGGCCTCCAAGATGGCCCCCTGACAGCCAAGAGGCCCCCAAGAGGGCCCCAACAAGACGCCAAGACGGCCCAAGATGGCCCCCAAGACGTCCAAAATGGCCTCCAAGACGGCCAAGATGGCCTCCGAGACGGCCAAGAAGGCCTCCAAGACTGCCAAGAGGGCCCCAAGGTGCACCCAAGACGGCCCCGAATGGCCTGAAGATGGCCTTGGAATGCCCAAAAGGTCCGCCAGAGGCCTCCAGGACGGCCCAAGAGCCCTCCAAGACGTCCTCCAGGAGGCCCGAAAGCTCGGAAAGCACCTGGTCCGATAGCTCGCCCGGCTCCGTGCTCCCCGAAGACTTTCGAAACCCACTCGGGGAACGCGTGGCCCGATAGCTCGGCCAAGCTCAAACCCAACTTTCGGCCACGCAGGCGCTTCCGAAAAGGCAGGGGGCGGCGGCGATTCGCCGTAGGCGTCTTCGATCCGCCGCCCCCTGTGCTTGTCACAAGGGTGCCCGGCGTGCTGGATCCTTTCGGTTTTACTTTTGGTTCCTTTTCCAAAAGAACTTTCCCCTGAGGCTCCTGCCCAGCCCGCCGGCCACCCGAAGACCCAGTTGCAAAGGATTTTCATGCTCCAGACGGCTCCAAGATGGCCCAAACTGGCCCCCAAGACGGCCAAGACGGCCTTAAGTTAAAGAAGCCTCGAAGACGGCCCAAGACGGCCCAAGAGGTGCCCAAGAGGCCGCCAAGACGGCCCAACAGGCCTCCGAGAGGTCCTTCAGGAGGGCCCGAAGAGGCTAAAATCATTGATTTCAGACGGGCCAGGAACCCACCAAGACGGCCGAAGATGGCTCTAAGATGGCCCGAGACGGCCCAAGAGGCCTCCAAGAGGGCCTCCAGGAAGGCCCGAAGGAGGCCGAGATCATTGATTTTCCTTCGGTTTTGAAGGATTTTGGCATTTACTTCTTTTCGGCCAGCCGACGGCCCGAGAGGCCCCCAAGATCGCCCAAAGATCGCCCAAGAGGCCTACAAGATGGAGGCCCCCAAGACGGCCCCAAGAGGGCCCAAAGACGGCCCAAGAGGGCCCCAGAACGACCCAAGAGGCCCCCAAGACGGCCCTAGAGCATTTCAAGAGGGCCCCAAGTCGGCCCAAAGAGGCCCCCAAGACGGCTTCCGACGGCGTCAGACGGGCCAGGAGCCCACCAAGACGGCCGAAGATGGCTCTAAGACGGCCCAAGCGGCCTCCAAGAGGGCCTCCAGGAAGGCCCAAAGAGGCCAAAGTCTGTGATTACCCTTTGGTGTTTTAAAGATGTTGGAATTTGCTTCTTTTCGGCCTACCGACGGCCCGAGACTGCCCAAGAGCCCCCAAAGATCGCCCCCAGAGCGCCCAAGATGCCTCCAGGATGGCCCCAGAACGACCCAAGAGGCCCCCAAGACGGCCCTAAGACGGCCCAAGAGGCCTCCAAGACAGCACCCCAAGAGGGCCCCAAGTCGGCTTCCGACGGTGTCAGACGGGCCAGGAGCCCACCAAGACGGCCAAAGAGGCCCCCGAGAATCCCCCAAAGGCCTCCAAGAGGCCCAAGGAGGCCCCAAAGATGCCCCCACGACTCCAAGGAAGCTCCCGGGAGGCCCCAAGAGTCTCCCCAGAGGCTCCCAAGATGCCCCCTCCTCCTCCTCCTCCTCCTCCTCCTCCTCCTCCTCCTCCTCCTCCTCCTCCTCCTCCTCCTCCTCTTCCTCCCCCCTCCCCCCCTCCTCGAGCGCCCGTCACCTGCAGCGGCAGCGCGGGCGAACCAATCAGGCGTAGCGCATCGTTGTCCTCCTCCTCCTCCTCCTCCTCCTCCTCCTCCTCCTCATCTTCCCCGCCATCCTCCAAGAGGCCTCCAAGATGGCCCCACAACGGCCCAAGAGTCGCCGAAGACGGCCCCAAGAGAACCGAAAGACGGCCCAAGAAACCTCTAAGACGCCCAAAGGTGGCCTCCAAGACGGCCCTGGAGCATGTCCCCACGTCGGCCCAGAAAGGCCCCCATGACGGCTTCCGACGGCGTCAGACGGGCCAGAGCCCACCAAGACGGCCGAAGATGGCTCTAAGATGGCCCAAGACGGCCCAAGAGGCCCCCAAGAGGGCCTCCAGGAAGGCCCGTAGAGGCCAACATCTGTGATTTCCCTTTGATATTTGAAGGATGTTGGAATTTACTTCGTTTCGGCCTTCCGACGGCCTGAGACGGCACAAGAACCCCCAAAGTTCGCCCCCAGAGCGCCCAAGATGCCTCCAGGATGGCCCCAGAACGGCCCAAGAGGCCCCCAAGACGGCCCCAAGAGGGCCCCAAGACGGCCCAAGAAGCCTCTAAGACGCCCAAGGTGGCCTCCAAGACGGCCCGGGAGCACCCCAAGAGGGCCCCAAGTCGGCCCAGAAAGGCCCTGAAGGGCTTCCGACGGGCCAGGACCAAGACGGCCAAGGAGGCCCCCGAGAAGCCCCCAAAGACCCCCTAGCCCAAGGAGGCCCACAAGATGCCTCCAAGAGGCTCCCAGGAAGCTCCCGGGAGGCCCCAAGAGTCTCCCCAGAGGCTCCCAAGATGCCCCCTCCTCCTCCTCCTCCTCCTCCTCCTCCTCCTCCTCCTCCTCCTCCTCCTCCTCCTCCTCCTCCCCCTGATCTTCCCCGCCATCCTCCCCCAAGTGGTTCCCGAAGGGTTTCCACAACAGTTGGAGGAACACATGGTCCGATAGCTTGGCAGAGCTCTTGCCACAACGATCGGCCACATGGGCGAGTCTAGAAGGAAGGGGGCGGCGGTGATTCGCCGTAGGCGTCGTCGATACATACATTGTAGTGCTGCTTGTTTGTCTCAGCGTTCATGTCAGGTGGCAGATTATGTATGCATATATAGATGTGTGTGTATGTATGTATGTATGTATGTATGTATGCATGTATGTATGCATGCATGTATGTATGGATGCATGTATGTACGTATGTATGTATGTATGCATGCATGCATGCATGCATGCATGTCTGTATGTATGTATGTATGTATGTATGTATGTATGTATGCATGTATGTATGTATGTATGTATGTATGTATGTATGTATGCATGCATGTATGTATGTATGTATGTATGTATGTATGCATGTATGTATGTATGTATGTATGTATGTATGTGTGTAGGTATGTATGCATGTATGTATGTACGCATGTATGTATGTGTGTGTATGTATGCATGCATGCATGCATGTATGTATGTAGGTATGTAAGCATGCATGTATGTATGAATGTATGTATGTATGCATGCATGCATGCATGCATGTATGTATACATGTGTGCATGGATGCATGTATGTGTGTATGTATGCAGGCATGTAAGTATGTATGTCGGCGTGTGTATGTATGTAGGTATGGATGGATGGATGGATGGATGTATGCATGCATGCATGCATGTATGTAGGTAGGTAGGTAGGTAGGTGGGTAGGTATGCATGTATGTATTTTTATATAGGATAGATCTATAGATGTACATATTTATCTTCGGATTGAAACTTCGCAATGTGTGTAGTCTCTCTTCCTTCCTGCGTATATGATTATCGCTACCCGCCTAAGAAAACATCCAGACCTCATTGAACTTGCACGCGCGGAGAACGTGCCACGGACTCAGTTCGTATGCCTCCTCCTCCTTCTTCCTTTCTTCCCTAGGGACAACTCTTGGGAGGTCTCCGTCAGAACGAATGAGGGCGATTACGACCGATCGAAGGACTACTCAGCTGGATCAAGCCGAATTAAGCTCGGGGTCACGCCTGATTCAGCGGGATTAAGTCGGATGAAGCTGCATTATGCCGGACTGAAGAGATAGGACCAACAGATCTACCAGCGCCGATGCCGAAGTTCACCTCGCAGGAGTTGCATCCGTACCTTTGGCGGCGAGCTGGGGGGGTGGGGAATGAGAAAGGGAAGGCCTTCTCAGAAGGCGGCGGAACTTCTCAGAAGCCCTCGCGCCTTCTGAAAAGTGCGTGTTCTGTCCTCGGGGGG